>JAWLRI010000252.1:111077-127225 GCA_034781795.1 Crypturellus tataupa | reverse complement strand
CTGCCGGGCCGGGAGCGCTGGGTCCCCCAGGGCGGAGCGGAGCCGCTGCGCCGGGAGGGCCGCGGGGCCGGCATGTGCGTTCCCCTGAGGGGTGTCGGCAGTTACTGAGGTAGCGAGGCTCAAGAGGGGACGTTTGGGCGGTCACTCGGCCCCTCTGGCGGCGACAGGGTCCTCGCCGCGTCGTTTCCATCAGGCCGTGACCACCTGCGCGCCGGGCGGAGCGGTGGGGAGCAAAACCCGTTCCCTGGGGAATGCTGGTGCCTCCTGCAGCCGTTCGGGTTGGAAACGCAGGAGTCGCGTGCGGTTTAGGATGAGTATCAAGCAGATTCATTGTTGCCATCCTTGTAAGGTCGTGCTGTAGGGTTTCTTCCCGTGGTGATCATTGGTTAAGACAGAACGGGCTGCTGGGTGTCCCATAGAGCTTTAACCTGTGTTTGCCGAGCCGGCACAAGGGATGTCGAACTGCGGCGGCGCTTGGGTTTCTGCCTTCGTTGTCTCCCAGTGGTTTCAAAAGCAGAGCGCAGAGTTAGCTGGAAACTGTTCAGAGCTCGGGAAGCTTGATCGTGTTGAGAAAATGAGCCATGAACATTAGATGAGGCTGTGAAGTTGCTGGCCTGTTGATAGATAATGAAAATATTGGCTCAAATGTTCTCTGTATTCATATAAGCGAGCTTGGGATTGTTTAAAAATAACTTTTTGAATAATCTGGTACCACAGTGTGTAAGGGTATATTTTAGTTTAAAGGGTTGAGTGTGTTTTTTTTTTTTTTCTCCCCGAGTTGGAAATAATCAGGGTCTTGAAAGATTCAAGATCAGCATCAGCAACAGAAGCCTTGTAATAAAAGTAAGACTGGAGCATCACCCAGCCGAGATGCCGTTCTGCGGGGAGGCTGGCGTTGGAAGGCGCCTCCGAAGGCTGCTCCTCCGTTGTCCTGCCTTCCCCCAGGCTGGCTGCCCAGGGCCACGTCCCAGCAGCATTTGCCTCTCCAAAGCCTGTGCCGCCTCCCTGGGCAGCCTGCGCGGGTGTCTGACTGTTCTCACGGCTTAACTGATAAATGACTGTGTTTCGCTGATACATAACTATGTAGCATCCTCATCCCTTCCCAGGATGTTTAAGTGGAATTTTCAGTATTTCAGTTTCTGCACCATCCTATCGCTGATGCCTCTGCAAAGAACTTGACTCAGTCATCTTTATCCCACCTCTCAGATGTTTATGCACATTCATAAGGTCCCGCTTGAGTCTGAGAAGAGGCTGAGCAGTTTGGCCTGGCTTTGCTCAGCGTGGATGACACCAGCTCAGCGAAGGCAGCGCCAGCAACTCAGCTTCATGGAGCCCTGGGAGAGTGGATGTCGAGCAGGGCTGTTAAGATTAAAGGATGAGTGCGAGGTTTCTGATGAGTTGTTCTAGTGCCTTAATATGAAAATACTTTCTGCAGCATTTCCTCAATTTGCAAATGAGCTGTGGCATGCTGTCTGACAGGCTCGTATTTACAGAGGAAAGAAGTGAGCAGGCTCTTCTGCCTCTGCTCTGGCTTTCTGTTCCTCCCTTCTCCTCAAAAGCTGGTTTTCATTGTACTAGATTACCAAAGAACAGGAATTTTCTTATTTCAGATCTATGCAGATCTTGCAACACTTGAAGTACATTGTGGCTACTCATGGAGGGGGAAGCTATTTGGGGAAACTATCAGTGAACTTCCTGTGATTCATTTCTGGCTTTCCTTGTCTCAGTTTTATTAAGAACTGTGGAAGTTTTGCACTGCACTGCGCTGCCCTTTACTAACAGGAATTCAGTAAGGTTGTCTAATAGCCCAATAGAAGTAATTAGACTTCAGGAGAAATGAATGCGAAAGCTACAGTGTTTTGAAACGATGAAACCTTGATTTCTATTCAGCGTTGTGTCAGTGTTTTTCTTAAGAAAAAAAATCAAATTATCTAAGAGGAATCTGTTTCCACATTCATCAGCATCCATGTTGCCCAGGGTGGGGGTATAAGTGGTGAATTGTTTTTTGTTTTGAAATGGGAATATACGTTTTAACTGCAGATCAGCAGGGCACTTGAGGACACTCACAGCAAGGGGCTGGGAGGGGAATTTCCCTTTGTGCTGGTTGCCTGGAGAGCCTCAAGGACTCAGATGTTCAGAGTCCTGCTTCGTGTTTTAACTCTCCTTCTTATGATTGTGACAGCTTGTCGTGTGTGCATAGTGATTTTTTTTTTTGTGTGTGTGTGTCTTGTTTTAGCCTCAAGGAATAGGCTCACCTAGTGTCTACCATGCTGTGATAGTGATATTTTTGGAGTTTTTTGCTTGGGGACTCCTAACAGCACCAACTCTCGTGGTAAGTGATGGCTTTGGCTTTCTCCTGCTTCTTTCTTGCTGTGTGGGAGATTATGGCAAAGACACTGCACATCTTAGTGCTGAATTACATGAAATTTGTATGTTATAGATCTGCTCGGGTCTGCAAGTGAAAAGTTTTATATTGTTATATGTATATAACATGTTTATATGTTATACGTTATATGTATTCAGATAAAGCTGTATAATGGTGTGACATAATTATTTATTAACTGTTTAAAGCACTGTGCCCATACTGGAGCTGTCTCCTGCATTAAGACATTTTATTGTATTTTCTGGAAATGTCAGTGCTGACCTAGGTAGAGCGTCAACTTTATATCATATTAGTTATGTGGATGTTTTGAAAAGGACCTTTTTGGTATCTTACTTATAAAGCTATACATGCAGACTGTAGTAGCTGTGGAAAGGAGTCTGTAAGCTTTTATTTAAAAATAATATTTTGTTATTGACTATGTGCTGTAACGCAATGGTCAAGGAATGTGCACTGTGTTGGATGCGTCCCATGTGAGCAGATGTAGCGCTAGTTATTAGCTCAGATACCACATGACAAGAAAAAAAATTCAGCTTGAGTCTGTAAGTACAGGAAACATCTATGAAAAGCCTTACAAAAGAGCACTTTTATCAGTTTTTTTCCCCCTTGATGTTCTTTCTTTGCAAAGCAGGAGTGGGGAATAGGCTGTATACCTGTCTCCTCCCTCCCCACTTCCACAAAAGAGGGACACTGAAAATGTGGCCATTAAGTAATCCGAGTTTAGACCCAGATTTTTGTTTTGGATGCTTCAATCTTGCTCAACGTTAGCTACTTATAGTTACAAATCTTTCTACTTTTTTTTTTTTTTTTCCTCATGTATGGAGATGCATCCGTGGAAATATAAAACTACTTTCTGTACTGCCATAAACCACTGTAGGTAGTGGCTGCATCCTGAACCGCACTTAATGTTGTGCAAATGACAATGCAATATGTAATGGTCTTTTTTTTTTCTTTTTTTTTTCTCTCTAGGTTTTGCATGAAACCTTCCCAAAACATACATTTCTAATGAATGGTCTAATTCAAGGAGTAAAGGTAGGGTGGCAAAAGTTACAAAAGTAATTGCACATACAGTTCAAAATGTGGTGGGGAGGATTGTAATGCTGCCAGTTAAGTGGAGAATGGGAGAGGTGCTCTGAAGTTTCATCTTGCTTTGAAGTTGTAAATAGAACATGGAAATAAACTGTTGCAAAAAAAAAAAAAAACTTAAAAAAAAAAAAACTCAAAATAGCAACATTTTATTATTACTAAGTTACTGTTTGGCCTGTGCCTTGTGTTTGAGTTTACCAAAGAATAAGAAGTCAACTGCCCAAGACCGGGTGACCCAAATAGTGTTAAAATGTGGGGATTTCTTTCACATGGAGCTTGGTGCTCCATGTCAGTTACTTTTGTTTGTGTGGCTTAAAGATAGGGAATTACAAAACAGGTCGTGGAATTGCTTTTACAATTGGATCAGGTTTGCTTTGGGTTAGGGGTTCTCTGGTGTGATGAAACTCAGATCTCAGGTAAGCAAGTGTGGGACACAAGATCACAAATGCTTGACCATGTTGCCTTTGACGTGCTACAGTGTGGAATTATCAACTTCAGTACAAGTGAACCGCAGCCTGCTCTTAGCTTGAGGCACGTCGGCTGTCACGCTTCTAGCTATGCAGTTAACCGGGAGTGTTTTTCTTCACAGGGCTTATTATCCTTCCTCAGTGCCCCACTGATAGGGGCCCTGTCTGACGTGTGGGGACGAAAGTCCTTCTTGCTGCTAACAGTATTTTTCACCTGTGCGCCAATACCACTAATGAAGATCAGCCCATGGTTAGTAACTTCTTTAAAACCAGGCTTTACTGTTTTTTATGTTTTTATCTATGTTTTGTGTACAGTGTATTCTGTACATTGGTTTTTTTCTATACAAGAAGATACACAGGGAAGTATGTATGTGGTATATCTTGTTTTTGTTATATTGTTGATACAACACTCCTTGTCCTCTGTAAAGTTGGGGATTTTGGATTCCTCTCTGCAAATCTGGGGAGCAGAGTCAAGCTGCAGTAGCTCCTAAGCCCAAACACCTTGGATTGGAACTTAGGAGCTCTGCTGGCTCAGAGCCCTGGCCTTTGGGCTCCCCCCACTTTATTGCTTCAGGGCACTTGCAGAAATGAAATGTGTATTGGAATACAGTTCAACAAATTGAAACACGTCTTTATTATGTATTTATCTTTGTCTAATGCGTAAAAGTAACCATGATAACATAAAATGTTGTTCAAATTTTATGTGTATGTTGTTTTCTCAAGTTTTACAATCTGTCAGCTTTGGCACTGTGGTGGTTTGGCAAGCTGTAAGAGGCACCTGCACAGCCAGGTCATGCCAGAGGCAGAAATCTGTGGGTGAGAGCGGCCCTCGCTGTTGCTGTGGGCACAGCCAGAACAAGAGCCGGTGTGGGGAGAGCTGGCACAGGACAGAGCTGCTTCCTCTCTGCTCACGTGAGCTCCAGTTCCAGATCTCTCCTTCTGGGAAACCACCCCTGAGTGTGACTGAGATTGGGGTGAAATCAGTGCTGGTGTCTCTGCACAAAGATGAGGCTGATGCTGAGAGATTCCAAAGCCCAGAACCTCTCAGAAACGAGATTTCTGCTTGGCCTTTTGTCGTGGGCATCCAGCCAAAGGCAGGCACTAAGTTGTTGATTTTTTTACGAGCACTTAATCACAGCAGCTTTTTGTGTAGACCGGAGCATGCTGTTTATCTTTGTGCTTGGTGCACTGAGGAGAAATGGCACAACTATTCAAGATATATTCATAATGGCTTTGTGAAAGTTTATTTCATTATTTATTAGGAAAAGTTGGACAAGATAACTTATTGTTGAGCTGTATTCAGACCTTAAATAGAGATTTTATATCTCCTTGTAGCAGTCCTGACTTTTGTAATTACTTTCTTTCTAGGTGGTACTTCGCTGTTATTTCTGTGTCTGGAGTTTTTGCAGTGACTTTTTCTGTGGTTTTTGCATATGTAGCAGACATAACCCAAGAACATGAAAGGAGTATGGCCTATGGGTTGGTACGTAGTTAGATTTTGGTTCTGTCCCTGTGCTATTAACCACAAACTAAAAGTTCTGTTAGTAAAGCTTTCAAAATTGATTTATTTGGCAAATAAGTTTTAGTTTAGAGTAAAATTCTTCTGCTTAATATTTCTTGTCACACAGGCCTGTAACTTTTCTTATGTATTCTGTTTCTAGCTTAAGAATAATACAGCTGTGTTAAAATCTTTCTCAAGTGTCCTCTTTCTCGCAGTTACCAGCATTAACTACATCATTTGAGGGGGTTTAGGTCATTCCTGCATTACTTCAGTCCTCCTCAGACACTGCTGCCTTTTCAAAATCTAAAGTTTTGTTTCTGGATGATTTTGCAACTGCTATCGTATATCTTAACAAATTCTGCTCCTGTTTGCAAACGCTGCTGCGTTGGGCTTCACCTCAGCTAGAGCTGAGTCACAAGTTCACAGGACTCGTTTCCATTTCCCCCTTAGCTCCTCCTCCCGCCCTGTGCAGTAAGGGTTAGCAGCCCCGGCACCGCGGAGTCTGCAAGGGATGTGGGACTGACCAGCTTTGTGCTGCCTGTGCACGTTAGGGATTGAGAGGGTTTCTTTAAAGTTACCAGGACTTGTTGTGAAAAATGTTAGGTACTTGAAAACCGCTTTCTGAACTTCCATTGTAGTGAGTCAAATTAGTGTGCGTGTTAAGTTTATTAAGGTGTCCTTGATACATGGACAGTTCTTCCTGGTAGTATCTTTCCAATTAACAGCAGGCATTGCATGTTGCACCATAATGCGGGTAAAATACAGCTTACTGCTTCCAAAACACATGAGCAGCTGGGAGGCTGGTTAAAATTAATGATGCCAGCGCATGGGGGTGCTCTGAGCCTCACACTACTGCCCGATTTGACCAAAAGCCTGCTTTCTTCCAAACTTTGAGCACCGGAACGCATAGCTGCAGAAAAGTTAACTTTAGTCCCTACCTGAGTAAAATGAGAAGGTTTTGAAAGTCAGAAAAGAATTGGGAAACAGTATTTTCCAGTGACGTTGCTGTAAATCTTACCAGCTGTTGTTTGTTTTAGGTTTCAGCAACTTTTGCAGCAAGTTTAGTCACCAGCCCTGCGATCGGTGCCTACCTTGGTCGAGTCTATGGAGACAGCTTGGTCGTGGTGCTGGCCACGGCGATAGCCTTGCTCGACATCTGCTTTATTCTTGTGGCGGTCCCAGAATCACTGCCAGAGAAGATGAGGCCGGCGTCCTGGGGAGCGCCGATTTCTTGGGAACA
Organism: Crypturellus tataupa; assembly: GCA_034781795.1. NCBI lineage: Eukaryota > Metazoa > Chordata > Aves > Tinamiformes > Tinamidae > Crypturellus > Crypturellus tataupa. The sequence goes on along the minus strand of JAWLRI010000252.1, from coordinate 120,551 downwards.
GGCTGACCCTTTTGCAGTAAGTTACTTAATGTGGAGTGTTTGGCATTTGTAGATACTGAGTTTGGGACAAAAAACTTGCCTTTACCAAGTTGGGTCATTCTTCTTAAAAAAACAAACAAACAAAAAAAAAACCCCTAACAATAAAAGGAGAGAGGAAACAAAAACCAGCTTAAGCTTACCGAGCATTAGGGGTGATCTCTCACTGCCACCACTACTTTTCCCAACAAACTGTCTTGCTAAATGTGCAGGCAGTGTTTTGGTGGTGTCACATACCAGTTTCGTTAATTTATGTGCTTTTCAGTTGCTCGTTAGATGTGTTTTTGCAGGCCAGTGTTTGGTAACACCTTGTTTTTCTCACCACAGTCGCTGAAGAAAGTTGGCCAGGATTCAATTGTGCTGCTAATCTGCATAACAGTCTTTCTTTCCTACCTCCCAGAGGCGGGTCAATATTCCAGCTTCTTTCTATACCTCAGACAGGTAATTTAACATCTTGATAGGGATGTGAACAACTTTGAGTTCACAGTTAAGCTCTGATATTGCTAAATGACTGTAGCCGGTACTAACTAGCTTCATTTAAAAGTTTTCGATAGTTTTTAGTCCTCTTGCTCTTGAGATTTCCCCTCCTTTCAGAGATAAGAAAACGGAGGAGGGAGAGGAATGTGTTTGTTATTGCACAATTTCTCCTGTTTTGTAATCCTTTGTGCCCATCTTGCATTAGGAGATTCTGCATGTTATGCTGCTTTATTGTTGAGGGAACTCTTATTAACTTGCTCTCATGTTCCTTTTGCTTTCCTTTTTCAGTGATAAGTGTGAGTGTTGTGCAGGTTCGGGAGCAGTTGAGTAGAAGCGTTTGAATGGGATTTCTGTGCGGGTTGTTCCCCTGCAATATATGCTTTCCTGTTAACAACCAAATTGCTTTTTCTTTTTCTACAGATAATGGGATTTTCATCTGAAAGTGTTGCGGCATTTATAGCAGTCCTCGGGATTCTTTCCATTATTGCACAGGTGAATTACTGCTATTTTATTGTTCTAGTAGCTTCAAAAGAGAACTAAGCACTGTGGGGAACGTCCACAATAGTGAAATTCCAGAAACATGCCTCACATTTTCTGTAGCTGTTTTTCTAAGCCTCCACTCTTTCTTCTTTAACTAATTTGAATGAAAAACAGCCTGCTAAAGAAGTGACTCAGTTTTGCTTTATTAGTAGCCAAAATATATTGAGTTGGGAAAACTAAATTCCCTTCAGATGTCAAGGAAGAGATAATGATTTGTTCGTATATCACGATTTCTTTATTTATTATGGTGGAAAATCTTGCCTATTTTGCACATATTTGCACATATATAATTTGCATGTAATATTCACAGCAAAATACTAATTTTTGTTTTTATTGTACTTCCATCCTTGACAGACGATAGTTTTGAGTTTGCTTATGCGCTCCATTGGAAATAAAAACACCATCCTCCTGGGCCTGGGCTTTCAGATCCTGCAGCTGGCGTGGTACGGCTTCGGCTCGGAGCCCTGGTGCGTACCTCTCGCTTTAGTTCAGTGTGGGCTCTGTGCCGTTTTACCCTTTGTCCACGGGAGACATTTAGAGGATGGAAAAAGTATTATATAAAAATGATTAGCTTAATGACTGAAAACTATTCGGGGTTTATTTTTTTTCCCCTCGGCACCATAGGAATTTGTCCTACCTAAAGACTCTCAATAAAAACTGTCCTTCTCTAGAGCAGTTCAATGGCCTCGATGCAGGGAGCATGCCACGTGCTCTGGGTGTCCCTGCTGCGGCAGGATGTTGGATTAGATTATAGAGAGAGGTCCCTACCAACCTCAACCATTCTGACAACTATGCAGCTGTTTTAGAAAGCAAACCCTGTGCTGTAGCAAAAAAAAAAAAAAAAAAAAAAAGAGAGTTGGTTACTATCCCCCCCACTCAGAATTTGTTTTCAAATGAGAAATCTGTATGTCAAATGGGGTTTCTGAACTTCAGTTGTCTTTCCCCAAAATGTGCTTTGTCCTTGTCTTTTCCCAGTCAGGGTTTCTTAATTGTCTGTCTTATTATATGGCTGAAGTATCTTTTCAGTTTGTTTTTGTGTACTGTAACTCTCTTTTCCTCACACGGAAGCCTAGCCACAGATCCCCATCTGACCTGCATGTCTTTTGCACCATTCTTAATGCTGCAAAAGCTACCATAAGTGTAGCTCCTAGTCTGAGCACTGCCTACACCAGAAAGGTCTGCAGATCATGACCAAGATTTTGAGTAAAGGCTAAATTTCTGCTGGGCCAGGTGGCTTACTAAAGCTGTTTGACAAGATTTATTTAGAACATAAAAACAAGAAGTCCTAGTTGTGGTAACGACGACGTGATTTGCAAGCGCAAGTGTAGCGGTTGTGCTGACCCTGCGCGTCGCGGTGCCGCGCGGGTGCTCTCAGTGTGTCTCTCCGCAGGATGATGTGGGCAGCAGGGGCGGTCGCAGCCATGTCCAGCATCACTTTCCCAGCCGTGAGCGCGCTCGTGTCCCGGACGGCTGACGCTGACCAGCAGGGTAGGTCTGTGTGCCCGGGCCGGCACCGAGCCGCTGCAGCCCCTGCGCCTGGGTCACAAGCTGGGACAGCGCCAGCGCCTTCGGTGGTGCAGTGTAACCCCTAGGTTATGTTTACCGACGCTACAGCCCCGTGTGGGGATACTTGCATCCTGTTTGCACCTGTGTGAAAGGGAGGCCACTACGGCCCACTGACTGTTCATTATCACATAGATCTATACACACATATACATATGTATGGATAAAAGGTAATGACAGTATATTTTACTTTTTTCCCAGGGGTTGTCCAAGGGATGATAACTGGAATTCGAGGACTGTGTAATGGTTTGGGACCAGCACTTTATGGTTTTATATTCTATATATTTCATGTTGAACTGAATGAACTCCCAATGCCTGAAACAGCAGCAGGAGGCAGTACAGACACACAATACCATTTACAACAGGTACTTTTTTAACTTATTAATTAAAATAAAAAAGGAAAAAATATATTAAACCCATATTGCTATCTATTCTTAAACATGAGATTGTATTTTAAAAGTTTTGTCTTGTTAGCTGCAAGTACAGGGATGTAGAAGAGCTTCTTGATTTGCTCTTGGAGGCTTTCTGGTTTTTTTCCTGGTAGCTTAGACACTAGGATGTGGTTTGATTGTAAAAAGTTGCAGCTGATTAGACTACTGGCGAGCCCTCTAAAAAGAACAGGCTGAGACTCTCACCTATCCTGGAGCAGTAATGACAGAATCCCACTGTCTTGCTTCGCTGAGGAGGTGTCTATAGCTGCATTTACCTCTCAGGTAAATGACTGGGTTGTGTTGTGCCATACACACCCCTAGGTCTTTTGACCTAGGTTTCCATTTTTTTTTAGTTCCTTATTTTTATTAGGAGGAAATTCAGCAGGAAAAATATATTTAAATTAATTATTTTAAAATAACATCTACCTGGAGTTGAATATAAACTCCTCTTCCTTCTGATATACAGTAGTTTTATCAGTATAACTTGGTCTGAATTACGGTTACTTGCTAACTTACCAGCACACACATACAGAAATGTGATAGAGACAGAAAAATGGTAAGATATCTATTGTTTTAAAAATGGTACCCAGCACATCTCTTTCTGTGAAACAAGTCTGCAAGTGCTGTCCCAGAATGTGATGCTTCTAGACTAACCCATTATGGGAATGTCTAATTTAAGAAAAATGTAGCATAACTTAATGCTAGTCATCCTCCCTCGTCCTCCTGCCACGAAGACGGATCTGCACAGTACAGGGCACGGCCAGGTCTAGGACAACCTCCTTGCTGCCTTTCCCAGGCTCAGGCTGGGCACGTGCTCTTCCCCCATTTCTTCCTCTAGAAGACTGCATAGAGGAACACTCTACTGTCAAGAGCACCAGGAGAAGTCCTTTCACTTTTTAAAAGTCTGTATAATTAGCTTATTATGTTAATGCCTGTCTCTGGCTCCATACTAATTCGTGTTTTCTTTTCAGAATTCCATAATTCCTGGACCCCCCTTCCTTTTTGGAGCATGCTCTGTGTTGTTGGCTCTACTTGTTGCCTTGTTTATTCCTGAACACACCAACCTGACCGTGCGGTCTGGCAGCTGGAAAAAGCACTGTGGTGGGCACGGCCACCCGCACAGTCCACAAGCTCCGGGGGAGGCTAAAGAACCGTTACTGCAAGACACAAACGTATGACAAAAGCAGCCAGGAAGACTTTTTAGAGTTTTTCATCAGCAGTTTGGGATACACATTCCACTTTGGTCAAAAATATAATTTCTTAAGGTAATCTTAAGAAATATCTTTTTGCATGAAACTTGTAGGAGTTACCAGAAAACTGGAAGTTTCTCCAAAGATGTTGCCATTAAATTAATAATTTGCTTTTAAAAAAGAAAAAAAAAAAAAGTTAAGCACTTGTCTCTTGCCATAAAATACTGTTGTTATTAAACTTTACATCCTAGTTGAGAGACTAAAGAATAATATATAGTCAACATATGAGCATGTGTCCTGTTTCCTGAAGGTGGTGAGCTTTAATCCTATTCATGATAAGTCTCAATGAGACAGACTAGCACCCGTGTGGACCCATTCATTTTAATGTTGTAAAATCTTGGGTCAGATGATTCAAAGCCTTAATGTAAATGTACTCAAGTAGGAAAAAGGTCAATTGGTATCATTTATTCTGAAAGTCATACTACAGATTTTTTTCTTATGTTTGTACTAATATAAAAATCACGTGAACACGCTTGCTGAACAGTAAAAGTTCTTTTTATGTAAGTGCATTACTCTTTCTATTTTTGAATAAACGGTAGTATTAAACATTTGTTTAAATATTAAGTGGGTGTTTTGAGCCTACAACATTTTAATACTGGCTCTAAAACTCTGCTTTCCTAAGTACCGTTTATTATACCACTGTATTTCTGATGTTTGCGAATCATAAAGGACCTCAAAACTTGAATACACAAACTGAAATAAGCTGATAGCCTTGAGAATATGTCAGTGTGCTCTATAGTGGCCTTGGAGGACTGTCACAAGAACCCTTTTACTTTACAGAGCTAATGTTTTAGTCCTAAATTTCCAGGACCCTTAGTACAGAAGAGAGCTTTATATACAATTACTGATGTGAATTTCTCTAAAAGTGTATATTTTTGTGTCCAGTTGTATTATTTAAGTGTTTCTTTGTATAAATTTGTGTATAAAGTATTGTATAGGTTTAAAATGTTTTCATCTTGTGGTTATTGCTTAAATGCTTTTTTACCTTTGAACATTCACCATGGTTGACCAAGAGCAGGAAAAAAATGTAAATATTCTGTTAATAAAGTTGAATATTTTAATGAATTTTTAAATAATTGTTAATGGCTCTTGACACCTTAATCACAATCAACTAGTGTGTGTGTGTGTGTGTGTGTGTGTGTGTGTGTGTGTGTGTGTGTGTGTGAGATGTCAGCCTTTTCTTTGCACTTGCTAAAGTCTCAGTGCAGTGCTCTGTGTTTACCTGTTAGCTTACAAGACTGTACCTCACACATGGAGACTCGCCCTTTTATTTAGTAGCACAATCTGGCCACGGTGGTTTGTTTTTCGGCAGGGATCTATAAGGGAACAAATTGTTTTTATATATACACACACACACACACACATATATATATAATTAATTAAATTCTACATATGCTAGTCAGTACTACTAAAATTAACCTTTAATATGCCAGAGGTTTTGCTCCCAGATCCTGATATTTGTTCTCAGTCTCTCCTGTCCTAATACTACATTAAAGTAGGACTGGGATAAGGAAAAGGAAGACATTATGACATTGCTGTTTGATACCCACTTACATATTTCAAAATAAAACTAAATTACCTATAAAAAAAATCACCTAAATTAGCACTTGCTACAGAAATTACACAGAGGAGCAGAAGCAGAGAGCTAGCAGAGGGTGGCTGTCAGGCTGGTGCTGCTCCCGCAGGGCCCTGGGGCAGGGGGAGGAGGAGCTGGACAGAAGCTCCCGGAAAAGGTAGCGGGACTCCAAAGTGCTGGTCTGAGACTTACCTCATCTTGGCATTGCACTCACCACAGGGAGATGATACTACATGTTAGAGTAACTAATTGAACAGAGTTGATTAAAAAAACATTTAATATTTCCAATGAAATCTGTACATCTCAAAACAGGTGGCTATACATTAACAGGAATGATTACAATAAACAAATATACACTGTGCACGGCAAGACAAGTCATTTACATACAGTCATTTGGTTGCACTTAAAGATTTCATACCTTTTCCCCTAGTTTGATATGTAGGAACTAGAAGTATGGGAACAGTCTTTAAAAACCACACATTTTGATGTCAGAAATGCCAGCATTCCCGATCTTCGCTGGGACCCCAAGGGGCAGAGGGCACAGAATGAAGCTGTAACATGGTTCCCCTAGTTAGGATCCTTAGTGTAAACCAGCTTATCTGCAAGTCTAACTGTACTTAATCAAATAGCCTGTTTCCCAAATTTACTTAATTTAAAATGGGGAGAGGAAGGACCGCCCATGTTCAAGAAACTGCTGGAAAACGACTGCCTTCTCCATGAAATCAGGCAGGAGCCTTGCTCATCCACACTATGCTCCACAGCACCTGTAGCTTTTACCTATTACTGAGCTACACGTGCCCCTTCCTACAGTAAGTTATCACATTTTTCCAGGAAGACCATAGGTTGGGTGATACCACATCAAAACTCTGTGCAGGTCCCAGACCAACTGCAGAGATGGGGGCCTTCAATGCTGAGACCACGTTATTTTTTTCTGCTTTATTTTTAATTTAATTTAATTTTAATTTTTCTGCTTTAACTTAGAAGTATTCTAATGTGTCATTCAAATCAGTCAAGATTCAAATCGGTCAAGTCTCAAGCAAAACCGATTTGATCTTTATCTAAAAAAAAAAAAAAAAAAGTCATATTCATACCTTACCTGTAAGTAGTTAGTTATAAATATCTTAGTTACAGGACATTCAAAAATCCCCTGCATGGATTACGAGACCTCTTTCTTTAAAAATCACTGTTTACTATCCAGGAAAATACGCGGAGGCTGTTGTTACTGCGGGTTTTGCTGACGGTTGTGCTTTTGCTGGTAAGTAGGCTTTCAAATACTCTGTCAAAGAGCAGAAATACTGGTCATACAGCCGTCGGCACGGCCCTCTGCAGAGGGTCCAGCAAGCTTCTGTTTTACTGTTTCCACACGTACCTGAGTTAAGTGCGTTTTGACTAAGCCCTCGTAAAGGAATGCTGTCTTCTTTTTTCTTGAAATACTTTGGTTCCAGCCCAAAACTATCACCACTAGAAATAAACAGTAATAATTAAAAAAAAAAACTTAAATCTCGAGTTAGTTAACAATGCATTAAGTGCACATACTCTTTTTTAAAAATGTTTTTATTTTTTAAGTTGAGCTACTAAGTTCCTATGAACATCCCCAAGGAAGCCAAGCCTTAGCCAAGAACAGTGGGGAACTCTGTGACTGGTCCTCCCCAAGAGCTGTAGTTAGAGCATCAGAAGGGACAAGCGGCTTCTGTTCCTCGGGATTCCTCCTGAAAGAGCAGCGCTGGACACAGGCAGTGGACAGAACTGCTAGGGCACTTTTTTGCTCAGTTCTAGCCAGACATAGAAGACACAGCTTGATGGAGAACAAATCATACAGCAAATACTCACTTCTCTTTATTTGCCGGGGCACCTGAGGCAGCAGTCACCGTCTGACCATCTGCACAGCGGTTCGTTTTAGAAAGCTGGGTGTTAAACTGCACCTGCAGAAAGACGAGAGCCACAGGGTAACGCGACAGTGCGCCCACGAGCAGTCAGCACCTGCGTTTGCCAAGGGGCGAAAGGCTCCGTGCCCTGCACGGCACTCGTGTGCTGCAGGGCAGGCAGAAAAGCCCTGAAGAGGCATTTTCTCCTTGTCACCAGCTGGTCTGAGAGCTGGAGCCCAGCAGGAGGTGGCTGTGCAGGCAGAAGGCAGCCTGAGAAGTCAAACATTGCACTTGGAAAGCTTTTGCGATCACTTTCTAGCTAAACAAACAAGTCCTAGCGCTTGCCTTTGCTCCTGGACACTGTGGATTGGCACTTTTCCTGCAAGCTGGTTCGGGAAAGTTCTGGAGCGCGTACAGTGGAGAAAGGGGGTGACTGAGACCTGAGCTGTGAAAGGCTGGTCGGTCAAGCTGCCAGACAAATGGAAATAAGTCATTTTGAGAAGACAGCAACAGTTTAACTTTCTGTAGCAATTCAAAATTTCAAAATTAACAAGTATTATTTCACAAAAACAGGCTACAAGGGCCAAAGAGCATGCTACAGTTTGCAGGAAATAATGACTACATGGTAACCCATAGGTTATTTATACTTGTATCTTACCATGCCTTGAGGCGAAACACCAGTCCTAGCACCACCAAGGGGACTGCTAGAAGTCTCTAACTTCTTTGCCATCTGAATTTCATTCAGTTGTTTGTTTAGCCATGTGATTACTGCACAGGAGAGGGAGAAAAGACAACAAGCTCACTTCCTACCTCTCACAAATTGGTTAAAATAGCAGCTAGCACTTCCTTAATAGAGTAACATTTGAGCCTGGTTTTCTTCCCGGTAAGCTCCTGCCAAGCCCCTAGAAGGGCTGGTCTCCTGCAAAGGCTCTTCCAAGCAGCTTCCCAGCACCCGGCTCTGCTCCCTCCTCTGCCAGCCAAGCTCTGCCAGAGGCAGCAACTGCCAGAGGCGGCCGAACACCCCAGGCAGCCTCGAGCAGCTGCTGCAAGTGCCCGCGCAGCTCAAGCTGCTGCTCAGCCACTGTAGACAAACTACCTGCCAAGCTGCCCATAACCACAGCTATTAAAAAGTGCCTTCCATTATTGGTTATAACTGTTACATTGTTCCACACAAGGAGAAAGAAGTGATGTAAAGACTTACCATTTTCATTGGTTTTCAATAGCTGTTTGCTTTCGTCCAGTTTTTGTATTGCAGTTTCTAGCTGCTCTTGTAGCTTGCAAACCTGTAATGTTCCCATAATAATTTTAACATCATCAAGAATACTACTTATTAGAAACAGAAGCAAAATTATTGTATGAGTTAAAAGGTCAGGATCTGAAAAAATTTAACGGACCTTTATTTGCAGAAACTTCAATCCAGTTTTATGCAGAAGTAGTATGATTCTTTTAAAATAAACCTATCAGCAGAAGGTTAACCTTAACTTTTCTATAGATAAATAATAAAGCATCTTTATAGGGGAATATCTAAGGGGACAAAGACAAGTTAACACTGTTCCTGTTCTTCTCTTCTTCACCAACTTTCCCCTGACTACATCCTCCAAAGCATGTTGATTTGTTTGCTATTTAGAAATTGCAACAATGCAATTTCAATTTTCTCCCATATCATAGAATCATAGAATCACAGAATGCCTAAGGTTGGAAGGGACCTCTAGAGGTCATCTAGTCCAACCCCCCTG
>JAWLRI010000252.1:76863-103779 GCA_034781795.1 Crypturellus tataupa | reverse complement strand
GCAACACCGGCCGCTTCGGCCCCGCTGCCTCCGATCACTCCAGCCCCAACACCGGCCGCTTCGGCCCCGCTGCCTCCGATCACTCCAGCGGCAACACTGGCCGCTTCGGCTCCGCTGCCTCCGGTCCCCCCAGAGATCCCCCCTGTGCAGCCGCAGGGCCGGAGTGGCGCAGACAGGAGGGACAGGGGAAGGAAGAGCCCGCCACGCCACCGCGCGCCTCCCAAAGGAAAAGAAGCCTCCTGGCAGCCCGCGAGGGGACAGAGCAGGGAAGGAGCGCGCGCACGCAGCCGCTCACCTCTCCTCGCAGCCCGGGCCCCGCACTTGCACGCACAGCGGCCGGTTGAAGAGGCTCTCCGCCGCCATCTTGCGCTTTGAGCTTGGCGCCCGGCTCCCGCGGAGGAGGAGCCTCAAGATGGAGGCCGCCCCGCCGGCCGCAGAGGCTGCTGGGGCGGCGATGGCGGCGCCGGGGCCGGAGCGCTGCGCCTACTTCGTGCAGAGGAAGAGGCGGTTCTGCAAGATGGTGCCGGCCGCCGGGCGCCGCTTCTGCGGGGAGCACGGGCAGCTGGAGGTAGCGGGCGCTGGCGGGCCGCGGCGGGGCAGGCGGCGGCTCTGCGGAGCGCTCATGCCCGTGCTTTAAAACCAGGGCGAAAGCGGCAGGAAGAGGATCGCGTGCCCGCTCGATCCCAAGCAGTAAGTACGGGTAGAGAGCGCCCCGCTTTCTTTTCAGTGGGATTGTAAGACCCGTCACTGAGGTTTCTTCCCACTCGGCTTTCAGCACAGTGTATGAAGACCAACTGCAGAAGCATTTGAAGAAGTGCAACGCGCGAGAGAAGCCCAAGCCGGTGAGCGGGGCCGGCGCCGCCCTGCTGCGGCTTTGACAGCGGGAGACCCGGGGTGGCGCTGGGCTCGTCCCAGTTCCTGAAGCACGGTCAGGCCTGTCCAGCCGCCGCGGCAGGCACTGCACCCGGGAACGCAGGGCCTTTCACCGGGAAAAGGGAATTTTACTGGGAGTTTCGTCTTCTGCAGTGGATTCCCACTGCCATTCCTACTGTGCCTGCCTTGGGGTAAAAGCACGGAAGAAATTAAGTTTTTTCTTCATGATAATTAACAGAATCAGATTTATTTTCTCTCTTTTCAAGGTCTACTTTGTGCAAGATATTAATGCAGGTTTAAAAGACATGGTAGAAATACCAGAAATACAAGTGAGTACATTTGTTCTAAACTTGATCCCTGTGTAACTTGTTCAACTTGTTGCAGTTTATTATACAGACAACAACAAAAAAAAACCTCTTTTTTTTCCTCCTTAAGCAAAGACCTATCTCTTCTCTGTCTAAAGAAGAGCTGGAAGACTTGATCATCAAGTTGAAAAAAGCAAGTGATGGTGAGCTAACTTATTATGGAAAATAAGATGTTCTAAATAGAACTAATAAAATATTTCATGTTTTTTGCTGTTAAATATTGAGGAGAAAAGGCTGATACATAGATACATTTGGCACAACGCATCTGGAATAACCAGCATCAAGATGTAGGCTATCCTCACAGGTAAATTCTACTCAGAAGAATAAAACAAATTGGACAAATGGTAAACAATTGGTGATCCATTCTTTGAGCTTATTTCCCCACTTTTTTTGTTGTGTTGGTTTTCCACTCAAATATCACTGGAGATAACCCTGCAGCTCTTCTATAAACATCTGATAATAGATAAATGCTCCCAACAGTCTGTTTTGTTGGTGCCACAAATTAGGCTTGTGTCTGAACACATACAAATCAAAAAATCAAACAAAGAACCTCTTGAAATTGGAAACCTATAGTAAAATGTATTTGCATACAGGCTTGGAACTTCACCATAAGGAACAAATACTGTCTCATCAGGCTTTACAGGAAGCCTTAAATGATCCAAAGAATGGAGAATCTGCTTTCAAACACTTGAAACAACAGGTACTATCGTCATCTTACTTTTAAAAATAGCTTTAAAAAATATAAAGATCTTTAAAAAAATATAGACATACGGCAGTAAATTCCAACTGTTGGAACAGTGCATACTAGTCTCTTCAGATAGAGCATATGCTCTATGCTGTTCAAACATTAGGCTGTATGTAGAATATGTGAATAGCTGCTTTGTATCTGTTAGTAACAAAAACTTAACTATGATCCTCAAAAAATTACAAACTGTGGGTACTTTGAGTTATTGTTTATATATTCTTATGTTGATTTATAATAAATGAGTAAATTTGAGGTTATAGTAAATTTCCCTTCTTTTCATGTTATATAGGAGGAATGTTAAGGTAGGCAGATGGCATACTGTAGCAAAATTGAAAGCTTTAGAAAAAAAAAATATAGCACTTTTCTGTGCTTTCTTGCCCTCTATTTCCCTTTCTGTTACACTAAAAAATGCCTAACTGCAGCAGGCATAGACAGGGCTCTGAAGTGGGCACTTCACACTCTCCTATGCAGTGACAATATTGTAACTTGTACCTAATCCTCAAAAAGTATTCTGCAAACTTTTGGATGGAGTTCTGTGGAAAGTAGAAGAATGGCAGCATGAAGCTAATTAGCTAGAACGTCTAGTCCCTTTCTACTGTACAGACAAGATCTTTCCCTTAACTCCTGTCACCTCTTTCATGATGGTATCAAAAAACTACCTTGAAGATGCACCGTGCAGTTTGGTGAAATAATCATTTTTCTATAAGACATTACCATACACTTTCTTCATGTATATTCTCTTCATTCATAAATAATCATTTGAAGTTTGTAGGCTTCTATTTTAGGCAACATGGAAAAATTACATTTGCTTGGTCCAGGAAGGTGTTTTGTTGAATTTGGAGCTGGTCGAGGAAAGCTGTCTCATTGGGTCGACACTGCCTTGCAAAATGCTGAAAATGTTCACTTTTTGCTTGTGGAAAGAGCAACCACAAGATTCAAGGTAAGCCCAAACACCGTCACACACAGCTTTTCAGAAATTTCAAAAATTTTCAGCAGATTCTTTTCTTCAACTGTCTATACTGAAGCCAGGAGCATTTCATTTTTATCTTCAAAAGGCTTTCAAATAAAGCCTTTGAAACATTAAGAGTTTTGAAAGTGCGATGGTCTACATTCTATTCATTGCTAAAGTAACTTCATTAGGAAAGAAAAATCTTCTTGGCTAATGTTGAAGACATGCATTTAAAAGGGACAGAGGCAAGTATTATTGATAATGGCAGCCAAGATGTGTGGTGGTGGGTTTTTTTTTTTTTTGTGACCAGTGCTATTTAATCATAGCTATGTTTATGCAGGTGGATGGAAAACATAAGAGAAGAGATTCCATATTTGAAAGGCTTCAAGTTGATATTCAGCACTTATGTTTAAGTAAGTTTGTTTTTGGCTTGCATAATTCTGAGGTACAGGCTTAACTGTGGATTTTGAATACCAGAGTCTAAGGTCCATTTCTGTATAGTATACATAAAGCTCTTCTTGAAGATAATTCTCAAGTGTATTTTTTTTTGGGGGGGGGGGGGAAGGGGCGGGAAGGAGGGAGTGTTAACAGTATGTTTCTAACTATATTCTAACTATATATCTTTGTATATAAATAAAAGTTCTCGGCTTCTTTGTTTGCTTGCTTGTTTCAGATAAGGTACCTATTTTAGAGAAAAAAAAACTACCCGTGGTAGGAATTGGGAAGCATTTGTGTGGCGCTGCAACAGGTATGAAATATATATACATGTGCATATATATATATATATATATATATTTATACATACATACACACTTTTCTTCTTTGTGGGAAGGACATTCCCAACTGTTATATCATCCTGTATAAATAATGGCACAGTATTCATCACTAGACATTTCAGTACTTTTTTTTTTTTTTTTTTGCTCCCCCCCCCCCCAGATCTTGCTTTGAGGTGTTTGGTGGAAAGTTATACACCTAGCAGTGATGCAGAAAATGAAGAGCCTGTACTAAAACGCTTTAAGAGTGATATGACAGAGGTGGCTTCTAACAGTTGTCCTGATAATGAAAGGAATGAAGAAGACACATTAAAAAACTCTAAAACTGTAGCTGGAATCGTTATTGCACTGTGTTGCCATCACAGGTGTGACTGGACACATTATGTAGGCAAAGAGTTCTTTAAATCAGTAGGACTTGGCCCAGTAGAATTTCATTATTACCAAAGAATGAGTAGCTGGGCCACTTGTGGCATGCAAGAAAGCTTAACCAAATCCTCTATGAATGATGAAGAGAGGGGAGATCAAACTAACAACACGGAAGAACATGACCAAACATGCAGTAAAACAGAGGATGGTTCTGACAATCTACAAGGGTATGTGATTTTTTTTTTTCTTTTTTCTCCCAGAGTTCAGATGCTAGGGAAAACAAAAAAAAAAAAAAAAAAAAAAAAGCAAAGATATATATAGTGCTAGATGGAGTAGTTGGGGTCCTCAAAATGACTCATTTTACACAACCATTTATATGATGGTGTTCATTTTATAGAAGCATGGTTTAAAGTACAATGTTTCTATAAAAACGTAATTGGAATGGACATGCGTTTCAAAATATTTAGACAACCCTATTTCCATGTTTGCCTAGGTTGAAATACACTTAAGACTTTGAGTCATTCTTCTAACCTTAGCTACTAAAGTTAATCAATAAAATTATTCCTCTAACACATGCTCTCCTTTCCCCCACTCTTTTTTTTTTTTTTTTTTTTTTAACTAGGCTACTTACTGTTGAAGAGCGAAAAAAGATAGGTTGTCTTTGTAAACTGTTGATTAACCATGGACGGATTGAGTATTTACAACAAAGAGGATATAAGGCTGCTCTACAGTATTACACAGAGTCTGCTGTGTCCTTGGAGAATGTACTGTTGACAGCTGTCCCAAGGCAGACTTGGATATCAGAGCCAACTACATGACAAGAATTAGATTTGGAATTGGTAGAAAACTAACTGTAAGATTTACTAGATTATTAAAAAGCTACTCTTCCATTCAGTGCTTGCAGAAAACCTGAACAAGCCTTTCCTGAACCAAGGAAAAGGTTTTATATTTCCCAGTTTTGCTGGGAATTGCAACTATGCAAATCCATTCGCATCAGTGGGAAAATAACATCACTTAGAATCACTTACAACACGTTCCCAGTGTTGTAGAATCTTTGTTAGAAAAAGTATATTTGATATTTTCTTCCAAATCACATTTTTTATTCATTAGAATTTATGGTAGTAGAAGGATCAGAAGTGCAACTTTCCAGATTTTCTGAAAAACAAATGGAGTAAAAAATAAGTTAAAATACTTAATGTGCTTCCATGTTGAAGTTCAGGAAAGCTGTGTTTAGATTATTTAAATGTGCCTAAATATGTATTTCATAAGATCATGCCTATAGCATGATCTTATGCTCTATAGATCATGCCCTTAGCAAAACCTAACTTCAGGAAAATGTATTTATTAAAAAGATTCTTCATGTTTCATTTTTAGTATGTATCCACTTTATATTTCCTTCCTCACTGTATTCTAGAGGGTTTAGAATCAATAAAAAAATCATACCTGCTTTCTTGAGTGACTCCTGGATGTACAAGTGCATGAATTCAATGCCAAACATTTCCCGTTCCTCCTCCTCTTCTGTGTCCTCACAGGGAGGAAGTTTTACCTCCAGCTCCAGTGGGTTATCTCTGAAGTTGACAAATCTGATAGTTGATCAGAGAAAGTTAGTCTTGCACTTTTGCATTTTGTTTACTTTTGAAATTAAGTTTACTTTTGAATTAAGATTTCAAATTGCATCAGAAAAACTACCCTTAAAATTTAAGTTATTTTTACTCAAAAGGCTATCTTAGCTATTTTGTTCTATTTAAAAACACTGATTTATTGGTACTATTAAGTAAACTAAGCTAAGAAGACATCTAATAGTAACTGATGTGTGGGGGAAAACCATTGCAAGCCTCAAATTCTTCTCCAGGTTCTCACCCCGCTGCCAGCCTTGCTGAGCTTCTACTGCAAGCCAAGTGCTTCAGACCCAGACTGTAAATGCCTGTGTGCCCCATCTCTGGGAGACAGGAGCCAGTCCTGTCTGCTGCTGCCTTTGGACCATCTCCTTCCACCACTGCACACATACTGGAGCCTGGCTGCACCCCTCATGCTCCTGCTACTGAGGGCCCATGACAAAGTTTTAGGCCCTTTTCTACTTTTCCAGATAAGCTTCAGGGACATGACCCTACTTCAAGAAAACAAACCTCTACCTGCACTAGATTTCAGAACAGTTACCCTGAGACATTTGAGACTGAATGTGTGAAACCGCTGATTTGAATAGAGCTGTACCCATCTGTACCACCTTTTCTATCTCCGCTTCCTTAAGTATCACTCTATGACATTACAACTCAAGTGAGACGTCAAAACTTACCTTCTTTTACTTGTATTTGGATTTTTGTTCTTTTTTCTTACCTCAGATTTGTCATATGCTTCATACAAGCAGGAATATCCTTAAGTCTGTTGCTGCTGAGAACAAGTGTACTCAGTTTTTTCATATTACCAATGGTTTCTGGCAAAGTGTTTATCTCATTCCTTTGCAGCCATAAAGTATGGAGATTTTCCATTCTGTAATAGGTATTTCCACAATCAGTATAGATTTAGAAAATTAATCTCACCAAGTATTAATACAGAATTTTAAGTCACATAACAGTCTCAAAAAGCATGCTGACATTTCAGGAAAAAAACATATACCAGATAATGACGTAATTTACTTGCTTAAAATTTCTATAACAAAATTATTTAACTTGCTAGCCAATAGTGAATTGATCATTTATGTATTGAATGGATCATTCCATCTTATCAGAAATATCACATTACAGCTGAGTTTTTTTACCTGTCAACTGTGTCGGGAAGCTCCTGGAGTCTATTTCCCCCCATATCCAGCCATTCTAGACATGGCATATTGAGAAGAGCTGAGGGGATGGTAGTAAATTGATTCATGCACAGGTCTACATGTGAAAGTTTCTTTAAATCACTGAGCTGAAAAGAGAGGAAGATTTAATGCAGATTTATATAAGTGGTCCATTACTGCTGTGATTTAATCATATTGGCTGAAAGACACAATTTAAAAGCATTAAAAACAAACAAAAAAACTTTCTGCAGACTGTAACTGACTGGTTCCTGAGCTATATTTGCTGATGTTGCCTAACAATAACAGTACTCACCTGGTAAAGCAGGTTTCAAATTGCTCAGGCAGAACTCCTACCTGCTCACAAGTTCACTAGCTGATGAGAAGCTGAAATTCATGACTACAATGTAGGTATACCCCAAATCCTGAGAAGAAAAGGAATTTAAAGAAATTCCTCAGTGTTTCCTACAGTTTCAGTAATTCTCCATTCAAGTTTTCTGAATCAAGCATTTAGTTTTGTTCTGGATCAAATGGCATGGACTATGCGGACTATGAACTTTTAGAGCGAGCCTAGATGCTTTTAGTGTTATGATTATGACAAGACATTGTAAAAATTAAGATCACATGATTCGGTACCGCAAAACTTCAGTCTTTAGTGAATCCTGCTTATACTGTTGAAGTGATGCAGTGATGCTTTATTGCAAATCTGGTGCAACATCTACGCACTGAATATCACTCAAGTACATATAATTAAGGCTAAATTTAAACTATATAGCTCAGGTCTTCACATCACCACAATCTTCACTAGGACAGAGGCAAGTATTTGCTGCCATTTTCAAAGCCATTGCTCTACATTATATCCTGCAAACTGTATTCACATGGATTTAGTGAATACTGGATTCAGATTAATACTGTATAATTTTCATTTGAAGATTTGTTGTTAGGTTCTACTGCTTAGACTGAACTTTGCGGATCACTGACTGCTATCAACCACTGTTTTTATAATAAATTGAGATGAGTAAATGGCTTTATATATTTGGCCTCTCTGTATCTATAATGCAGATCTCCATATTTAAGTCAGACCAAATTAAAGTTCAGTAGCAGGTGAGCAATGGTTTTTATTTTTTCTTGTTTTCAACTCTTTTCAGAAATCTTCTTAGAAAAGAGCTAGATCTACTTTTGGTGCATTTAGTTACCCAACTTTTTTTCATAACTAGCAGCTCTGGTAGACACCTGTAACTGTTTCATGGCAGAATGAATTTGTATTCTCAACTTTAAAGAGGACTTCTCTGTGCCAAGAGTCACATCCCCACTGGGGTAAATCACCCAAGACCTTTAGCCTCAACAAATGACCAAGCATATCACTGTCTTTCATATGCTCTACCAAGCCATTTATGTAGTCAAAATATAGATTGGCTCCTCTAAATATATATGTATATGTATGTACTTGTCATGTGGCTTCAGTTTGTTTATTCATGTAAATATTGGTCATATATGCACTTAACATGGAATAGTTGTGAGATTAGGGAATTAAAGTAAATCTGCAAACACGGAGTACAACTTTTAATACAAATCCTTTTTGGAGAATTCAAAATACA
The DNA here is from genome assembly GCA_034781795.1 of Crypturellus tataupa. Taxonomy (NCBI): domain Eukaryota; kingdom Metazoa; phylum Chordata; class Aves; order Tinamiformes; family Tinamidae; genus Crypturellus; species Crypturellus tataupa. Next base: position 95,340 of record JAWLRI010000252.1, on the reverse strand, counting down.
TATTTAAAAACAACCCTGTCTTTCCCAAACCTGCAGAGGAAGATCACAGATATTCCTGTTAACAGCCAGTTCCAATCTTTCCAGACTGATGCAGTTACTTATTTCCTTAGGAACAGACTTAATTCTATTGTAACTGAGAAGCAGCTCTTGGAGGCTAGTCAGCTGGCCTGCAGAGAGCACAAATCAGAAAGAATGAACCTGAATATTTATTATATCTAAAATAAAAGATCAATTGTTTTGTGTTATTTTAGAGTCCATTATACAAGTGCTCACTGAAGAAAAAATGCACTGAAATTGGTAGATCTTGGGGACCTTTTCATATTGAACGACACTGCCCCAGAATACTACAGGAAGAGTTACAAGTATAGACAACTTACACTGGGAGCTCAGAGTATGTTTCAGTATCATTTTCTTAAATGGGTTCTCTCCTGTCTAGCAGCTGGTGTGTTTACAAGCTTTATTCTCATGGGTCTCCTCCATCTGGCCATCTGTGTTTTCATATTTTTAGGAATGCAGTAGCTTTGATAGAGCTATCTCACTATCAAATTTGCATCATCTGTTTTTTAACTTCACAGTAGGATGGTTAGAGAAAAAAGGTGAACAAAAATGTCATGTTTGCATAAGCTTGATTTTCTTAGAAAAGTGGCTTAAAAATAAAAGAAATCAGAGCTCACCTATTTCTTTAGGTATACTTTCGATTGAATTCCGCGAGAGATCTAGAACAACAAGATTGTGAAATCTTCCAATGAACTGAGGTATTTTCTGTAAACTATTTCTGTGGAGCTGCCATTCTTGGAGATGGATTAGTTTCAGCAAGCATGAAGGTAGTGTCTAAGCCAAGAAATATGAATCAGAAGAAATTTGTCTTAAAGCCTGTTCATATTACATGGATTACATGGATTAACACTTAATATTATACTAAAATAATCAATCTTTACTTCTTCTCAAGCCATACTGTAACAGTCTAAAAAGTACTCCATCACTATGGGTCATTCTCAACACATATTTAAGCAGACCACTTTTTGCTTGCAGGATTTATATATCCGCAATACTGTTACAATTTGAAAAGCCTCAGCCTTCTTCCCCACCACTTTTTTATTTTACACAAAACCAGCTCTAAATAGCCTTTTGCTCTTAACAGTGAATTAAATGATATTTCTGTTAAGAAAAACAATGAGCTTTTGAGAGCAGAAGGATGGAAAAACTAGAGTGTTTGTATAGAGTAAGTTCTTAATGGTGAACAGAGCTTCCGTACCCTGGCCTAGGGGCACCACAGTGCAGCAGGATGGGGCTGTCACTCTTTCACTGGCCTCAATGTGACCTCGTTCTCTTCACTGCATAGGTCCTGGCCTCTGCACTTCTGTGTTGATGAAGCTACCAGGTGTGTAGCTTAGAAGAAATTTTAGATTCCTTCAGCAGAATCTACAGTTACCCATTTTCCCCTATCTATCAGAAACAATAATAATAGTATTCTGGGAATCTACTGGTTAATTTTCATTTTTAGAAAGAGAAAATAACACTAAGATATCTTTTCATGCATCTTACTACAGAGTTTTTTTTTCACACTGAAATATTCCAGTAATTCTGTGGTGTTAATTAAATTAATATTTACTTAATTAAACTTATCCTTTAAAATGTAATTAAGTTCTAACAAAGAAAAGCCTTTTGGGCTGTATATTTGTAAAGCAATACTTAATATTTGAGAATAAAGATGAGCTTGTTTTTACACTGTCACAGCAATACAGCAACAGTGCATCTCTCAGTTGTACTGTGAGCAAGTTACAGATTAAAAACAGTGTAACTGTGATTATAAAAATATAAATAGTATATTTTTAATGCATCATTTTTTCAACCCAAGCAACATTCCTTCCCAACATACCTTCCATTCTTCTTCCTCTATCCTTAAAATTGCTCTCCCATCTTCATTAATAACTTTTTCTTTAAGCTTTGCTAGAGTGGCTTTCTCTTCCCAGACAAGCATTAGTCTACAAAGGAAAGAAGATTTATCAGTGGAGCAACTATGAATACAGTCCGTAATTACCATCCAATACTTTCTGGAACAACAAAGAAACAATAACCTTCACAGATGTCAAACAAGCACTTACTGATCTGTGTGCTAGATATACTACTAAGTAGTAGGCCAGGATATAAAGTAGCATGTGGCTGAAGTAATTCAAAGGAATTCTAATATTTTTCAGCACAGCATAATTGTTCTTCACATTTCACAAAATACCTGACCAAAAAGAAGACCAACTAAGGTCACCACTGAGAGAATACCAAAAACAACAACAAAATTCAATCATCACTAGTTAGGGTCTTTACATTAGAGAGAAATTTTACAATATATATTTTTTAACCAGATTCATTGGTGAATACATTGAACATTCAGTGGAGAGTATTTCAAATAATCACTTGCAATTCGCAGACTATAAAAACTAATGATTTTCTATTAAAGTTATTGTAGCTGCATTAAGATAAGCTACTGTTCTTTAGTATGTACCCTGGTGGATTTAGTATGTATATATTTTTTTATTTTATTTTATGACAGAACACAGTTGTTTGTTTGATCTAAACATAGCTTTTCACCAGTAAGAATTCTGCTGGCATAAGGATTACAGAATTAGATTCTTCAGGGTTTGAAAATATCAGTTTTATGCTTCTGTAATGTAGCCGTTTTTCATATACTAAGGGTTTCCAATTTACTTACCTTCCTGCAGACCTCTCTCTGAATTCCTTTTCTTTACGTAATTCATCATTTATTTTCTGTATTCTCACTTCCCAAAGTGACTTCAGAGCAGAGAATGATCCAACACAAATAGCAGTTTCAGTCATGATTCTTACATGTTCTCATTCAGCCTTAGGGTCTGATTATGAGCTTCAGGACCAATGTAGAAGTGCATGTATCAGCTACCAGATGGGAACAGTGATATGAAAATTAAGTAGCTGCCATTCCTTCTTGATTGCATTCCTACTTGATTATATTATTAAATATAGCTAATGTACAGAGCTGATAATTTCACCAACCATTTTCTCTTTACAAAATAGATAACTGCATCTAGTTTAATTTTCTCATAATAAAATAATGGCATTTAATTAGTTTTAGAAGTCCATTTTCCATAAACCAACTAAACCAACTTATTGGTATCATCCAAAGATGTTTAGGTAATAATATGAACAATGGCATAAAATAAATTAGAAGGCAGGAAATAACACCTTCAGTTTACACTGGAAATAAGCTCTTCATAGAAGTCTGTCTTTTAAGGCAATTTTCCCACCATATATATGCTATTAAACCTTCAAGGGCCATGGATAAGCAAACAAGGCATTCAAATAGCTTGATGAACAATTCTGTTCAAACTGGTAAGCACTCTATTTTGTGTTTATCACTTCTCCTGCTGAGCTGGTTATTTGCAAAGTCGGATTATCTTGAATCACTTAATTAAAAAATATAAGCAAGTAAATAATAAATCTAGATTGTAAGGATTGCTTACTGTTATAAAGAGAGCATAAAATCAAATTACAGTGCTTGACTAGAGAAGGATCTAGTGCAATACTTTGATATTGTTCTCAACTGTTCTGTTTGTTAAGAGAAATTTGACAGGTGATACAAACAGAATCCACAGCGTGGCACAATGCACTCTGGCATTTACATTCCTAAAAAGGGATCCATTTTTTTCTCCTGTAAAGAATGATCACATCCTTTTTCCTTCCCCTACATAAATGCATTCACATTTACATGCTGTTATTTGAGAGAGTAATTTCTCCTTCAGCACTCCTCCTTTTCCCATTCCTCATCCCGCCATGCAGCAGTACTGACTGAAGCACTGTGTGAAGCTTTCTGCTCTGATCAGCGGATGCAATTTTGATTTGCTTATTATTCCAGGGTAATTTTCTACAGAGATTAACTGATCTACCTGATTTATCTTTTCTTATTGTTCACAGGCACGGTTCCTAAACATAAGGCTTTTAAGGCCGGATTTTTTTTTAATGTATGTTTTATAAAAGAGACACAATAACATGCCAATCTCAAAAAAGCTGTTTTTGATAACTGCATCACAAAAGACAATATTGGGCTATACAATCAAAACAGCCATCTTTTCTTTTTAATTTATCTTACAATTGGCAGTTCTCTCTTGCAATAAAATGCTGCTTATTTGGTAACCACTGCTTAAATATAAGAGGCTCTATACATAGACTCCTGTTTTCAAGGAAATTTAATTATATAATACAGGAATATCATCAAAAGCTTCCTGTTCTTATATCTTATGATTTGTCATGAAAACAACAAAATAAACCATAATAACCACACGAACAATTTGAAGCAACTTTCCAAGCGTAACTGGCAAATAACTGCAAACTTATTCCCATGTAACTAGATCTCTCTGAAACTTCCCCACCCATCATCCAAAAGCATTTAAGAACAACTTACCTCAATTATTTGGAGTTTTCAAACATTTTCCATAGTTCGGTGCTTTCTGGACAAGAGCAGAGGTAAGTTATGAATCTTGTCTGTACTCCTAAAACCATTTTGAACTCGCACTCAGACGCCAGTGTAATATCAGCCTAGTTCTAATTTTAACCATGCTGAGAATAGAAGGTATCACATGAGGCACTTCGGCAAAGCCCCCTGAACTTTTACCATGTTTAACATCTTCCCAGTTTGCTGACCCTGACTGGAACTCCATAAATTGTTTGTGAGACTTACAGAAGTTACAGAAAGAACAATAGAATACTTGCTATGTTCAGTAATGAAAATTAAACAAACTAGTTTTGAATCCAAAATGATAACTATTTGTTTTACACTTCCAGCATTCCTCTGAAAGATAGCTGAGCTTCACAAAAATATTTAGTTAGCATTACAAAAGTTCTATTAAAAAACAACATACACAGATTAAGCTAGAAAAATATTTTATTGTTAGCATTTTACTCAATCCTTTTGCCTTTGGAATCATGAAGAATTTTAGTGCAAATTAGCAAATTCCATATTGAAAACTAAACTTCATAGATGTTCAGAGAGACTATTACTCCTTTTCATACTTCCAGGTGTAAAAACATGTTACATTAAGTTTTCTTTCAGAGCCACGGAAGAAGATAAAGTAGAAGAAAACAGCTCTGTTTGTTATATATTTAATGGTGGTTTATTCTAAGTGACTCGATAGACCTTTTAACTGTTATTATTTCTGGTGCTTAGAAACTTTTCCTTCACTGCAATGAAAACAGGGAGATAGCCATAAACACAGATCATGGCTTGAGGTAGGAGATGTAAAACTGGATCATTCTATCCAAGAATACACTTAAGAGTGTAAAATGTTATGCTGAAATTAAAGATTTCATTCATCATTTCATTCATCATATAGATGAATGAAACTAATTTCTTCTAGTAGTTTTCAATCATTTTTTACCTTACTATACGTATACTTACTATACGTACTGCCTTAGAGTCTAGCATTACTAAGCAGAACTTTACAACGGAAAGTAAAAAGAGCTCTCTTGGTCATTATTAACTATCTGAAAACTAATATATGTTTAAAGAGATACTACTTCATGGTAGAGTTATATCTCCTTTTGATTTTGGTTCAACCTCCATAGTGTTTTTTAAATAATGCTTTTCTTGATCTGAAAAAAAAACATAAAAAACTAACTACTTGATTTATTCCTCCTTGAAAGAGACAGCAAATCAGAGCTAAAAAAAGTAATAATCTTGGGATTTTGGGAGTTTTGAGATACAATGCAAGTTTCAAGCTCTTTCTGATAGTAATAAAAAAAATCTTCTGTCTGTAATATTTTAAAATCACTTTATTGCTATCATACATTTATGCTTTTTTTTCCCATGGTTGTAAGATTAAAAAATATACTAAGCCCTTACCACAACAAAATAATTGTAGGAGAGCAGCCATTAAGTTTTGTCCTTTTGGCAGTCTCAAGTGCAGTAAGCTCTTTAAGAAGAAATGGAAGACTGTCTCACCTGTACAGAATTACCTGCATGAAATTCAAATAGAAAGACTATTACTACAACTCTTTGTGCTTCTAGAAATCTTTTATTAGTAATAAAAAATGTGATAAAAATTAAATAGGTGACAAGCACAACATATTCATCAAACTTTGCAAGAAATAATTTAAAGAAAAACCTTTTATATCACAGTAGAAATATAAATAGCAGCTTATATGTATGCTCTCCCCTTACACTACCAGCTTTCCTCCTGTCCTGCCTCAGCATCAAAGACAGAAGAGGTTCTATCTCCAGGTGCTAATGTCTTGCATCTTCACAGCAATAGACTACTGTAGGGTACTTTGATCTACTACTTTGGAGCATGCTACTGTAGAGACAGATTTTGATACACTTAAAGAAGGGAGAAAAGGCCTCCAAATGAATTATTCAGGCCACATATAACCTTCTAAGTCTGTTTGCAAGTTATATTTCTAGAAGGTATTTATAACTAAGCTTTCTTTGTATCTCCTTCTAAAAAAACACTGCAGTTTTCATCATCTGCTTAACTTAAAGCACCATAACAGTTATCTGTTCTGAAGGCTTGGAACCTGTTCATTATCTGCTTTTTTACTCAGTTTAAAAAGTCGTTATCTCAGATTTTGTGCTGATATTACTTCTTTGTTGTATTAATCTGTCAAATTCTAATATCCAAACATCACTAATACAAGGTGATGCAGGCTTTTAGAACACCTTCTGTTTACTGTCATGCTTACCTAATGATGAAATAAGAAATGGAGTCATCCTTTTTTGTTGTTGTTTTATACAGAGAGCTGCTTTCTATAAGAAACAAAAATAACTGGAAAGTATTTAAAGACCTCAATTACTTTCAGCTTACAAATATACAGGACATTCTAGAGTATTTATAAGGCCCTGATGGTTCTAAGTAAGTGTTCTAAGTAACATCTGAGTAAATATGCTATTTCCCTTTAGCACCTGATAAAGAGTACCTGTGCAAGCCATCTCCAGGAAAAAGTGGACTAGAGAAAGACATGAAAGGAGAGATTAATTCAATTAAACAACAAAAAGCAATCTGGACATCTTAAAACATAACCATATAAGGCATTTTATTTGTACATGATTTTTGCATAACTTCTTCAGGAACTTGGGATATAACTTTCGATCTTTGTTAAAATAAACGTGTGCGTCCAATGAGGAAAAACTCTGAGTATTTCCCTTTAAACAGATTAATCAATTTGAAATACTATGGACATGTAAATCACTGTCATTCAATCACATCAGCCTAACATCCATATATGTTATAAAAGTCAAAATAAAGACTTTCCGTCACCATATTCAGGAATCACACCATGACCTATCAAGTTGACTAGTTGCTGTAGAAGAAATTACAGCATTAGTAATTTAATTTAAAAGAATGTAACAATTAATTGATATACTGTTATCAGTTACTGAGAACTTTTAACCACATAAAGTAATCATATAATGTGAATGGCAACAGGCTAGCACAGCCTGCTTTTATTCAGTCTAATTCACAAAGTTTAAAGGCATATTCTAGCCATAATTTCCTTTATTTAAGGTCTAGCAGCATTGAAGCAGGGTTCTCCAAATAAGATTTCCACAAGTTAGAAAACCGGGCCATTGTAGCTCCATCAATAACGCGATGATCAGCTGACCAACTCACATTCATTATCTGTGCTTTAAATACTTCACCTTTTCCATTAAACCTAGGAAGAACCTAAAAGTCAGAGAATGGAATAACATGAGAGGAAAATAAAAACTCTCATTAACAATATGTATTAATGTTTGTTAAATTAAATAGACAGCAGTAGTACCATTCAAGAAAAAAAAATTTTCCCATTATGGTCACATTGCAGAATAGAACATATTGCAAACCTACATTATAAACAGTCATACCTCTATTTCCACCTTTCTTGACTCAAGTTTCTTACTGAATAGTTTATTGCTTATAGTTTATTAGGGCTCAAAGTGACAATTTCCCAAGATCATTCCCTAAAGAAAAGGCATATGTGACAAAGACAAGAAAGGTATTTTAAATTAATACTAATTTTATTTCCAGTGTCTGTATGAAAGAAAAAGTCTGAAATTCAAAAAGAACTGCCTTTACCATTTTGAGTTCTGCAATAGGTTCAGCTCTCTGGCTCATGTAGCTATCTGTTACATGGCCTGATCATCAGAATACTTTTCTACTCTCAAGTTTCCTTCTTGATAACAAAAATGCTATAACCATGTTGCAAGACTCAAAAAAATATATTTACATTATTTCTTCATAACTAGGAGGCTAAATATAGATGAGAGTGAAATATTACAGTATTCTAAAAAATAAATATGCATCACTAGGGTAAAAGATTTCTGTTTATATACTAAATGTCTCCATGGCCATCTAAAATGCTACAAAACTTCATTTAAAAGCTATTAAGTATCTCTTTCATAAAGAGAAAAAAAGAATAATATACAAAGGGACACTCAGTGTTACATATACATTAAAGATGACCTTAGCGTGCTACAATTAATCACCTATATGACTGAGATAAAATTAATATACCTGTATCTTTCCAAGTGCTCCAATAGCTACTTCAGGAGGTAGTATCACTGGTTTAGTGTAAGTGCCACCAATCTACAAAAAAAAAAAGAAAAAAAGTTAGGGATTAACTATATAATTATTTGAAAACAATTGCTTCTTGCATGAATTGCTACAGATTCTGCTTTTTGTGTATTAAACTTACATTAGGATATTCATTTCAGAAGCAGTTTTCAGATGTAAAAGTTTTATTTTTTCATGTACTTACTGTGCCAATATTTGACAGGGTGAATGTTCCCCCAGTGAGGTCATTTGTTCCCAGTTGGCCTGCAGAGCCCAGGGACTGTAGGCGATTTAATTCAGCTGCAATCTCCAATACACTACAGACTTGAACATTTTTCACATTTGGGACAATTAAACCTTGCTCCGTATCCATAGCAACTCCAATGTTATGTGAAGCCTACAATAAGTTTAATTAACCAGACATTAGCACAAATAGCCAATATAATATTTATTTTACACAACACAGCACTTGAAAGCTTTTAATTGATTTTTTTTCCTCTAACCAAGGAAGTACTGTCTGCATTAAGCAACTCCCCTATACTACTTTGAGGGAAAGAGGGAAGATAAAATCTAAAATATAAGCTTTCTACATCTGGAAGCTAAGTACAAAATGATTCTAGCAATTTCAAATTTTGGATTCAATTTCACATTGAAAATATTTTATATTTTGTTATCCAGACAAACATCCTAAAATGACTAACAGTCTAAAAGAGACCACTAGCTAAAAAAAAAAAAAAAAAAAAAAAAAAAAAAAAATTTGCCTTTCCTAGAAGGAATATATAAAGGTATGTCTGAGAAATATTGATAAAATAGCATAAAAGGAATTTGCACTGCTATATATATGCAGCATCCATCCCTGAAGAAAATAGACATTCATTGCCCAGACTATTAAACTAGTACATTTTATGAAATTAAATAAATTTTAGCAAACTCAGTTTAAAAGATCACTTTGATACACAAGGGTTGAGAACTGGAATAGTGGAACCACTCTGCCATTACTGAAAAATTATTGCTAAAATTAGATCTCTATTAAATCTAATTCAATTTTAAACAGAACCTGGATACTCACCTTATTTTCCAGCACAACTTAATAATGTTATTATATGTTAAAGGATCCTATAATTAGTTCAGACATGCTGAATAGGTATCCTTGTTAGCTGTTAGTTTGAGATTTTGCTTACAACTTTTCTCAGGATTTTACAAACCTTGTATGTAATATTTTGACAGTTTTCATCCAAAGAAGCATTAAGAATAGGATACTGCAATAATCCCAGAGAAGCTGCCTGTTGAATATAAAAGAAAAAAAAAAAAGATTTTTATACTTCGTAACTAAAACAGCTACATTAATATTCTTAGTCCTAAGGATGGAAGAAAAGAAACAGTGAAAGACTGAGAGAAATTTAGTCTAAATTCTCCATTTAGCTCTCCAATAAATAATTATCATTTGAGGAAAAGGGGGTAGCAGAATTAATCCTTAATTAACCCTCTAAATGCAACTGCATTATCAGAAGCTTCAGACTAAGCTAAGTGTTGAGCCTTCAGTGATGTCTAAAGCTGGAAATGGGCAGAAATAGAACTGTGCCAGATAAACAAATTCAAGAGCCCAGTCTTCCAAATAACAAAGCAGAAGCACTCATTCACCTGAGGGATTTACTACCAATAAAATAAAATTTTTAAAAAATTACATTTCAAATGTGTTAACAAAGCTTGCACAAAATACTGATGCTTCCAAGATTTGTTTCTGCTATTTCAAACTGAAATATTCCGAGATCCTTAGACCCTTACCAAGTGATAATTTATCTGTTTTACCCTTTATCATTAATATTTCAAAAATGTTCCTAGATATTAGATAAACCTGCCACAATCCCAACAGCGAACTGATTAGTGCGTCAATAAACAACATGTGACTTTCTTGAGACTTGTGGCTACTCAAATGATAAGACGTGTACTTCAAAGTTACGACAGCAGTCAATCAATCAGAAAATGCTGCCAAAATCTGCATTAGTAGTCTAGTGTACTAGTGCTGTACTGCGCGTCTCACCTTTATGAAGAAGGGCATAAATGAAAGTTTAATTCCACGAGTTTGTGCTATTGGTTTCAGCTCTTCTCGCAACTGAACAAGCTGAGTCAAATCAATCTCATCACAATAACCAAAGTGAGGGATCTTTAAGGCTGCACTCATAGTCTTTACCATTGCCTTCTGAAAACCTGAAAAATATTCACTAGTCCTTACACCATCAAAACAAGCTTCTGTGAAGCTATGTTGAAGTCTGAAGTATTTGATTTCCTTTTTAAATAATTACAAAAATTAGAAAAGTAAAGAAAAAAGACCTAAACAATCCTAAAGCTCACTTTAAGATCAACAGTTACCCACTATTTGCCAACTCAGTTTTTACAGCTGTAATATCTCAATTATATTATTCCATACTTACCTTATGTACTTTAAATTACAACACAAGATAGCTTACACTGCTTTTAAACTCCGATAAACACCTGTTCTCACTGTACCTGGACACTAATTAGGTTATGACTCATACTGCAATATATTCAAAAGTGTTTCAGAATTCCTACCTATTTCACCATACATTCACAGCCCAATACCCTCCAGCCAAAACATGAAAAATCATCTCATAAAACAATAATTTCAAACATCACCTCCTGCAAGGCATGTTTTCCTATTTCTCATCGTCTTAGCAGACTTTCAGGATAAACAAAATAAAACAGACCTTCTACCAAAAGAAATAGGATGTTGACTGAGTAACATCTGTTGCTAGTAACTGTGAATATTAGTTATTTCAAGATTTTATATTTCATGGTTTACCTGTTACAGCTTCAGTTTTATCTTTTCCTGAAAAGGCAATGGGTCTGGAAACAGGCACAGGAATTTTACGCACTTTGTCCTTTGGAGCAGCAGGTACTCCCTCAGATTTTGGCAAAGGAGGGATAATTTCAGCCTTTGGTGATGGAGGTAATATAGCTCCTGTCTGTTTGGCCAAATAATTGAGTATGTCTTCCTTAAGGATTCTGTTATCTTTGCCTGTCCCAACAACTTCACTCAATTTAATCTGAAAGACACAGAGTAAGTTTTAATACTTTTACTTTACAGTAATATAAGAAATCCTACATTGTAAGTAAGTAACAATTTAAAATATTTCAGGTACTGATCTAACATGTTTAAAATTTTCTTTCCTGTTCTATGACTTAATTCCCTTCCTGTGGACACCATTCAAATCATCTAAAAGTCCCTGTAGATACCTAATTGCATATTTAAGAAGGCACAATAGAATTGCTTACAACTAATGACTTCACAGGCTCAATAGTGAAAAATTTATCTGAGAAAGTCATTTTCCCTACTTACTATCTTACTTTTCTCCTACAAAATGCACCACATGCTTTCCAAAATAATAAGAGTATTTACAGACTCACAAAATCAAAAAGGCTTTTCTACATAAATAGAAAAGCCTTTAAAAGATCACCTAATCTATCTTATGTTGCAGGCAAGATTAGCATAACATGGGTCCCTTCCGACTTCTGCAAAGACTTTAAGAACAAGACAACTAAAGCTGAGATTCCATTTTCATCTCCTTCCTCCTCTGTCCCAAAAATATATCCTGATGTTTCCTTATTTCTACCTCTAAAAGGATTCTCTTTACCTCCAAACTCAAGGGTCCTAGCTGCATTTTAAATCCAGTTACTGTTTTCATATCCACTATAATCATAGTGAAAACATCACTCTGTTTATCTTTATAACAGTTTTAATATATTTGAAAACACGCATTCCTCACTGCACTTTCCTTTAGACCAATGATCTGCTAGTTAGTCAAACTGATATGTAAAAGAGGAATCAAATTCAGCATGACCTGACTCAACAAACTCACATTATTTTCCATTGCAAGACGACGAACAGCAGGAGTTGCCAATGTTTTATGACCTTTTATCTCTTGATGAGTGTGTTCTTCATGAGATATAGCAGGTGTTTCAACATCTTCTTCTGGAGCAACACCTGCAAACAGGAAAAAAAAAAAAACTTTATTACAGTTCTCTATAAGCATTTGTTGCAGTGGCTAAATAGAGAGAAAAGCATGGGAAGTTGTTTTACATCTCCTACTTTAAACAAAAGTTAAATGAAAAATAAAAAGTGAAAAATAAAGCTGAACAAATTCTCAAATATCTTAAAGGAAACCAGCAAATGAAGTATTAGCTACCTCTCCAAGTACTGGATTTTGAAAAACTGAAGATTAATCTGTTAAGCAGTAAGACATTCTTCAGAAGCTACTGGTCCATATTATAGTGTAGGAAAATATATCACTCTAAATATACACATGCTAAAACAATCGCACACATGTTGCAGTGGTGGCAGCACTAGTCTTCCCATGCTAAGAAATGGGCAGGCTCTACCCTGGCCCACAGATTTTGCTTTTCCTCCCTGAACCTTATGACGAGTGCCAGGTTATCTGCCCACATAATACTGTTCCTCCTTTCCCCCCAGACACCACAGCAGAACAGAATTGCTGCAGAAATTAAGGATCTTTGTGGCTTAAACGATCCCAGAAGTGGAGCAAGTGACAGAAGGTATTTAACAAAAGCAGGGTTCCTCCACCCTATGTGGGCAGGGACTGGAAGAGATTCAGTCACCCTACAACCATGTCATGCTGAAATGTTCACCATGGTATAAGATATAAACAGTTTAGACTCCTTAATAAGATGAAATGGGAACAGAGCTCTTAGTGAAGTGAGGGTGGTCTTCAAACACGGTTCTGAGTCCACTGAATTGTTTGTCAAATTGTAATACGAGTCTTATTTGTATTACCCTTATTCTGAAATATCCAAACTGCATGTGAACCATTACTTGACCAGAAGGTCATTCTAGCCTCACAGATCTCACAGATTCTAGTGGTGAATTTAACTCTCATGTCCTGAAGTGAAATCATAACCCTAATTTTAGGCTTCACAAATTTACTGATTTACAGCAAAAATTACTGTGTTCCTCCAGGACCCTGGTATGTGGACATTTCTACCGTTCTCTTTTACTGTATTTTAATTCCTCCCTGAAAATTATCTCCAATGAGACCAAAAGCTTTTAATATTTACTTTGGATGGGAATATAGCAGAACTAGAGGTTAAATTTTCAACAGTGTCCAGTTTTTTAGATTTTAAAATCCTAAAAAAAAAAAATAAGAAATAAGAAATAAAAAATAAAGAATTAATAGAGTTTTTTTCTACCTAGTTTCCTTCTTGACTTTATAGTACCAAAAAAGAAAAAAGATTTAACATTTTCAAAGGAAAACCTCTACTGACAATCTGATGATTTTATAACAACAAATACAAAACATGCAAGAGGAAAAAAATCGTTATGATACCTTTTGAAGCATCAATTTCAATATCCACTAATGGTTTTCCAACATAAGCAATTTCATCCAAATTGTAATGAAGTTTTCTAATGATGCCATCATAACGACTAGTAATAGTAACAGAAGCTTTATCACTTTGTACTTCACAGATGCTATCAAACTGAGACACACTGTCACCTTCTTTTATATACCTAACAAAAAAAAAAAAAGGGCTGCTATAAAACATAGTAAGTGTAAAAATCTATGCTGTATATTCTTTTGATAAGTTCCATTACTCCATCTACATTACCTGAAAATGGATCCATTGGATGCATTTGCTGTACATTTTGCCACACTACTCCAGAACTCTTTGTTGTGTAAAAAGTAGCAAAGATTAAGAATATCATCACATTTATATTTTTTCTGTTACTTTAGTTAAAAAATAGCAGTTTTCTCAACAGATTATAAACTGCCTAAAAATAAGAATGAGCTTTGCTTAGTTTCAAGTTAAGGAAAGTCTCAATTTGAAATTGGCTGGACCTGGTTATGATCACTTTTAGACATCCAGAGTCTAGATGTGCTATCTCCAGCACAACGAGGGTATTTCCAACCATTCACACAAAGAAAAAGGCATTCCAAAACCGCCCTCCCCCATTAGACACTTCAATTTTATTTAATCCATTTATTAATGGTCTAAACGAAAAAGTACTGCAGGAAAAAATTCCGTGGTTTCTCCGAGAAGCATACTTTTTCTTAAGTTCATCTCCACAAACGTAACTAAAAGTCAGGCCTCCTACCCTCACAAAATTTAATCTGAAAGAAAGTCTACCTACAGGTGCAGTTGAAGGTCCTATTCCCTCCATCTTGTCCACTCCCAAATAAACCAGATCACCAATAAACAAAATGTAAAGCTCTGACTAAACAGGGCTTTAAAATGGAAATAAAACATAGAAACTCCACTAGTAACCCAGAAAATGTATCCCAAGCACTACTGGCTGATTTCTTAGTATGTATCTAAGAAAGTGGTGCTTACCATTCTTTCACAGTCACCTCTGTAATCCCTTCTCCAATGTCGGAAAGCTTAAATTGAACAATTTGGCCGCATGAAACTTAAAACAAAAATGAGGGAAGAAAAAGGTTAATAATAAATATATCACACAGACAATTCTGAATTCATAAAAAATACACTATATACCAGTTACATACAGATTGCTAATATTCATGAAATAGCAACATAAAACAAATTATTTTAGTATGAAAATGATTACCAGAAGATGTTCTGAATAATCGCTGATGATGACTAAACTTCAGAGCAGATTTGTCAACCAGGCACACATATTTTGATTTTATAAACCGAATGCTGCTGCACGATCTAACGTGGTGAACAGAAACCTGCAGGAGAAAAGTTTCAAGTGTTAAAATTTGGATTGAGGAAGGCAGAACTCATTTAGTATTCTTGACACAGCAGTAACCAAACTACAATAATTAAATTCTTACTTATTTAGAGAAGTTCTTACAAAAACATAATTATACTAAATGGGTATTGAAGATGTAATGATTATTAAACTAGCATAAGCTTTGCCATGTTCTTGGACGATTTTAATAACACATCGCAGGGCAGATCAGAGCCACAATAACATACTAAATTAACAAAAATCATGACAAGATCTGGATTCATTGGTTCCAATTTCTTTAAGCAATCAGTTTAATCAGGACACACACAAAAGCGTATACTCCATTAACTATATCAGCCATGTGAAATACTCTCATGCAGAATGAACGGTGGAAAGGTACCTTTAGACAGTGGGGGAAAAAAAACAGTATATTCTTCTCTGATGGTTCTTATTTGAATCAAAGGTTGATTATAAATACTAACTAGAAAGGAAGGAATTTCACGCTGGAGGGCACGGTTGCCATTTCATTTCTTTCAAAATATAGCAGACAGACATCTTGAAGCATGTACCATTTTACAACAACTTTATTGACTTTGATAAGGATTGGGTGTGATGTGCTTTTCTTTCATGGTTACAATAATATTTATCCAGAAATTATCTTCAAGGGTCAACAGAATTTCCTGAAAGGTTCTCTGTACAAAACTATGTGCTTTAACACATTGCGTAATCACAGCAGTCATGATTTTGGTCATGAGCAAACCCAATGGCACTTGCATTGACATAAACATCCATTTTATCATTAAACACATTAGAATTTAGTTCAGACCCTTTCTTGTTTAGTAAGATTCCTTTAAATTCTGGTGTTACATTATCCTAATGTGACATAAAATTAATATTAAAAAAAGAAAAAGATCATCGGAAGGTACAATCTCTAATTAATTTAGAGAAATGAAAAATAATCGGGTGCTACAATGTACCTCAAGTACTTAAAACTGTAAAATTTACAAATTATCTTCTTAGAAGAGCCAGAAAACAGGATACCTGTGTGGGAAAGTTCATTTTAACACCTTTTTTTTTTTAATAATCCTTTCAAATAACTGCAAAACATATGAACCTTCACGAATTATTCTACCCTCCCCCCAAAACTATGGAAAATTTTGCATGTTTATATTGCTCATTTAAAGGTCAGATTATCCAGAAGGCTGTACTGTACTGAACTGAAAGCATACATACTTCCTATATTATTTATCTAACATGTAAATTACATTCAAATCTTACTTTCTTTTGGGAACAAATAATTATACAATACTCTACCTCAAAGGGCACTGCAAAGTCACACCGAGCTACTTTTCAACTGCCTCCTACTAAGATTGTAATTGTTGATCTAGAATAACTATTTTTCTAATTTCTATAATAAGCAAACTGCAATATCTTTCCCTTAGTCAAAACAAAAGATCAAATGACACTTGTAAGCTATAATAAATCCTATTTAACTGATGCTATTAAAGTTTTAATTAAATATAAAAGTGGCACAAAAATCTATGCTTTCCAAAGGCAGATTTCTTCTGTTTTAATTCTGTATTTTTATTTTACTCCACAGTTACACTCTTTTGTTCTGCGAGACCTTTTCCAAACTTGAGAGAACTGTTTTCTCTTTATATGCCCCTGCATGGAAACGATTCAATATTTACCTGTGAGGATAATTGCAAGCAGTACATCAAACATCTGAACTACATAAAAATGTGAATTATTAACATAACTGGCAAATAGACTGGTTTTGTTACAGAAGTTCTTAAGCTGTTTCATTTTATATTTGCAGGAATAATTCAAAACTAATGCATTTTGTAAAACTATATCTTTCTTTTTGGTCTGTAGGTAAGGTTAACTAGAGAGTTGGCGTGTTAGTATATTAAAGCAATAATGCAAAACCCAGTCTCTCCCTATAACTGTGCTCCTTTCTAAAAGCTGAAAAAAAAAAGAAAACCATAAAACTAGAGACGATTTATGCATTCATTTCAGCATTTAATCATCATAATACTGTGTAAAGCCAGATAAGAAAATGAGATAAGAAATGATACAAAATCCTAAACTCAAATACAGATACATACCATCATATACACATAACTCATATATATGTACATACGAGAGGTAGATATCTGTGTGTCTGCTAAACAGCAGAAGGCAGCAGGAACCCAAGCAGCACCGCACTGCTTGCAAGGGTGAGGGTTATGGCACCGCTCTATTGCCGCCCTTCCTGCGCAAGGGGATGGGGTCTCACACCTGCTCCAGCCTCTCACTGATACCAAGGATGCATCATCCACTGCCTTGGAGCATACACTATTTGTGGGAAGAATTACCTTGATCCTGTCCGGTTCAATTTTGGCCATTTCCTTAAGAAGCAGCCCCTTGTGTTTCTATAAATCTCCATGGATCCTGGAAATCTACTGCTGTCCTCAGAACAAAATGTTACTGTGTCTGCAAGCAACTGACTGCATGACAAAATAACACTCAGTTTCAAAGTCAATTGAATAAATTGTGTTCAAGGGTAGCGGTTTCACATTAAACGGCACTCCTCAGTGGAGCTCATTTCACCTGCTCTCCTATTGAGTCATTTAAATGAATATTTATTAGTACATTTTGCATACCTATTTTGTGTCTCCACACACTGCTTTATGCTAGTTTCAGTACACTAGATTTAGTTTTATCAGTATATCCAACGTCCTTGCTAGAATGTTTCAGCCAGCCTTAAAACTGGCTCCACCACCTTCTCCCTATATGACTCCCATTTCCTCTGCAGCTCATGTGGGGACCCCAGGCTCCTCTTTTGCTCTTCCCAACCGATAGCCACATCCTATCTACGACACCACTGCTAGGTCCTGCCCTTGGCCACTCACGGTTTGCAGGGGCACCAAGTGCATTAAAATGTGACACTTCAAAGCGACAACAGCAGTTTTATTTCTTGCATCTTGACACCACTTTACCAGGAGAATCAGAGGAAGAAGCCACTTCTTGAGATGTGTAAAGGGCAGTTGCAGCCCATGCTCACTATGTAAAGGCTAAATCGCAGCGCCGGCGCCTGCTCCAGGGCCGCTGAGGCGCAGGAGGCCGCAGCGGCGCCGGCGGCTCCTCTCCCCCACAGCAAACGCGCAGAAACGGGCAAACGCCCCGGCGGGCCGGGGGCGGCGCGTCCCCTCGCACGGCCGG
>JAWLRI010000252.1:57947-76180 GCA_034781795.1 Crypturellus tataupa | reverse complement strand
GCTGCGCGGGCTCCCGCTGCGCGTGCGCAGGATCCGCGCCGGCCGCAGCCAGCCCGGCCTCAGGTAACGCAAGCGGGCGGCGCGGAGACGTAAAACGTTAGAAAATAACAGCAGAGCAAGGAAAGTCACCACCAGACCGGTGGCCCTCAAGGCGGAGAAAGTTGGAGGCTGCTCGGTGAATTTTTACCTTGCAGAGCATCACTGTCCTCATTGAAACGTAGTGACACAGCGACATGGCCCTGGTGACGTGGGTGCACCAGCGTTTCCAGGTTCCCCGCAACAGATAAATAGAGAGATGCTCGTCCTTTGGTGCACAAGAACTTAGGAGAAAGACTGAATAATAGTATTATAATAGCATTAAAAAGAATATAGTCGTATAAGAAATTCTAAGAGAAATCCTTCCAGGCCAAGATTGAATTTCTGAAGCTTGTGTGGCCTGAATGGCACAATCATAGCAGTTAGTAAGTATTTATTAGTTAGCATTTAGTTAGCATTAGTTAGCATTCTTTTCAGTGTATCAAGAATATTACTACTTGCATGTGTCTTTAATGACCTGAAGGCCGCAGCATCTGATGGGCCTGGAGATGATCCGGGATCTGTGTGAGGGGAAGCTGGAGGGCGGCGAGATCGGCTCCACGGAGATCACCTTCACGCCCGGGAAGATCCGGGGCGGGACCCACCTGGCGGACACCAAAACAGCAGGGTAGGTCTCTGCCCTCCTGCCCACCTCTGAGTCACCGCAAGAGATACGGACTGCTGCAATAAAATACTGAATTGGTTACAAAATAGGATTGATTCTGAGGTTTCTCTTGGGCATGTGGTGGTGGGAAGCGATGCTCATCTTTCAGAACTGGGGACGTTGTCTGTCCACTGTTCTCCATCTGTCTGCTGTTCCGTGCTGAATCTCATGTTGGGTCCTCTGGTCTTTGAATCTGTTGCAAGACCGAGTAGCGTGGGTTTAGCTACCCACGCTACTTATGCAGCCACCTGGCAGCATAAGCTACGTTAGGCATAGCTGAAGTTTTAAATTAAGATTTTTTTTTCTAAGCTGCGATAGCATAAACAACCTACTGCCTTTTACTTAAGCATAACACAAAAAGGCAACACTGCAGAAGGATTAGTAATTGCACATCAGTTTGGAAGGGAGGATTTATTACCTATGGAATATGCAGGGATTCAAAAATAAAATTGTGTATCAAAAATTACTTAATTTAGAAAATTTTAAAGATGTAATTACTGTAGAAAAAAACTTTTGTATTAGGTTTGCTAAGAGCATTTAAGAGTTTTAAAACAGTATTTTTAAAAGGTAATATTTTTACTTAATAGATAAAGTTTAAAGTTAGATACCTATCTAACCATTTGCGTTCGATACCTAATGATTCCGTGTGGATTATGGCCATATGAGTGTATATATATATATTTGAGTATATTGTGATTGTTTTTAGGAGCGTGTGCCTACTGATGCAGGTAGCAATGCCCTGTGTGCTGTTTGCTGCTTCCCCATCAGAACTTCATTTAAAAGGTGGGACTAATGCTGAGATGGCTCCTCAGATAGACTACACAGTCATGGTAGGGAAGCTTCATGCATTTTTCATGCATATGTACTGCACTGCAGCTATTGTACTTTTGTTGTTCTTACTGCAATTTTATTTCTGATTTTAACTGCAAAATTAAATATTTACTTGGTAAACTACTGAAGTGAACACCAATCTGTTTGGCATAGGAATATCACACTATTAATGTATTATATTTAGAGAGCAACCAGTGTCTCTCAGAATTGCCTGGAACAACTTGTCTGTTGGTTTTAATTACTAAAGATAATTTCACTTAAAATAGATTCTTTGTTTCTAAAATTCTGTAAAGTTTTTAGGAATTTTTCTTCTTCTTCCCATATAAGAATCCTTTAACACAAGGTACCATTCAGAATGAAGGACAAAGAACCTAAAATAACCTGTATGCATGGGACTGCTATATATATATATATGTAGATTTTTATTGTGTACATGAAATTTTCATGTCAAACATCTTTGCTTTTCTTTCTTTTTGAAGACTGAATAGAATGGTGGGAAATGCTAAATCCAGAATGCTGACTGCATGCAGTCTGTTTATGTATGTTCTTATTTTTCAGGTTTTCAAGCCTATTGTTGAAAAGTTCAATTTCACATTCAATTGTGATATAAGAAAGAGGTGAGCTGTAGAACCGCGAGGTAGCCCATGCCTAGGCACATTACAAGGTGTCCTGAATCAAGACAAAGGATGAACTTGTAATATAATAATTCATCTGCCTCTCCATATGTATTATCACCCCATGATGAACAGGGTATAGCTCTTTCCTGTCTTTTTGTATTGCTGCATCTCCAGCTCATGTTTTGGTATTTCCTATTGGCTACCTCCAAGGGAAGCACATGCTGAGCAAGCTCCGTTACAGAGTTTATTCAGAGTTGCCAGTATGTGTATCCTCCTGCACTTGTAGAGAGTCCAGGCACCCAGCAAAGTATTTTGGGCTCCCTTTCAAAGCCCAGAAGAAAAGCAAAAGAAAAGTGAGGCTGCTAGTGGTGTAATAGGGGATAGCATAGCAATCATGAGAAAACTAATCACACTCACAGCAACAGGTTCTTTATGACACTATCTATGTAAGACCCTTATTTCCTCAGGGGGTCTGTGTTTAGGCATGTCTCAACAGAAATAACAAACTGTAAAGTTTCAGAAAAGAAGAAATGTGTTAAGCTATTTTTAGGCTGCTAATAAAATGTGTATTATGAGCTAGTACTGTTAGAGAACATATTTCTGATAAATATTTCCAAGGCACACATCAGCAAAGTTCATACATATAGTACCTGAGAACATAAAATGTATAATAGAACATGAAGCGTTCTTGCTACTTTCTTGCTCTTTCTAAACTTCAAATTTACTTAGGTCTGATTATTATTTCTAAATAGGGGCTACTATCCCCAAGGAGGTGGTGAAGTTATAGTCCGGATGTCACCAGTCAAAGAGTTGAGCCCAATAAACCTAACAGAACGTGGCACCGTGACAAAGATATATGGAAGAGCATTTGTTGCTGGAGCTCTGCCTATAAAAGTGAGTGCTGATGATAGCTCTGGAAGCATCCAACTTCATTATGTGTGTATGTAAATTATAAATAGTGTATGTAATGTGCATAACATATCCTTATTGCTCTTGTATTAGGCACAGTTTTGCATAGAAAACTTAATAAAGAGATTTTTTTCAGGCCATAAAATAGCCTGAAATTTGCATAGTATTATGGTAGGACCTAAAATAGGGAATGAGAATGATGCCCTTGACATGACTGTTGAGAAAATTTTACCATAGGTTGTAGGACACTTTAAATCTGAAATCATCCATAGTTTTGAGGATAAACTACAGTGCACTAGCAATATACAAATATCAGATTAAATCAGACTTTTCAGCCATTTCTAAGGTCATCAGACAAACAAGTTAAGTGTAGATTAGGCAAATACAATACAAAAATTCATTTGCTTCTTTTTACCTCTGCTTTCTATTGTTCCTATCCTGTCTGTATTTACAGAGAATGAGTGGCTGGATCTCCTCAGGGCTTGTTCTCACACATAGGAAACATTTGAGAAAGAGAGAGAAGAAATAGTTACTTTTTTGAAGATCCTTGGATTTGGTCTTAAAAATCTCCAAACCTATGGATATGGACTATGATCTTTTTATCCTATTGGATCCCCAGCATGAGATAAACTTAATTGGCCCTCAGCTACACGTGATCTAAAATTGTTATTTTATACATTATGATTTACAGAATATATTCTGTACATAATCACGTTTTTACAATCTAATATCTTGAAGTAAGATAAGACTAAAATTAATTCTCTATCCATACGCATGTGGAAAAAAGTATTGAGATTCTATTGGTATTAAAGCTTCTGTGTACATCAACATCTCTAAAATTTCACTACAGCAACTACAGTCAGCACTATAAACTATCAGTTGTTTAGCATTTAATATTAACACTTTGAGGAAATTCTCAGAAGAGACTTTATAAAGGATTCTATGGTAATAATTAGGCTTAGGAGGAAAAAGTATTATTACAATATTATAACTTGTGTTTTTTTCTATTACCTTGATAGCTGGCAAAAGACATGGCGGCGGCAGCAGTGAGATGTATCAGGAAAGAAATCAGGGATCTTTACATTAACATTCAATCAGTTCGAGAACCTGACGATCAAGCTGTTGGGACTGGAAGTGGAATAATGTAAGATGAACCAAAACTTGCTATTAATACCTGTCTTGTAAAGTTGCTAACTGATTAGCTACATCTTCTCAAGACACACTAGTAGTCAAAAAAAGTGGGTTTTTTTAAGCAAGAATGTATACTAAGACATTTCATAATCCCTAACATGTTCAAAAACCTTTATAAATATTATATAGATAAGGGAAGCTGTTCTCCTATAAATATGTATGAACTACATGTTAAAAACATCCTATTTTTTAATATAAATATCTGAATAATCCAATTTGAAAAGCATAAAAGACAATGTTTTTGGCTTTGTTAATATTATCTCACTAACTACCATTCATTGAATTCTTGATTCACAACAGAGCAGGAGAGCAGTGAGACCTGGCATGGAGGAATTTGCAGGATAGTGACATTAAAATTCTCTACTTAAAAACAAAATACAAAATCATGATTACTTTTCTTATAAATAAGATGTAGCATGAATAATTGTATACTTTTAATATGGATTCTGCTTTTTATGTTTAGCATTGTAGCAGAGACTTCAACGGGTTGTTTGTTAGCTGGGTCATCACTTGGCAAGAGAGGTAAGAGTTGTGTGAAGTACACTGCTTTCAGATTTAACTTAATGTACTACGAATGAATAGGAGTCTCAAATATTATCTGTCCAACAGTCTGATGGTTTGAGTTTCATTTTAATTGGACTTTATTCAGTAATAAAGGACAGTGGAAATCAGTAGGCTTTGATTTTGTTTAATAGGATTTTGGACTCTGATCAATTTCTAAGCTGCTTTTGCATAGTCAAAATTTACAGAGTTCTTAAACTCACCTTTTATCCGAATGAATTGATAAGGTCACTGAGTTGAAAGGAATTCTCAGTTTAGCTGTGTACCTAGATTAAAAGGTACAGAAGGGATTTTAGCTGTAATTGGTTTATATAAAATGTTTCTCTAAGTGCATGTGAGGCTACAGGCCTCTGCTTAGAGAGTATGAACATACATTGTAAGAGAAGACTTTTTTTCAAAAGGTCATTGGAGGCAAGAGTATGAAAATAAGATTTAACAAGTTGTTTGTCACTTCGTGATTTTCTGTATCTTTTAACTATTAAATAATAATTGGACACATCTTAATCTTGTGGATTTATTTCCATGCTAGGAAAGAATTCTGACAAAGTTGGCATTGAAGCAGCAGAGATACTGCTTAAAAATCTTAAACATGGTGGAGCTGTGGATGACTCTCTGCAAGACCAAGTAAGGCTGCTATATATGATTAGATGAAGTTGAACTATAGCAAGACATGGATTATATGTATTGTTTATAAGGAATTCAAATCTGAACAGTGGAAGAATGGGAAGAAGATTTCTAAATTAGATTGTAGTAGTTCCCTCCTACTATGCACTTGCTATTTTTGAAACAATGCCATACAGCAGAGGAAGAAGAGAGTTCTCTTCCCATGTGCTAAAAACTAGATTAAGAGAGGCCATTAGATAAAATATCCAGTAGGTGTTCCTTTTTGAATTCCTTGCATAAGTACATTTAAGAATAAAGACACTCCACATAGTGTGTCTGTGTATTATGTGTGTCTATCGTATACAGCAACTCAAACAAAGACTCGACTGTGGATAACTAGTGTCCCTTCTGTGATATGTGTTAGAGTAGTAGTTCCCAAACTTCTTGAATCTTGGATCATTCCTAGTACTCAGCACCAAGTATTTTGTGAAATTTTAACATTGAAGTGAAGGGACCTAAATCAGTTATGGGCTACTCACCACAGCTGCACTGCTTAGAAGCATATTTTCATTTACAGAGATTTTGCGTGCTTTTGTTTCTTTTTTTTTTTATTATTTTTGCTCTGTACAGTTATTAAATAATTACCTTTATTCTTTTAGCTGATCATTTTTATGGCACTAGCAAAGGGGGTGTCCAGAGTGAAAAGTGGACCAGTTACACTTCATACTCAAACTGCTATACACTTTGCAGAGCAGCTAACAGAGGTGAGTCCAAAACTTGAGAAAATTTTGCCAATCAGTTGTCATCCTGTGTATTACAAAGTGTGAATTATGTAGACTTCTCCATTTTAGCAGTATTTGTGGACTGAACTCATGCAGACTCATGCAGAACGAGTGGTCATAAAATAATTGCTACAATATTTATATGGAAGTTTACTAGTAGAAAGTCAGTATAGTTAAATTCTTTTAGAGTGGTTAGATTCTTTTACCACTTTCATTTAAATGTTTTCAATGAAATCAGTTAAATCTCTCAAAATGCACAAACTATAAATAGATTATCAAACAATAGATATTGAAGATTTGTGTGTATCGGTATATATACATAAAAATATATAAAATGTATATTATATGTATACTATGACATATTTTTTATCCTATATCCTATACATATTTTTTATCCTATTTGTTTTAGGCCAAATTTACTGTAACAAAATCAGAAGAGGAAGATCCTAGTAAAGATGCTTACATCATTGAGTGCCAAGGAATGGGAATGACAAACTCAAACTTGTAGAGTTTGAGAAAATGACCAACCTAACAAAAGCAAAATTCAACATACCTCAGTGATGTATTGCACTACTTTTCATGGATTGTAATATGCTGGTGAACAGGAGGATTCTTCTGTCACATCTGAATGATTTGATTTGAGTTCAAGAATGATTTCTAGTTTTCCTTTGGTATGCTGTTAGTCTGTGGTGTGTAAAATTAAAATTTTTTTTTCCTTTTTTTTTTTCTTTTCTGCTGCTGTTTTTTTTCTTTTCTGCTGCTGTTAACAGCAAAATGAGTACAGACAGGACAGCAAATAGAAGAAATGCATCTTTTGGGGCATCTGAGAGCATCAGTTAGGAGATGTAAGAATTTAGATTCACCAAAGTAGAAAATTACTATTTCAATGTCAAAAAAATTCTCTCCCCTTAAGAGTATGTAAGTTTGATTCTTTGGGATCCTTTATGTAATGAGGTATGTGGAATGAAGTATGCCATCAAATCTGTATTTCCATTCATCTTCTGTAATCATTTTGCTTAAATTGTGAGGAAAACAATAAAGCACTATCACTATATGAAAACCTGATATTTATTTTTGCTCTTAACATCTCAGCAGTTTACATTGAGGGGAGGCTGGTACAAAGCAACTTTTCATAATTTTTTTTACCTCTACAGTAAATGCTTAAAGCAGTCTGTTTTAATTTTTTTAATCCATTTTTATCTCCTAAACACAAGCTTAAAAATATACCACTTTATATCCCAAATGTAACATACGATAGCTTTATCCCTAAGGGATACCTCCATGTAGTCAGTATCTAACATCTCAGTTCTGCGTTACAAGTAGCAATAGGACTTTCAGTATTAACCAGGATGTTACTGCATGAAAGTCAGTTGGTAGCAACCTGGAGGAATCATAAATCTTTATTTGAATAACAGAGTGGAACTATTAGAATCTTTGTTTTACTATCTTAAAAAGGAGAAGTGGAAAAATCTACCAGAAATAACAGCATGGAGACATAAATGATATGCTTGTGCATTTGAGAGTTGCATTTACATTTTACAAATGAAGACTATACATATACATATACAAGGGATTCTGAGAGCTTCCAGAGAAAGCTTGCTGAGAGATGCAAAGTAGCAGAGATCTGCAATGAAGAGTTTTCATTTTTACTTTATTTTGTAGAAGCTGTTTATGCTTCTTTGTGCAGTATGAACCTGCAGTCCTGAAACTTGATTTGTGTTCCTTGTTTCCCATATTGCAGTCCCCAGCCTTGGTTCTAAGGCCTTTTTCTCAGTTCTGACTATTGTACTTAACATGAAACAGTAACAACTGCTTAACAGTTACTTAACAATTGCTATGGTTCTTAGGGCCTTTCCCTCCCGGAAAACAAGTGCAAAGGAAAGAGGTGCTATTAATTCGTGATTAAAAATCAATATTTTATCCAATCCTGAAGGGGGCAGCAGACACCTTCTGCAGTATGTCTGAAGCAAGGGCATCCCAACTGCAGCTGACAGAGCCTTTCTGAATTTTAAGTCTGTGCTGTTCATGACTTTCCATGATTCCCTTTGGAGGAACCCAGAACATACTTCTTAGAGAAATTTTAAGGAAAGTTCCCAAAGAGGATTTTGTCTGTGTTTAAGAAAGCAAGCTCTTCTAAAGCAGAGGTTTTATGGAATCTTTACCTTTTTTCACAGTTCAAAACATTAACATACCTAACAATTTTTCCACGTAATGGAGTTTCTTGCTGAATTATTTTGCTACAGCAAAAGCATGCTGCAGAAAAACCTGAAAAAAAATAATAACAAAGTGTTAATTTCCATTACTTCTCAAAAATACAGAGGGGAAACTAGCAACAAAGGAAGAACATCTCACTACTTCTCACTAAAAAAACCCCAAAGGTGATTTTTTTGGGCTGAGTCATAGAAAGGGCCAGAGGGGATGCCTGGGTGTCATTTTTTAACATCTTGATCAAAAGTAGCTCAAATGTTGGCCTTGTCCAGCCAAATTTTGAAAATTTTTGAAGATGGAAATTCTACAAACTTTATCCATTCTGAGAGCCAGTGTTCAATTTAAGTCGGCAAAAGGGGATTTTGTTTGTTTATTTCTTTGCTATTGTTAAACTTTGTTTGTTTAAATCGAAGGATGTTTGTTAAATGAAAGCTACTTCCTGCTATAGGAAACATTAGAAAGTGGAGTGTGGTCATATTCCCATTTGTCATTAATTCTTGAAAAGAAAGAAATGATATATTTGGTTCTACACTACTGAGATTTCTGGTATGCAGGGATTCCTTCCATCGCTCAGGCAGCCTAGGAACAGGGAAGCTTTAGTAAGCCCCAGAACTAAGTTGTTAAAAACTCCAACCCAAAAATTAATTACAGAAAGTTACATAGCATTGCTTAAAATTAACACAGAAAAGCATCTTAAGTGAAGTTTATAACAAATATAGTTGAAGTATTCCTTTTTCTTGGCAGATAAGTTCAATTGCGGGATTATGCATAGTTTAATAGCTTTTAAGCAATACTCAATCATCAGCTTTCCTAGAGTACAGATAATTATCTGTGATTCTGATTGTGAAGTGAAAATCACCCCAAGAAACAGGGAAAATCATATTCTCTGTACTATTATTCAGAATAAACCAACATTGTGTACATCTTTATAAATTACACTGCAGCAACTAACACCTTCCTTTTAGGTTTTAAAATTTCCAGCACGCGTCTTACACGCTTGCCCTTCTTGCCCTGTAATCACTACTTCACGTTAGTGATCAAAACAGCCTGTTCCACTTTCTTGCTTAATGGATTCTCCGTGGATGTAAGTCATATTTAGGAGATATTAATGCCTGGACAATTTAAAGATTGAATACACCAACATAACTAACCTCTGTCATGTTAAGAAAATCTTATTAATTTTAGCACAGCTAAATCTTTTTTTTTTTTTTAATCTATGGAGGCTTCTATTATATTTGTACACATATTGCATTTGTGCACAGGAAGTAATATAAGCTTGAGCATATTTTTTTATCTGGTCTCAAAGGCTGACAATTATCTTTTCATAGTATCATTTATTTTTGAAAACGATGCCAGTTTACACATCTCAGAGCATCATACAACCAGTATTTTCTCCACACATTCACAACGCCTATGTCTGTCTTTGAATAAATATAGCAAAAAACTTATCACTTATCATTAAATATATCCTTTAAAAAAAATTAACTGAGGTAATAAAATTTGTAAAATAGATCTAGGGCTACCAATACTATTCATTCTCTACTAAGTTGCTATTTTCCCTTTCCACAACAGAGTTTCATGTCATAAAACTTAGATCCTCTGGATTTGCATTTACATCAAATTCACTAAGATTTTAAATCCACAAGTCAAAACATGAGCTACAGTTCTTATTACATCACACTCCTACACTACACGTGCCACACATACTTCAGCTTAAACTTTACAGCATAATCAAGTCTTAAATTAATGCAGTGTGTGCAAATTAATTGCTACTAGTTAGTGGTGTAAATTTTCTTAAAAAAAAAAAAAAGCTTCCTGCCCCTTCTTGAATGTTAACTAATAATTGCAATGCATTTATCTGAATCTTCCTAACTTTCATTTATATCAATTTACAATCACATCATTTTTAGCAATAAGATTAGGTGATTTAGATTAAATTACTTGTGGGAATGTATTAACCTTTTATTCAGGAAGAGATGAGACATCACTTGCACCTGTTCTACAAATATGCACCAGGTTTTCTTATGCTAATTAGAATCTTATATAAAAACTTTGGTGTGGGTGTATAGCTACAACTAAGATGCTTACCTTTAATACTGCTCAAGCAAGTACTGGTGATGACTCAAAAGTTCTATATACCAAGGAAATAAGATTAATCTTCTCAAACTAGGTGTCTCCAGTACACTTCCACTGGAAGAGTATTATGTTTAGATGAATGTGGTGATGAAGGAAAGGCTTCGTGCTAAGCTGTGTGGGGACTGAACTCTTCATGGAGCAGGGTCCTCCTGCCAGGAATTATTCTACGTTATCCTATATTCCTGCATGTCATATCTGGCAACTAACAATCACCTGAATATTGGGCTGAAAAGCTCCCTAAAACAATATTGTAGAAAAGGATGCAGAAAAGTCTGTGCAGATGGAGGTAGAGTAAGGGGGAACACGGGAAATCTAGGCAGAACCACTTTTTTGTTTCTTTAATTCAGGATTTACTAGTACATTAAAGACCTAAGTCATGATTTGGGAACTTACTGATAAAATCTTAAAGCTTTTACGAGGTACACATATGGAGAAGCTCAGCGCAGAAGCTGTGTGATTTTGAGTTTTGTCCCATCCAGCTGCCTCCTGGCTTCATCAACACCTCTCCTCTGCCCAGAGGTAATTTCTGAACTCAGTGCCACAAGCCCATGATGACAGGATATCTACGGCTACCAGGAACTCTGATTTGAAAATGCTACTTTCCTAAGATAACAGAATCTTTTTCTTCATATCTGAGCATTTTAGAATAAAATTTTAGACATTTTTTTTTCTGACACACCATACAAATGTTAAAAATCCAAATAAAACATCCAGAATTATTTATTTTTCTCCTTTCAAATTTATTTATCTAGCCACTCAAGCCTTCCATTTCTGAATGAGAACTGCTGTGTAAAGAGACAATTTGTGAAGGCATTTAATGATTTTTCCATGTGGAAGCCTCTGTATAAACAGAAAACTTTAAACACACTGTACTGTTATGTTTTATATAATTCCAGCTGACCTGAAATTTATAAAACTCCCATGAGCCTGGAATGTGCTGGTAAAGTTTATATTTTCTCAGCTGCTAATGTCAGCAGCATCAGAACAAACTGAGGCTGTTTTGATTCTGGATTGCCTTCCTTTCTTGACATTATATTCCATGGAAAAAAAAATATTATTTCCTATTGATCAGAAAGCAGCCTTACAGACCAAGGCTGTGCAGGCTAGGACTGATGCCAGTGTAATGTATTTTAGAAACTGGTCAGGTCTTTCTTGCAACTTATATGAAAGCATAAATACAGAGTAATGCAATACTTACATTACTGAAAGTAAAGGCAGAATTTGGGCAATAAGTATAAATGAAAAAGACTGCCAGACTACAGCATTTGACACACAAAAGTGCGGAGAGCATGCAGTAAGTCAAAACAGTATTTTCATCTCATTTATTCTACTATTATTTCCCCTTCCCCCCTTCAAATGCAGCCAGAGGCTACTTCAACTTTATAAATTAAACTTTGCTGTAGTGGCTTGCCAGGAAGTACTCCATAGCAAATGAATTATGCACACTAACTTATCTTTCAGCTATTCAATTTCAACAGTTATTTGGCTATATATAAAAGTATGCGCTCTTTGCTCTAGCCTCCTTTCCAAAGTTTCACTGGATTTTGCCTTTCTCTCTGATGAAAAAATAAATCAAAAGTGAAGATCTCTGTCAGTATGATTTTAAGACGGGAATGTAAAAAGAAAAAGTTCAATTTAGAGCAATACAAATTCACAAAATAAAAAAAAAAATAAAAAGTCAAAAAAGTTACTCTAAAGTAACACCAGACAGCAACGACCCCGTGCTGAACAGGGCCTATCAGCATGTGCTGACAAACCTTAGGACAGGGGGCTAGTCACCAGAAATGAGGAAAAGCACATGGCCTGTATATGTTTAAGCGATTTGGTGGTGCCGTATAAATATATCTTATCAGAACGAGATTGCTAGCATTCTCTTCTATGTGGGAGAGTTCATTTTCATAATCAAATAATCAGATGTAAAGTATATGGAAGAAAGACTACATGAATTAAATCGGACTGCATGAAGCCCAGCAAATCTCAGGCCTAAACCTCCCGTATTTACAATACCCTCACACTGGAGCTCTGGCGTCTGACCTTCGTGTGTTCAACTTTACCAGGGAGTTTGCTAAACACAATCTGCTTTTCTCAACTTTAATATTCTTAATACTGTAATTCCTCTATCTCTCATTCCAAAATGTAAAAGTCTCTTGTCTGAAAAGCCTTTGTGAGCTGTACTTTTGCATTTTCTTCTTTTTTTGTGTGTGTCTGTGTGTGTATACACGTGCTGGAAAGATAATAATTATTTTTTAAAAAGCCCAAACTGCTGGTTTAGCAGTTTAGCACAGAGGTGCTATCTCACTTCTTGCGAGATGGATAAGACCTATGCAACTGATCAATGAAATCACTTAATTTGCTGATATTTGCTGATTTATTACAGCTGGAACAAAATTTTCAAACCTGTTTTTTCAAAAGCACCTAAGTGATTCAGAAGTATTTATGTTTGGATCCTCCTCCTAGGTCACCTAAAGTATACTCACATGCTTGTACAGACTTTAATTTTCAGAGGTGACAAATACTTACAAGTGTTGCAGTGTGGTCAGCTCCTCTAAAACTGAGGCCTAGCACCCTCAAAGCATGACAACATTGCCACTACTGTTTTACCACTAGTTATGACAATATACTGAAGTTTTCTTTCCATTTTTTTAATGAGGTGTAAAACTTACACAGTTGAAAATAGACGTGTTTTGTAATAATGAAAAGGGATATTTAGAATGAGCCAATGCAGTCAAAATGTCATATACTAAATAAGAATAATTTATGCAGGCAGAAATACATGTAACCCTTTGTACTTCAGGAAGAGAACTAGGGTAACCTGAACCAATAATAATCCCTGTCACCGTGAGAAAAGGTTGATGCAAATTCCTGCTAACTTACTCCTAACACAGTTCAGCCAGTCAGCACAAATAATTTTGAAACCTTGCTTTTGGACAGATTTATTTGCTTCCCTCTTAGAAGACACTGACCTCAAGGACTACAGGATTTATATCCCCTGACTGCCAGTCAGATTTCTAAACTGTTTCCTGTTTATTATTTAATATGTACTCTGTAAAATAAGCACAATTCAGATGCTCACTGCCCACCGGGGCACTAAGGGCTGCAGCAGCCTGGAGCAACAGCTATGGAAATCCTCTCTGGCAGAGGAAGAAATTAAACATAGATCTCCTCCTTCCTGGACGATACTTCAACTCGCACACGTTGTGAAAAGAAGGAAATGCTAACACCACTTGTCCTACTTTTTAAGTGACTCCTGCTGTCTTTCTGAATAAGAGATTGCGGGTCTCTGCGGATGGAAAGCCCTCCCGGCAGATCTGAGGAAAGAGATGGATGTAGAGCATACCCTGCCACCGCTCCCTCCGGGTTTGCTCTCAGCAGCTGGCACACAACTTTGGATCCAGTTTTCCTGCTCCATCCTCTGGGGTTTTCCCCTGCGCCCAGGGCCAAACACAGGCCACGGGGCTCTTCCGCTGCTGCTGCAGTCTAGCTGGCCCCCAGGATTGCTCTCCCAGCACGTGACTTCATGAAGTGTAAGTTTCCAGTAAATTTTTAGGCAGGCTGCTTCCCAGAAGCTGCTACCCTCTGGACAAGCTAGTAGTGCAAGTCAGATAAATAAGATAAAGCTGAAATTCAGCAGAAGTAAATAGAAAGAAGTAAATAGGGAAAACTCAGCCAAAAATGTGGTTTTCCAGCATGATCTTGTAACATGTTACAAAACTGGTGTAACTCAGCAGATTCGAATTGCAGGCTGCCCCCATGGAGCTCACCCTTTCTCTCGCCTGCTTTCTCCTTCTCTCCCTTCTCACCGCTCGCTCGGTCACTGCCTGCAGCAGCTGGATCTGCAAGAGGGTGAGCAGCCCCAAGCCCATTGAGATGGCACACTGATCCTGCGTCCTGCTTTCACGTTATTTTCTTTCCTGTTCCTTCTTCGCCTTCCCTCAAACTTTATGCCCCTTCTCCTCTCTCCCTTCCCTCCATATCTACTTAAAAAGCATTACAATATCATGATACTGTTAATCTGCAGAATTAGAAGTACAGCCTGGCTCCAGCTAACCTTAGCCCTTGCAAAACCATTTCCTGCCAACGACCACAACTGGGAATGCAGGAATCTTCCAAGGTCATCTGGGCAAACCCTTCCTACGGTCTGGCTGCACAGAGGCTCAGGGCCGCAGGGAGGTGCGTGTTGGTATTCCCAGGAATGCAGCGCTGTGCGTAGCCTGTGTCTGCAGGCAGAGCTACAACGAACGGTGCTTCCAGATATCTCATGAATTAAAAGGGGAGCCAGAATATCAGATTCGCTTCCCTACGTGTTTAGGGGACAGTGTTGTTCCGAGCATGCCTAAAACTGCATCCAAACAGATGCAGCTGGAAACTGGGATGGAAAATTCACAAAATTATGTGCATGAGATTCTGGAGGCTTCCCAAATCCATACAGAAAAAGAACAAGACGACTGGCTTTTATCAGATAAGTATAAAACTATCCTTTGACTAAAACAAAGATATGCAAAATCCACACAAAACAGAAAAAAAAAAATCAAAGAAAACTTGATCAAGATTTCTGAACCTCCAAAAATTCTCTTTCCCAGAATATTACTCCTACATATGCTTTATCTACCCTGCACTTAACCTACCACCATATGAGGAAGAATATTCTTCAGCCCTAGCATCTTTCTCCTAATGGTTTCAAAATTATTTATGTCCTTTAAGTCCCACTATATGCCTGTAAGAAAAAAGTGTTACAAGATGGGAGGTAGGACAGACAGACAATTTAAATGAGCCCAGAGGTTTATTGGGCACAAGAGAGTGAGGAAGTAGGTCTCAGGATCCCTGACTCTCTATGTCTAGTTGCATTGAATGACTGCAACGCAGTCACTGCAACTCACTAATAATTGTGAGATTTATAATTATTGCTAAAGCTTTCTACACATCAGGGATGACAGTGATATTTTAAATCTTTCCAATTTAGGAATATATAATTACTTTTTCTTGTTCATGCTACCAGATCTCTGAGAAGTCCTAATGTGTCTCATACACACTGTTCTCAGTGTTTCATATACTGTTCATATTCAGCACAGTTTTCTCCTCTGGAACAAAATCTCATCATCCAGCTTGTGCCCTGTGCTACAGCTGTTCCTGCAGAGCATTAGCTTATTTATGCCTGTGCACAAATGTGAACGCAGCATGAGAAAGGACAAAAGTAATGCAGAAACAACTTTCAGTAATGAGAGTTTGCTAGTCTCATGTTAGGATCAACTGCAATTTTGTGGGCATTTTGTGACTTTATCCAAAAAATAATTGGCAAAATCTTTGCTGGGAAACTGGAGGGCTCCTTGATGATGTAAGTTACTGCTCCACAGCTCCTAGCATTTCCACGGTCATCCTCCTGCCAGCTGGTCTCCTCTCCACAGCGTTTCTACAATTACAGTGTGCAGCTGTACAGTAACACATCTTGCACGTAGCACGGCATGGGTCACAGTCCTGACAATACCTAGTACTGCGACCTAGCTGTAAGCAGTCTTACTGAAGTGAGATGCATTTACTCACTTAAAAAAGCACTATGTTTTGTTAATACATGATTTGCAGACTCAGGTCACTAATTTCTGTAGCATAATATTTTTTTTTTTTAGATTAACAAAACAGATCTTCACCTTTGAGATGACTTAAATTTGGATGCAAAAAGATCATGGGTCAATTTAATTTTGTTATCTCTTACCTTGCCTATACCATTTCAATGCACTCATTTAGAAAGGAGACAAACTTGTTGAAGATATAAATTAAGTTATAGATATTAGTAAATACTAAAATACTGCCCTCTACTATCCTCAAAATTAATAACATAAAGAAAAGACTCAATATTCACTAATAAAAAGGCTATTCATATTATCAGTTTTTGCTTAAGCAGTTTACAAATTCCAGTAATTAACAGATTAAAAACCACTCTGGCACAATTTTACAGCTGCATGCATATAGTGTCATTATTTCCCCTATTAATCCTAAAAGCAAATATTAAAACTGTTAGCCAAATGTAGACCAGGAGACTAAACAACTTGAGTAAATGACTGTCAGTTCACATGTGTCTCTAAACAAAAGCATGTATTAGTCAACATTACAAATTTTGACATTATGCAGATATGTATTTAAACCAACTGATTTAGACATATCTGGAAAAAAAAGCTTCCTAAGCAATTTACCTATGAAAAGACAGCAAGAAGATGAACAAAAGCAGCAGTTTAATATGTGAGATTTATATTCTTGAATCCCAGGTTTTGACACAAAGTATTTTTAATTATTTTTTCATTATTGTTGAGCATGCGGGTGATACTACAGGATTACAGGAATAGCATATGCCCTTAACCAGCTTGCTCCTTCAAACACGGCTAGGAAGCTGCTGACACACCAGTATGCCGCGTGTATCACTTGTGGAGCAGAACTGCTGAAAGTGACTCAGCCCGCACGTTCACACCGTTCCGGATCTACTCACCGGGTTCCCTAGGGAAAGCGCTCGCTCCCAAGCTGCAGCCTTTCCCTAGGATGAGCAAACACTGCGGGGTCCCAGTGCGGCTCCCAGCCCTCGGCACCCGGTGTGCAGCCGACCCCCAACCTGCACCGCTCAGGTAAGCGTCACTGCTGCGGTGGGAGGCATGAAGAACGGGTATCTCATGCTCCCGAGAGCGCCTGGAGTGATCCAAACAGACACACACTCACCACACTGGACAAAGAACCTTCACATAAATAACTTTCACAGAAGTGAGAGAGTGGAGTCCTCCACTCCAAAAGTTCACATATTCCTCCATAATGACAATATATTTTTAAATTGGTTTCCAATTGGTGATTTCTGGGTGGCTGACCACAAATGTCATTCCCAATATCGTAAAAAAAGAAAGCAATATTTCTGCAAAATGCACTGCAGGAGAATGGTAGGAGAAAAATAGCCTAGCATCACATCTTACCTTACAAGAATTAAATCTTGTTACCTGTGTAATCCCTGACAAGTATCATTTACTTCTACAGCGCAGATCCTTACATTTAAAATAATATTGCAACAATCTTGAACTCTTTCTGTTAATAAATATTTAATACACTCTTCAATCAAGGAACCCCAATGTGATTATCAGAAGTGTTTGAAAAGTTCAAGGAAATGGAAAATATTCCTCAGTCAACTTACTTTGAAAGAACATGTCAGGCTTTAGAAATATCAAAATTTCCAGAAAGAAGCTAAATGACTCTGATTTCCTACAGGAATTTTTTGCTGGGTAACAAGCTAAGTGATGAACATTCACATAGGGTTATTGAACTCACTCTAAATCTAGTGTGCATTTTACTAAAATAATAATGCTAGTTCCGAGTTCAGTAAAACCCTTTGATCATTGTGCATCTAGGGTTAAAATAAGGTCAGCTATCACAAATAACCTGTTTCACAGATATTTTCATTGGATGCAAGTGTGGAAGGGTTGGCTGTGTCACCGCACTGACTAGCAGCACTGTGAGCCTGGTTGCACCAGCCTATAACTAAGACTCTGCGGCCACTTGGATTCAATACCTGATCTATATAAAGCAGAAGTAACTCAGTAGGGAAGAGAAGAAAAAAGAGGAGAAGGAGAAGGAGAAGGAGAAGGAGAAGGAGAAGGAGAAGGAGAAGGAGAAGGAGAAGGAGAAGGAGAA
>JAWLRI010000252.1:9626-57847 GCA_034781795.1 Crypturellus tataupa | reverse complement strand
GAGAAGGAGAAGGAGAAGGAGAAGGAGAAGGAGAAGGAGAAGGAGAAGGAGAAGGAGAAGGAGAAGGAGAAGGAGAGAAAAGAAAATGTAGGTGGAAGAGAAAATAACAGCAGACTTCTTTTGGCTTACCGGGGTGGATATGGATGGAAAGTATAGAATATTCTCTCATATGAGTCTTTTTCATCTTAAAGCAATCATACCTCACAAAACTAGGATCTGCAAGGGATGAGAAGTAAAATAATACTATAATAGTCCTATAATTCCTTTAAGGTAACAAAACGATGGAGCTTCATTTGGAATAATAAGTATCAAACAGAACACTAGGAATTCTGGAGGGTACAGAAATTACTGAAATGTGAAAAGCACTACAACTATGACAAAAAAGAGTAATTTTTTAATTTAGAAAGGATATGAGTAAGACAAAATCACATACATTAATCAATAGAAAAAATAAAGAAAAAAAACCCACGACTAGATAACAAACTGTTGTTCTTCCTGTATCATAATTAAAAAAAAAAACACGGGAACAAAACCTACTGAAGTGCTTGAAACCAATCAAAGGAAGCACTTTTTTAAAAGTATGCAATTAAACTATGCAACTCTTTTCCACCAGAAGTAATTTGAGTCAGTACTTTAACTGCAGTCATGAAAGATTTGGGTGTTTAGACTTGCAGTTATTGCCAGCTATCTGGAAAAGGGACCAAGTCTTACACCTGCAGGCTGAATTTTAAGCAATCTGTATCACAGATCAATCTCTTCCTGTGTATTACAGAATCTCCTTTCCTAAGTCTGTCTCTAGGGAGTTTCATTCATCCAGTAGAACACTGGATGTTTCTTACTAATAAATATATATATATATATATATTGAGCTACTTGAGTATTTTTATTTGCTCCTGTATGGGAATTCCATTGTTCCTCACAAACAAGGAACGGCACCTGTCATGCAGAACTGCAGGAAGCAGCAGCTTGGGATGAGCAGCAGTCCCCTGCTCCTGCCTCGTGCTCAGAGCAGGCTTACCCGGGCCAGGCTGCTGCTCAGGGCCTTGCCCAGCGCGGCTAGGAACATCCCAAGGGCAGGGGCTGCTGAGCGACCTGCTCTGTGCTTAACCGCTCCGGCTGGCAGGAGACTTTTTGCTCGTGTCCTGCTGGACAAGCCCTTGTCACACACTCTGACCAGAACCTCCTGCTCTTTGTTATGCTCCTCTGAGGAGAGGCTGCCTCTGCGGCCTCTCTAACCCTGGTTTAGTGGAGGGATATGGAAAGGCGGCAGTCAGACCACAAATACACTTTGCCCTTCTAATATGCATTTTTTATCTGGCAAGGGTATTTACACGTTTCACCAGACTATAAACTATGAGTTGCAAAGCAGATTAAATGGGAGGAAAAGGAGGGTTGTGCTAGTTGCAAAACTTCTTATATTTCGTTTTTTAAAATCATAGTCGTTCATAGTATGTTTTTCCAAAACCTCTTTGCTTAACTTCAATTTAATTCCGCAACCTCTTTCAAGGCAATAAATCCTATTGTGTAATTTGAATAAAATGTATTTATCATGCATATCACATGAAATTTAAGGTGCTTTCTTATGTGACCTGTGCATGGAAGATAGGTTCAGTATAAAAAAAGCACTGTACTTTATTCCTTTATCTAAATTGCAGACTTTCATCTCTTCCTATAAAAACCAGGAGCCTGAGGATGGCTTTTTTAAAAAGCCCTTTACACTGCATGCTTTCAAGATGCCTACACTTGAGAGTTCAACTGCAGAAAGATACAGTAAAAAGAAGTATTCATCTTTTAAGTACAAGCAGGGATGCTAATCTTGCCATTCTGAATTGACAGGTTTTCTTTTCAAGTGTCATAGACTTGAGACATTCTTCACAGGCTCCAACAAAAGAAGCTCTTGTTTCATCTTTACTTTGTGCTGCTGATCTATTTTTTCGACTATTCATTTTGATAAATAATGCAGGAAACTCCCCTAAAACTAAGTTTTTATCAATAAGATTTTGCCATTAAGAGTAGAAAGAATATTGTTATATCACTCTTTTACAAAATTCAATGAGATTTAGAAATCTATAAAGTCAGTAAGTTCCACAATATTTCTCAAGTTTGTTTTATTATTACTTTCTATGCTCTTTTATGATTACTCTTATTTTATAAGTTGATAAGTTTAACAATGCATTTGCTTTTAATAATTTAACAATCTCTAATTCAAAACCGTCCATGCATTGGACTCCATTAGAATTCAAAATTCCTTACCAAGTTTGTCAAAAGCGTAAAGAAGACTTCTATTTTGTTTGCAATGAACACAAGAAAATGTGGTCTTGCCCCTGCCAGCCAAAAACATGAGCATCACAGCTACCCCATGCTTCATTTTAAGTTCAACAAAGGGAATATAATAGCTCAGTCCGACAGATATGAAAAATCACATACCCTCCTTGCAACAAACACCAAATTTACAGTATTCTTCAGTCCTTCAATTGGTAAAAAAGAAAATCTACTCCACCTTTGAACTATCCTCCTCAGATTCATCTTCCAATTCTCATCTTTATATAAATGACTTGACCTTCATATCAAATGTACAAACGAAGGCTCCTAAAATGTGAAAGTAATATTTATTATTCACTTATACCACAAACAATATATCACTGGCAATCTACAGACTGTATGTTAAACTGCTCCTCAATGGACTTTGCACTTTCAGCCCTCTAGCCACATTTCATGGGATCAATGCCAGACCCCTTGCTCCTGCTGCTGACAGCTCGCAGCAATACTGTGCAGAGCTCTTCACACCACATTCCTCACTCCGAAACATTATCTAGAAATCTAGATAGTTCAGTGTTGAAAGATTGCTCAAACTTACTCCTCCTTTCTTCCATTTTGCAAAGAACACAAAGCAAAACAGTATAAAACAAAAGCCACAAAAGCCAACTTTGATATAGGTAAGCTAAGCTTTGCTAGAAAAAACGAAGCTTCCGGAGGGACCACCTGCCAAAAATAAGGCAGAACTTGCCTGTGTGCAAGGACATACTATGTGTTTAATGCATATGCACATATGTATTTTTAATAATTACTACATTAATACAGTATTTGTAACATATTATGATGTATTTACATAATTCTAGTGACA
Organism: Crypturellus tataupa; assembly: GCA_034781795.1. Lineage (NCBI taxonomy): Eukaryota > Metazoa > Chordata > Aves > Tinamiformes > Tinamidae > Crypturellus > Crypturellus tataupa. The sequence goes on along the minus strand of JAWLRI010000252.1, from coordinate 54,723 downwards.
AAAAGGTGAACAGAAAACAAAACCATTACAACAACTTACTAAATATAGAGAAGCAATGTCTGACTCAAGAAGTTCCTGAGCTACAAACAGCTGAGAATACATTTGGAGAAAATTTTACGATATGCTTTTTGTTTGTACAGCCTTTTTCAGGTCTTAAGTTTTCCCTATAAAAGAAAAAAGACTCTTAGTCATTCTTATGTTCCACATTATGGTGAATTTCATTTCCCTTTCTGCTGTGGCTTTTTCCGAGAATTGTTTTTTTTTAATCTAATTACCAGGATCTCGTTCCAAAATTGTTATGTGCACCCACAAAAGCCTGTAGGAACCTTGTGAACGATCCAGCAGAGGTTTTAGCCAGTATTTGCCTTAGTTCTTTACTTAATCATGCCCAAGGCTCAAAAGATGCCCAGGTCCAAACCTCTATCTACTCACCTCTCTCTCATCACTAGAAGAGGACTTTGCCAAGAAAACACACAACAGCTTCTAGAGGGGGCTTTTTCACATCCAAAGTAGTGCAGATCTTGGAGATTTTTATGGACTCATTATATTCAATTCACAGCGAGCTAGAGATTGGAAAGAAAAAGGAATATTTGTTTTCTTCTCCCATCATATATTCAGCCTTCTTGCAGAAGTGCTCTTAATTTACTTATTACTATAGATTATTTGCTACAAGCAACACTGCAAAGAACTACCTCTGTACTTAAATATGTACATAGCTTTAATAAACAGGATGCTTCAGGACATCTATGCTTTAACACAGAACTTTGTGCCTGTAACTCTAGATGAGGAAAGAAAATATCATGTTCCCTACACATTTCCTTAGCTCTTTAGTTGTCTATAGACACATCACTCTGCTGGCTGTTAAAGCCAGTAAATAGGGCACTCTTCTGCCATGTTCTTGTTTGTCACTTTAATTCAGAATCCTTGGGAAAAGTGCAGAGATTGTCACAATTTCTCAAAAGACATGAGGTTCCTTAATAGACACACGTACAAAAAAAGAGAAAAAAAATGGTACTATCTGCTCCATACTGCTCTGTAATCAGCACCAAGGCCATTTTGACTATGAACATAAACAAAACAGTAGCAGTGTGGTACTAGAACTTCATTTGTATGTGAGAAGGGATTTTATTATTCTTTTCTCTGAGAGTTTATCTATAAAACTTGGATTATCTCTATAAATTATTTCTGTTTTTCAGATATGAAGGCCAGTTGATTATTCAAAAAGGAAAAATTATGCTTATTGCCTTATCCTATTGTTATAAGGTTTGTATACATCTATATATGTAGATCTATATATGCATAAATATGTTATATAATAACATATTAAATTAAATAATGGGAAAAGCTGTTACAGGGATTAAATACATACATATATATATACATACATATATATATATACATGTATCCTTTAATGAACCTTCCATTAGTCCTTGCACAAATTTTAGGATTTAAATGACTAAATTTGTTCACATTTGCAAAAAGCAGAAAGTGACCTTGTGTAGCTAAATTTTCAGTCAACCAAAACCCTCTTCTCTTTGTTTCAATCACATCAAACCCTAAACACAGCAGAATTTCTGAGAGGAACAAGGAGTGTGCAGGGGGAACTGCACACACTTGTGTCTCAGAGAAACCTGTGTGGCCATTCGTGTACTTCAACCGCATCCGAAGAACTCCTGAGGTAGGAAAGGCGGAGAGGCAGAGGGTGCATGCACTGCTTTGGCACCTGGGCACTCAGGGACTCTAAACAATAAATTACAACTTTTAAGTCATTCAGAAGTTTAAAAAAGCAAAAACAAAACAAAAACAAAAAACAACTCATCACTCCTTTTACAGACAAGTGTTTTCACTATTTTCACTAGCATAACTTTATCTCTTCACAGGCAAGATACAGCATGCAGACCTCAAAACAGCTTGAGATTTAAAACTTGTTTAGCTGCATAACACGCAACAGAGATTTTCCTTTATCTCACTGCTTCTCTCGTTTATTTTTCAAATTAGTGAAGTAGCTTTGAAATTGAATATGGAGTCAAAAACTCTTTTTTTTTAATGAGCTGAATGATCAGGGTAAAATGTGGATTGTTTGGCATGACAAAGGTCTAAAAAATGGGAAACTTTGTAGAGGGATTAAAGTAAAAGAACTGAAAATATAATAAAAAAGTGTGCATAATTTCTCAGACAGAAGTCCTAGCAGTGCCTCTGCCAAGAGTTGCGAAACCGTAACAGGGACAAAGGACAGAGCAATCGCTTCGATTCTCTAACAGGATTTATGTAAAAAGAGCTGTACACAGCAGAAGTAAAGAAATAAAATCAGTTCTGGCAGAACCTGCACTAGAATATTGTACATGGCCGTCCTGTGGCTCCATGTTAAAAGATATGTTGAAGTACTGGAGGGGATTTAGAGAAAAGCCCCAAGAACTATTTACAGACTGTAGAAAACGCCTTGTAAAGAAAGTTAAGCTTTACAACAGCTCAATCTGTTTAGTTTACCAAAAAGAAGATTAACAGATAGCTTGATTACAGGATATAATTATCTAGTGGGGAGAAAGGCATAAACCAAGCCAAGAGCTAGAAGCCAAGGACAGTCAAAAAGAACTAAACAACAGGCCACGTGTTTCCAGCAGCAAGGGCAGAACGCATGATCATGGACAGGGTGCAGTCTCCCTTTTGTGGAGTTTTGAGGATACTCCGCTCCGAAGTGCAGCCCTTACACGGCAACGTGCTCTGCTCGGGGACACCCCTTGGTTCAGCGGTGGGAGGCGGCTGGCGCTGAGCGGCCAGCAGTAGCCACACTCACCAGGTCGCTCTTGTTCCCAGGAAATTTTCCCAAGGATTCCCAAGAAAGTTTGACTAACGTATCTTCCATTGGAGCTTTACATTTTCAAGGAAGAGCACAGCCTGCCCTAGCCACAGAAGTATGGTTTTGTAACCATTCTTTAATATTCAGCCTCATGCTAGCATTTGCAGTGCCCCCAGGCGCCTACCGGGATAAACCCCTGGGATAAATGGGCGACTGGAGTGCTTGAGCACAGTCCTTTCACCGCAGAGGATAAAATGCAACTCTGTCCACTGGGAAGTAACTTTATGGAGAGAATTTGAGTGAACCTGTCACAGACTTTGCTTCACAGCCCCCTTTCTCGGTTGGACACAAGACCCTTGAGTCTAAGCCTTCCCTGTGACCCCTTCTGAAAGCATCTGGTGGCCTGGAGCTGCTGTTAATGCCTTTTTACCAGGGCAGGGGCTCTGCACGTGGCGTCAGGAGGAACACCACAAAGGGAAGCTATATTCCTTCCAGAATTTTCAATAAGTAGACTACTTCATCATGGACTTTTATGAACTTTTAACCTCCATACTACATCTGCTGCTCAAATCATCAAATCACTTGGAAAATCCCGCGCTGGACACCGTAGGGGTGGAGATCCCCTGACAATGTTCTCCTCATGATTTCATGGAGAGGAAGTTCGCTGCCCACACAAGATCATCATCTCCTAAAATGACATCTGTGTCTGAGAGGACAGACAAGTGACATAGACGTCACCATTCTTCACAAACAGTGAAACCAACAGTGCAGCAAAGATACCGGCGCCTGAGGAAGAATTGACAGGAAAAACTTAAATGAGCATCGAAGTGTGCAGAGTGACTCAGAGTCTTCCACTCTTTTTTTTTTTTTCCCTGAAGGAATAGAAGAGGAAGGAAAAAGAGCCCACAGGAAATACTAAGCTCCTTCTCTGAGCAGGCCTTGCCCTAGACAATTCAGAAAAGACAAGAACACAAGAAACACCTTACTGGGTCCAGACAGTGATCTGGCTGTCCCAGTGTCCCAGCAAGGGAAGGCAATTCAGGGAGAATGTCCTAGCCTGGCCCCTTTCTGCAGTCTGTTCCCTGAGGGTTGCCTGGCATCCACGGCCATGGGATCAGGGATCCCACTTCCTTTGGTTTTGCTTTATGTACCTCCCTTCCATTAATCTGTCCATTCCTTTTTCATGCCAACTGATACTGTTTGCCTCCACAACCTCCTACAGCAGCAGTTCACCACCTACTATGTAAAAGAGGACTTTCTACCTCCTAGTTGAAGACCTGTAGTTCCAGCTTTAACAAACCGTTCTGCATCTATTTGCTGTCAGCTACTTACAGTTTCGAAAACCTGTCATATCTCTTCATCACAATGCTCTCTCCAAACTGAGAAGCCCCAGCCTTCCTAATTTCTTTCTCCAGCTCCTCCAACCATTTAATAATTTTAGTTCCCTCTCTGTATCTTTTGTAATTACACTATGTCCTTGCAATACAAAGACCAGAACTATATACAGTATGCAAAATGTTTTGCATAATGGAAAAAATTATGCTTTCTGGTTTGTTCACAAGACTGCACAGAGACAGGCCTGACAGCATTCCATTGCCTGGCACCACCTCCAAGAAATTTGTGTCAGAGGCCTGTCAAAGCTCTCCTCCTCTTCTGTCTTCAGTCTTTTCTTCACCCTCCTACTGCATGCCTGCATTCCTCCAAGCCAAGTCCACAGCGCTCTCCCATTTTTCTGCTACACCCCCACTTCCCAAGCCCCCCATTCCCAGTGCAGGGAGGCACAGGACCCGGCACGACCTCACTCCCTGTGCACAAAATACTGCTGAGCACGCAGTGATGGGGGGATACACATCCCTGCCTCATCCTGCAACTACCTGCTGAGGTTCAGCTGCTTTCCTATTGCTGCTGGGGGTGGCTGTTACCAAGCGCTATAATATAAAGAATTTCCTTTCACATTATCTGTTTGAGCTTGTTGGGGGGAGGCGTGGGTAGGAATTAGGAGGCCCCCGGCCCAGCTTCTTGTGCGTAACCCGGTGGTTCAAGGTGGTTGGATGAAACTAACTGCAGCCCCAGCCAACAGCCCACCTGGTCTCACTTGGCAGCTCCCGGGGCGCAGAAGGCACCAGCACTGGTTGGAAAGCGAGTTGTCAGGCGAGCGAGGCAAGTGGTTTGGTTTTCCAGCCTCCAGGCACTTTGGGAGCTGCTTCAGGAAGCAACTCAGCTGCCTTTGCTGAGGCTGCCCAGGTTTTGCTTCTTTTGCTTAGGCAACTGCCTGCTTTGCCTGTGCCTTTAAAGTTAGGGCTTCCCACAACACCTGAACCTGCCGTTATTAGAAGGAACAGTGTCCACTGGTGCCTTCTATAGGAATGTGCACAACAACTACATAAACTTCTCCTCAGTAAGGCAGCTTATGTCCAAGATCCGTTTAACTTTACCTGCGTTAGACCAAGTTTATAGACACAGATATTCATACCCAATTGATTTATGTCATATAACTTCTGATGTGGATCATGTTGCTCTCCTAAGAAACATGTATTAGCAATGGTGATCTGGTGAGCAGGGGGCGTTTAGGACAGAAACCCGCTAGCAGCTTTATTTTGCAGTGGAAATGTGTAAAAAATACTTATTGGCAGCTTATATAATAAATAAGGGATGATTTTGCTCATCATGAAAGAGTAGAATTCCGCCACTGTCTTGAGAATGATTAAGCCCTACAAAAATATATTAGCTTTTCTAAAACTAACTGGACTTTAATCCCAGCCACTTTCTAAATAGCATTTATAATAACATATTAACTAAAGTGTCTTAAAGATGAGTCTTGAATCTTAATTGCATTTAAATTAATTAGAAATGTATGGCCCAAAGATTGTGCAACTTAACTGAAAGTAGCTTTATGGCAATATAAGTGAAAAGAAAACATTTTTCAGACATTTCCACAAGTGGACAATTTACATTAAAATCATCCATTCTGTAGAATAATACAAAATAAAATATTACCATCCAATCAACTCAAATAATGCTGATTTTATATACTTGAATTAACAACATTTCTATGTACATTTGCAGTAAGACCGCATTTTTACAGATATTCAGTTGAATGTACTTATAATACAAATTATACACTATATACAAACCTAGTCCTCCCTGGAACTTATTGCTGAGCATGCTTCAACATAGAAGTGTTTTCCCTGTTTTTTAAGACAGGATGTTATTTTTTCCTTTAATTTAAATACTGAAACACTCATGAAAACACAGAACATTTTCCATTTGCTATCACAAAGTAACATTTTCAAGTCACTTGCTTGTTACAGCGTATTATGGAAGAGGAGCAAGTTGAACAAATGTGTTGGCAGAGCCAACAATAAATAATATTGCTTACTGTGAACCACTTAAACTATTATATTCACATGATCACACTTTCAGCCTCAGCGCTTTTACAAGACTGTAGGATCCGTTTATCTTTGCTTTTCTTGACACGTAGATCAAAATTGCAACTGTAGGTACTGCTATTGCTGTTACACAAGAAAATGCAATAACCGCAAGCATCATTTGATCTGGGCTTTCCACTCCTGCAAAATACAGATATAATGAGGAAAATAGCTTTGTAAAAAAAGTGATCTAAACAAATAAATGTATATTACTGTAAAAGCTATGCTATTAACCATCTTCACCAGGGCCATTTTTCTGTTCTCATGCATGAAGCACATTTCCAACCCTCTTCCTTATATTTGCCTCTCTAGCAATTCCACATTACCCACTTTATTTCTTAGATAAAATCTTGTTCTTGAATTTATATTGTAACTTCCAACCAATCATCTACAATGAAGAGTACTATGAACTTCATGAAAATACAAGAGAAATATCCTTTATTTCTCCAAGGAATACTTGGGGCATTTCTGCTTCCTGGAAGCATAGCACTTCAGAAGACAATCATTAAGCAGCCCAGTCTTTACAATATTTTTGTGAAATGGAGCTTGCTCCATCCAATGGATTAGCCCCACTGCTCAAGTAGATGCACAGAATTGTAGCCAGGATCCTCCTTCTTCTAACCCTTCTCTTACAGCTGTTATACCATGTCAGCTAAGAAAGATAATAACATTCATTTTGAAAGGAGGTTATAAATAGGTGATTTTTACCAGCTGTTTTATTATTTTGCTTAGTCTTTTTGTTTTTTAAAGCTAAGCACACTGTTTCTGAGTAAGGATCAGCAGTGAACTAGATGTTCTCACCTTGAGACAAAATTAATTATAAGACAAGAACAAAGTTAGTTGAAGGCAATAGATCTACCTACCTCCAACAGCTATCTCAATCATCTTAATGTTGTTTCCAACCTCATTAAAAACATCAAGCAAATATGTGCCTGTGTCACTTTTGGTGACATTGTACAGTATAAAGGTCCCATTCACTGATGACAGAATAATTTCTTTCTCTGGATGGACTTTTTTCAGGATCATTTTTGACGGTGGGTTACTGTATGAGCTACATGTAATAGTGACATTTGCTCCTTCTTTAATATTTTCTGATGGATGTACTAACACAGTAATATTTTGGGGAGGAACTGAAAAGAAACACAGTAAGATTTAGCAATAGATAGAAGCCAATCAAAAAAGTTTCATAAGGTATCAGCAATTTGTAGACACAAAGCGTTAATTTAATTCAGTTAACAGATTCACAATAATTTTTGAGGATGTAGCATTAGATGCTGCTTGGTACCTATACTTACTAAAGTGCACTCAACAGCAATTGACTGAAAGAACATTTTAGCACCAGACAGAATACTTTGCATTTACTTTATGTTACATAGAGCCTTTTTTTTTTTTCTTATTTATTCAATGAGTCCATGAAAGGACACAAGTTTACAGCCATAGAGGCTGATGTCCTCTTTTAACAGCCGAGAAAGAGAACAGGCAAAACATAGCATTTTTATCATTAGGTTCCACAATTTTAAATCCTGTTCTTGCAGTTTGGGGGAAGTGGAACTATGAAAGACGCAATTATTCTGTGCATCTGGACAGCAGTCTCCAGTTACCACTAAGATCCTATCACTTTTTTTTTATGACAAGAACCTGTGCAATTCATCTCAAGACAATTTTTTAAAAGACATTTCATTCTTAATGGGTAACAAAAGATGAGCTCAAATACTGCAATTTAAAAGAAATGGAAGTGAAGATATAATCTAATCCTTCTAAAAAATCAATAATTTTATACACTAGTTGTTTTAACTGACCTTTGACATCAAGCACTATATGCTGAGACTCCTCTCCCAGTTCATTACTGGATACACATTCATATGTCCCTGCATCCTTTAGCAAAACCTTTTCTATGGTATATTTGCCGTCTTGTGTTTCAAGCGCTGTGATCGCATCACCTATTTTCTTTCTCAAAGTAATCTGAACAGCTGGAACACCTGTAGATGTGCAAGAGATGGCAACATGTTCTCCTTGTTTCACTGCATTTGAAGGGAAAACTGAGAGAGTTGTGTTTTTTGGCGGAGCTACAAAAAAGTAGAGAGAGACTGATTAGCAGCAGACATGACTTCTGAACAACAACTTATTGCCATGTAGTAAACACAACCAGACCAACTGAAGAGGACAGGTTAATTGTTACATTTAAAAAATAAATTAATGATCTAATAACAATATTCTAATTGTGGTTTATTTAGTTATAGATAACGATACTACATATATGTATAGTAGTGCTGTCAATTAGATTGCTTTTAGGATTAGATTGCTTATGAAATTTACTAAAATGCAAATGTATGTGGTGTGACTTCCTACTGATACTCAATCTTTTTTTCAAATTCAAAAGCATTCATGTTTATCTTGCTCTGAGTACTGGATGAAAACAAGACCCAGATCTTGTTTTGTAAAGGCAAACTGAGTAACAACTGAAGAAAATATTCCCGGAAAATAAAACTCTGCTATCCTTGCACGCAGCTTGAGGAGTTAGTATCTGGCATAAATTTAAATGGAACTTATGAGAATAGAATACACTGTCAACACATAAAGGAGGGCCAAGGAGCTTTAAAATACTCCCTCCACAGGGAATTTTCAGCGTGTTCTTTCTCTTTGAATTTTTCTATACAAGTATAAGGATCCTATTTGGTGGAAAATACACGTGTTTTCCTTCATAACTACTTTGTGTTGTGTGTACATTTCCCACAACAAGGAGTAAGAGAAGCTAAACTGATGTGGAGAACTTTGCATGACTTACCTGTACTAGGGCAAAAGTGACCCTTCATTAATGGAGCTATCTAAATGATTAAATGGAATAGGGCCGAATTTTGACTCCATTGACATCAAAGGCAGAATTTTCACTGGCCTTCACAGATTTGGACCTAAAATACATATTTTTAAAATGTTTTCCATCTTCTACTAACCTTGAACAAGTAATTTCACAGTTCTTTCTTCTCTGCCAAATTGGTTATATGCCTCACATTCATAAAGCCCCAAATCTTGACTTTTGATATTGTCTATAGTTAAAGTTGCATCTTTAAAAATTTTCTCAGACTCCCCAGTGGCGCTCTTTTTCTTCCAAGAGATCACTGGAGTTGGATTACCAGAGCTACTACATTTCATTGTCACAGTTTCTCCTTCTTTAACAGCAGCAGCAGGGATTACAGAGATGACTGTATTCTTCGGGCCGTCTAAAAGGAAGAACCATGTGGTTAATTATCAATAAAATTTTTAGAGAAGATTTTAGAGAATATTTATTGCTGCATGCACGTTGTCAGCCCCCTGAAATTAATTTATCTTATCCTCAGAATAAGTAAAGCACACAGATTCAGAGCTTCAATGCAAACTCTCCAAACGTTGTTTATCCTACCCCTAAACCAGGAATGTTAATTTAAGTCAGTCAACCTCACCCACATCTTGATTTAAGACTGCCAAAATGCCAAGTCTAACCATTACATTAAAACTTTCATGTCTCTGTTTTGCTCCTTGGCACTGCTCCTTTCTTTGGGAAAATACAGAGGATTAGACTGTTCTTTTTCTACAAAGAGAAAAATGTACTCAAAAGAGGACTGGAAGGGCTAGGGAACAGGCAGAACTCTGACTCTGGTTTTATAGTCTTAAGTTTTCATTTAGTTTGTTTGCTGTACCTATTATCTGAGTAAGTGGAGAACTGACATAACTAATGATGGGAATTATAAATGACTGGGAATACATTATGGACACTTACATTCCACATTAAGAGCTACTGCACTTTTCTTTTTCCCGAACTTATTTTCTGCTACGCATTCGTAGTCTCCTCTATTAAGAAATGTCACAGATGTCAGAAGGAGAATTCCTCCCTCACTGTAAAGCCCCACGTCTTCACTGTCAGATTTTCTCCTTAAAATAATCTTAGCAGGAGGGTTACTCTCAGCAGAACATCGTATGGAAACATTTTCTCCTTCTTGAACTGTTGTTGAAGGCTCAATGGAGAACTCTGCAATATTCGGAGCACCTACATGACAAGAGGAAATACTGATGTTATTCTAAACCAAAGACGTACTACAGATGGATAGCATTTGAGAAATCAGGAACTGTTTGCTGAAGGATCACTTTATTTTCGTTTTCGTCTCAGATTCCAGCTGAGACTTTTGCCCCTACTGAAATAGTGATAATAAATTGAAGTGCGATATAGTTTTACTAATAAATGACTGCTAAATTTACTACTGTTTGTGAAAAGTCCAAAGTAGGAGATGAGATGTTCCTGTGAAATTGTTATGTGCATTACTATTTCAAGGGAATCCCCACAATACCACTTTTTATGACTGAGTGTGGCACTACAGGAGATATTTATAGGACTGCATGAAAACCAGTAGAAAAACAACCAGCTGAAAATTAATCATCTAAATGTAAAACACAGCCCACAACAAGTAACAGTAATTCGAAATTTGATTCCTGAATGTATTGTAAGGAAGGCCCTATAACTTCCTCATTTTCAGTGTTCCAGAGTCCCAAAAGAAAGAGACAGCTGCAGACTGGGAACTGAACAATCCAAGTAAAATTTATGCAGACTTTTACCTTGTATAACAATCTCCACAGTTGCTTTCTCTGTTTTATTAGTCAACAAATTAGCTACTTCACAGATGTAAAGTCCTGAATCACTGAAATGAGCTTGAGGAATAGCAAGGATATTGTTTTCTGATGCACACTGGATAATTTTGTCAGCCACTTGTCTTCTCCAAACTATTTGTGGTGGTGGATTACTGTCAGTCACACAAGTGAGATTTAGAGAGTCTCCTTCCATTGCTAAGTTGCTTGGAGATGAAATAATGATAGTATTTTTAGGACCAACTGGAAGAGAACAAAAGAAAATTATGATCAATATGTTGATGAAGATACGCATGTCTCTAAGGCTAGCTTCTCTGGAGAGAAACACTTCATATGATACTAAATAAAAATAACAAACTGGGTATGCCAGTAGAACTTTTTTTCTCAAACTTGAGAAGGTGTTCACACTTGCAGCTTTAAAAGCTAAACTAGCCAAAATGTTTACTTTAAAAAAAAAAAAAAAAAAAAAAGAAAGCTTGCCCTGTTGACTAGGACTATAAACTTAGAATTACAAAGTTACTGCCTAATTTCCATCATAAATAACAGTGTGTTAGTGAGCGTTACTCAACACAGCCCCACTCAACTTACATGTCATTGCCTTTAAACCTGAAGCCCTCAGTCATCTTTTCCACAAAGAAGTTACAGACTGTACTCAGAAATGACGTTTCATAATTAAGACCCACGGCCTGCAACACAGTTGCTACAATAGTGTGGGTCCTAATACGTATATTAGATAGCAGATTATCTATACAAATTATATTGATAAACAAGTGTGGATTATAAATGATTTATTGCACATACGTTGTAAACCCTCTCGTGAACCTTAATGTAAAATGGTATTTGAAAACCCTAGTATGAAAACACTTACAGTTTGCATTCAGTTTCTGAGATGTTACTCTTTCTTTGGGTTCAAAGTCCATATCATCAATTGGTAATTTAGCCACACAAGAAATCTCTTTCCCAATATCTTCAGTAGTTAGGTTAAATGAATATGTCACAGTTTTGGTCTCTGCATTTGTGCTATGATCTTCATAAAAATATTGCTCATGAAGAATATGATCCCCTTTTTTTAGGAGCACTTCTAGGCGATCAGAAGGATACACATCAGGAATTTTACAGGTAACAGTGGCTTGCTGCCCAGCAGCTAAGGATGTGCTGATCTCAATGACAGGATCACTGGGGAAAGCTGAAAGAACAAAACAAATTTATTTAGTCTGCCACAGAGAGGCCCTAGAGAAAACACAAGAGCAAGATCCAGATTTGAAACATCTTAAGTTTAGAGGTGTTCAGAACATGGCTGTTTATTAGCTGTGTTACAAGTCATAGCTTGATATGAAGATGCACAGGGCTTTCATAGGCAATTCATGCACTAGCAGGAATTACATTGGTACACTTGTTAGTGTGTGACCACAACTGATCTAGCAAGATCCAGCAAGGAACCTAGGCAGTGATTCAGCTGCCTAACCCTAGGGTTATCAGTTAACTGCACCATCTAAGAGCAAACCATTGAGTTTTTATGAATAAGTACTACTTAAAGCAAGTTTTACATATTCACTTACAGTAAACTTCAATTTTGAAACTTTTTTCTTTCTTCTCATGCTCACAGCAGACAGTACACAGATAATCATGGGCATTCTCAACATTAACTGCACTTATGGTCAAGGTCGAGTGTGTCCCGTGGTTGGTCACTGTTCCTCCAAGGGGGTTGTCCGTTTGGATTCTCCAGGAAAAACTTGGTGATGCACAGCCAGTGGCATTGCACGTAAACACAAGTGCTTCTCCAACCTGTGCAACAATTCTGTTGGCAGGCGTGATCTCCATTTCAAAAGCTTTAACTACAACAGGGAGAACATACATAAACTGAGCAGCATTCTCAATATTTATTTCCCTTCTTCTCATGGTCTGTCGTGACAGAAGCGCTCTTTACTTTACAAGTTAAGCTAATAAAGCTCATACACGGGTTTACTTGTTCAAAAAGGAAAAAAAAAAAAAGAAATGTTTATGCGGTAAAGATAACTTGGAGTCAGATGATCTTAAGACCCCATCTTTTTGTGCAAAATGGCATAAAAAGAAGCCTAGCAGTAAAAATATTTGTATTAGCGCAATTCAACTTTTTGCTACCTGGATCTGTTTCTAAAATTTTGTGAGATTTGAGTGAACAGTAAATAAATAAGTTAAAAAAGGCAATTACAGAATCACTTCCAACAGGCCGTTTAGTAGCAAACTTGACTTATACTGTCAGAGACGATAGTAAAAACAAACATGCAGTGATATCCAGTATTTTCCTCCTAAATTAACTAACAAACTGAATGAGAAAAGGATTGTGTTATGGTAGCACATAAAAAAGCTCAAAGTGAATGTGGAAAAAAAGTTTCTTAATATTCTGACAGAACTACTTAATTGACAATTGTACTCACTGAAATGTAAAAGTAACTGAAACGAAATGAAATAAGGATCAAACAGCAAATTGCACCTCAGTTGGCATTAAATAAAATTTCAGCAAATTAAAAGAAACAAACTCTCCCAACTTACCACTCATGCACACATACAAAATCGTTATCACAGCTTGGCTTGTTCTTTCCATCTGTTTTATCATTTGTAATTGCTGTAATTAAGCGAAGAAAGTAAATTCAAGAGTCTTGCTTTCTATTTCCTGTGGAGAAGGTCAGTGAGAGCCTGCTGCTCCGCGACTGCCTGCTCAGCCAGCGCCCGCGCACTTTTATAAAGGTCTGCGGGAAATCCCTGGACGGGGAAAGCCAGTGGGAGCGGAAGTCATCCACACGGCGCTGGGGAGGTGATTTCAGCGCCCTCTGCTGCATTTTTTTTAATCAGAATTTGAAGCCCAAGAAAACAATAAATACACTGCCTATTGTGCTTGCAAAGAGCAAGTCAGGATCTTGCTCTGCAAGTGTCTGATAAAATGAATGAATGAGGGTAATTCCAATCCAACAGAACTATGGAAAATCAGCATCAGATGGAGAAGTTATTCAAGTTTACCTTCAGTATCTTCATCGGGTTGGATTTTCCGAGAAAAATCCCAACAACACTCAGTTATGTGAATTTCCTTTGAAAACTGTGCCACAACTCTATGAGGTGATGTTATTCACAATCCTAAGTGATCCCTAAAAAAATCCTGATCCCTAAAAAAAAATAAGTCAGAGGAAAGTGTTTGTGGAGATCAGACTTCATCAACTTGAACCAGGCTAGTCATGTTCAGATGGATTTTACTCAAATGACCCTTCTTGTGAAATGCTATTGGCATGTGTTACATCCCTGATACTCCTCTGAGACCTAGAAACACCACTCCAGGTCAGTACTTGGTTTCCAATGAATGTGCAGTTTGGAATACAGACAAGTACTATTACGTAATGTCTGGTAAGGAGACAATGTTTGCAAAAAGTAATATAATGCCTTGCTTAATTTTAAATTGGGAAATGTCATTAGAGCAAATAACGAAGGTTTACAAATCTCAATTCTTTAGTTACTCAAATTGCAACAGGTCAGATATGAATTGCTATAAAGGCATCAAGAAATTTAAAAAAACCCCACACATTTAAAAAATGTCTGTACCAGATTATTTTGCATGTAGTAATTTAATGGGTTGTTTGATATCTCTGAACTGTGATCGTCACTGCACTTTATAAAGAGCAGGGATCTAACTAGCTCTTAACTAATTACTTGGAAAAATACACACTAAAATTTAAAATAGAATGCTAAAGAAATTTCACTGTTGAAAGGTGGTGCTACAATAACCTAATACCTTTTGAATCAAGTAGATTTTATGGTCAAGACACTAGTGCTGTCCCAGTACACCATATTCAGGTGAGAGTTTTACCAGGGGTGGTAAGGCTCCTGCTGTTACCATGTCTTCTATCTTTTCAATCAAACACAGAAACCCAAGATCTATGGAACTAGGTAAACAGCGTTTACAGAATGTGATTTGATTCAATCAAAAGGTGTTTTTCTGAAGGAAAGCACACCCTCTTTGTTAAGTTGTAAATAAATACTTTTTAATCAAAGAGAAGCAGCAGATGAAACTCCTCTGTTTTGACTGCTTAAATAGTCATACTTTCAGCCACAGAAAGAAAGGCATAATTTCTCTATTTCTGGGAAGTCAGTTTCTAGATACAAGAAATTATAAACATGGAAGGCATTATCCGTATGCTGGGAAAACCGTAATTAAATCCTTCATTAGATATCATGGAATAGGAAATAACCCTGATCCAGATCCCAGTAAATTAAACTGGACAGTTGCCATTAATTTTACTGTGTTGGATCCTTACCAGAGGGTTTAAGGTGAGCAATCAGACAACTCCAACCCAGACAGTACAAGAACTGGGCTAGCCAACACACACTGTTAAAGGAAGTACAGACTTGCCAAGAGCACTGATAAATTTCTTCAAACTTGCTTTTTCTTCCCCATTAAATGTGAGCACTCTGAGCATTTTAAAAAGAACATGCACTTTAGTGTGGCTCCTACTATCCTCAGCATTCTACCTGCAAATAGGAAAATATGTAACAAATGCTACCTGGCTGTTCTGTCTGCAAAAAGACACAGAACAGATGTTGTTTAGATGTTGGTCTCAAGAGTTCAGAAAATCTAGCTTTTCAGTCAGCTAGGACCAAGGAGGATCCTGAGGATCAAAAAAAAAAAAAAAAAAATCAAAAAAGGCTGCATCTAGATTCACAGTGGCTGCAAGAAACTGACCCGTGCAGAGTACAATCATCTGCAACCAAAGGGAGAAGTATTACAAAAATATTAACTAAGGCCCAAAAGACTGAAAGAATGAAGTACTGGAATGTAAATACACGTTTTTCAAAACATTTAAGATTCCAAAGAGACTTTTCTAAAGCTGTGGTGGACAAACTGAGCTAAAATGATTGTGTGTCTCGGGAGAGGTTCAGAAACAACGAACACGTCATTTTTTGGCTTGGCACCAGAAAAGGGATGCCTTCCAGGAAATCGAAACTTACTTCTGACATTTCTGGAACATAAGAAGAAAATAAAACTGCTTCAGAACTGTGCTAAGCGTTGCCTTTAATTCATACTTACACAGCCCTACCGAATAGCTGTATCATGAAATTCAAGATTTCCTCTAGACAAAAGAGTTCACAAGTTCTTGCTATTTGAAGAAAATGTGCATTATGTAATGTGTTAGATATCTAAATATGCACTTAGAGGGTAGCGTGCTGCATTGTTTCATGAAGGATATTAGGGGAAAGCATAAAAATTAAACTTAATGCAGAGTTTGTCTCCATTTTTTCTTTTTATTTAGGGGCCAAGATCTGTTGAGAAGATGGCTAATCTTTCTCTTCTTTTGGCAGAGGAGATTTTTAAAATGGTAGAAATAAACTGACCTAATTCGACCTGTGTGTCAACACAGCCAAACAATTAAGACTGCTGCTTATATGGCCTATGCTGCAGATATCTGACACGCCAGCTTCAACTTTTCAGTTCTGGCAACATTAATAACTAGCCTATATGACTTTTATACTCTTTCCTTTCTCAGTGCCTACTGGCTTTTCCTGTTTTCCAGTGCTTCCCTGACCCTTCTCTTTCCCTAACTCCCACCACTTTCTTTCTCATCACCTGACAATTGTACAACCTCCATATAGCCCCCAATAGAGGGAGGAGAGCATCACTGAATCCCTATAATTTTCACCTCTGGATGGGAGGGATGAGATCTACATACAGATCTATTTAAAGGACTGTGTCTGTTTCAGAAATTTTAACTTTGTTCCTCATTACAAAGAGAACACCAACGCATTACCATATAACCCACTTCTCACTATACAACATCTAACTTGTCATCTGTTGAAAAAAAAAAAAGAAAAAAACTTTTAAAAAGTTTTATCAGTTTTTCCTTTTCTGGAATTTCTGAGATACTTTATACAAAAATAAATGTTTCTGCTTTCTTTATTATCTTTCTCAGGCACCATTTCAGCAACTTACATTTCCTGTTGGGTTAGTTTAACCGCACTGTCTCTGATGGTATCTAGAGTCCATAAAAATGACAAATAGAATAATACAGAAGTCTGCTAATCTGCATAGACTACAAAATAGCTTGTTTCTTATTTTCTTTTATTCTGAGGCACTATTTCACTTAACTGAAACAACAAAAGCTTTATCTATCCAAAAATAGAAGTCAATAGAGAAAAAAAGTCCCTACATTTTTACCCTGGGCTTTTGGTGCTGGGAAAAATAACAAGTTGAGGAAATTCCAGATCTTCTTTATGGAAAAAAAAAATCTATTTTAATAGTGCTGAATCCAAAAGCAAAACTCACTTGGTCCTTTAAATCCACATACTTCTTAGAATGGTAAGTAAGCAGTTAAACCATCAGTTTGAGTAGCTCAGCTTCCACTCTTTTCTTGGTGAAATGTACAAAAAAAATCTTTTTGAAATAACTCTTTAGTAAATAGCAAGACTCAGATTCAAACATAAGCTTTGGGGTATTCAAAATCTCAGTGAAAATTCTGAAGTGAGAAAATGAATGCTTTGAGATCTTTGCTGAGCCAAATAAATTGAGACATATTGAAGTAGTTTCTTCTTATCAGGACTTTTTAGACAAAATCCATTCAAAACCACAAAAGTAAAAAAATAAAATGGATTTTGGATTAAAGTGCAGATTGCTGGCTGGCATCTGGGATACAGCAAGATAAAATAAACTGAAAACATGTAAAATAAAATATGAACAAATTACTTGGCTCCCTCAACAGGGCAACAACACTCCATATGAAATCCCAGTATCAGTGAATTTTCTTGTGCACCTCATGAAGGCCAACATTTCACATCACCAGAAGTAAAGTCAATTAAAAAGAGGGTGAGGGAGGGGAACTTTTTGACCAAGCTGCTCACCACAGCTGCTTACCAAGGGACTTGAAGCTTCTTGACTATGAAAAACAAATCAATGACTTCCTCTGTTCCTCACCGCCTTCCTGTTCTTCAGCAATTGGGTAGAAGCACATCTCTCTAGACCCAGAAATGGAAAGGAGAACCATAAGAACAAGCCTTGTAACAGGTCATGTCAGCTGGATCACAAGCCAAAAATCAAACGACAGAACAAAATGCAGAACTTCCACAGTCTTAGACGTTCTGCTGACAACCGTATAGCTGCTATCTTGTAACTTGTGTATCGCAGACTATGTTCTTCACTTTCTTAGAATGATCCTTTCTGGAGAGCTAGTTACCTTTAGGGATGCTGTTTTTACTGCCCTGAGTTGTATAAACATTATCCTTTATAATCCCGCAGCAGTCTGGCTCACCAACTGGCAGGAATATTATGTGGATATCCAAGTGAAAATAAATGACTTAACATTGCATTTTTCAAGAATTGTCATTTTAAAATACTCCTTATGAAACAGGATTATGGGGATTGTGCAATTTTTTTTTATTTTTAAAGACATATAAAGGAATTATCTAAATACTTCACTTTTTCTCTCTGCAAATGAACTGCCAAAGATAAAAGACATGACCCTCCAAAAAGGAACAGGAACAAAGCAAACAATTTTTACTTCTGCCTAGACAAAATGTCAAATACCATTGAAAAAAAATTTTGAAGTTGCAAGATGCACTTGCATACGTGTATGCGTACATATATTAATACACAGAGAGGGATTTTGAGCCAGATATTAGTCTATTAAACCAGGAACTTTTTCTTTTTGCTGTTGAATGTGCTCTACCTTAAATCAACAAAATGCTATTTTGTTACCTAGACTAATATTTATTATTTCTTTCTCTCTTTTCCCCCCTCAACTGACTGTCACACGTATCATCTTAGCCAGTTCACTTGTTAACCCTTCCATAGAAGGAATACATTAATGTGGAAGAAATGAATAGCTCACTGATAAGAACCACTGGCAGCTGAGTTTTTCTAAACAAGTAAGTGTAAGAAAGATGTTGCTGGGATTTATTTCCCCTTTCAAGAGAATTACTTGGCCAGGCATCAAAGCCCAAACTCTTGTTGTCTGAGATAGACAACTGAGCCAGAATGACTTTCATAGTTGTGTCACCCACTATCATAGACCATGTTACTCTGTAGTGATAAGAAAGGCAACTTGTGAAATGCAAAGCATGTTTTAAATTGCTGGCAGGCAGGACAAAGCTTTGTGCGGAATTAAGTCAACAAATATCTGACTATCACCATTCTCATGCTTTTTTGCCAACAGTCCTTCCTGAAATTTCCCAGACTCATAGTGAACAGTTTAATGATCCTTTTAGTGAGATACATCTTGCTTCTATTGACTTAATTCCTTGTTATAATTAACTCTGCAGTGTAATGAAGAAGAGGTATCAGTTGAGCTCCAGGTAAGTGCTCCACCTACATGGTTTCTGGCCAAGGTTCCTTCTCCCCGATGAATGAAACCACTACTGAGTGCAACACAGACAAGCATGCAGACCAGTGCTAGGGCACCCAGCTGGAAGCTGAGGCACACGGATATCCTAATAAGAAACCTTCTGTACAGTTTCTTAAAGATAAAGACATCTAATTATGACATACACAGTGCTGAAGCCCTTTGTGGATAAAGAACCAAATCCAGTTAAATTCTGGTAGGCTCATGAAATCGAGATTTGTCTTGCTTTTATAGCATCTTTCTGCATTCAAGTAGTACAGTGACTTGGAATCTGCAAGGGCAACAGGACACAGGAATTCCAAGGGAGGGTTCCAGAGTGAATTCATTACGATTTCATGCATATTATACTGCACGCAGTTTCCTAGCTTACTTGCATGAATACAACACAATTGTGTTGTATTTAGACTATCTACACACAATTGTATTGTATCTTACACTATCTAGCCTAAGATTTAGACTATCTAAATACTTTATAGTAATTCTGTATTATTATGGTAAAGTATTTGATATAAAACTATCAGCCTCTAGCTGATCCATTCAGCCTTTCAACCTTATGATACATTTCCCTTTATTCCAGTAACCATTTCTTACTACCAGTGGAAAATTTGTCCTTCTTTATGTTACATGTAATCTCTTCTAATCTTGCTAAATTAATCTGAATTATTTACTAGTACCTACTAGATCATCATAATTAATATTTCAATATGAGTGCCAAGAATGTTTTCTAAGTCATCAGAAGGCATGGACAAGATATTTGAAAAAGAATTTTAATTTATATTAGAGCTGCAGATTATAATAATGATAACTAAATAATGATTTGCATAATAGCCCCTGCAAAGCTAGTAACATTTTTGTCAATTATCTACAAACTTACCCTGCTATTTGATTTTCCCATTAAATTGTTACTAAATTAAATGTATTAATGAAGGATTTTTAAGCTAAGGCATTTGATTATTTTGGGGGGGATTTGTATTGTGCAATCACACATTTACGATTCACTTTATACTTCTGATCCTTTGTTAGGTGATAAAAATTTAGACCACCATGCTCAATGCTTTGACTAACACAATAATGTATTGGGCATGACAGGGAATAATATTATTCTGGCACATAACTTTAAAGCAGACCTTTGTGAATAACTGGAAATCCTGGCAGGATCTAATTGGAAGAAATAAGGCATAAAAACAAGCAAGAAGTCATCTGAAATTTCTTGGTAATCTCGTAATAGCTGTTATATCAGTTCTAACAACCCCATAGCTGCTATTTAAGGTCCCTAAAGGTGAAACGCTATGGAAGACTGACTTGACATGTGACAGAAAACTTCCAGTTTTATCTTGGCTTGAATTCCTCACTGTCTCAAAAGAAAAATGTCCAGAATATTCAGAGAACTCTGTCAAGTGTACATGGCATTTCAAGAGCTTGGAATGACAGCATGGACTGTATTGTCACGTCTGGGTTTACAACACAGAGAAGTGTCAGTAAAAGTGACTTCCTACTTTGTTTGAACTTTCCAAGTGACTAGGAAACAAATATCTAAAAGCTCTAGGCAACCTGAAAAATCTTACACTTAATAACAAAAGAAATGCTACCAGTCTTGCCAGTGTGGAATAATGCCTTACACAGGCAGAAATTTCAGTGGCTCTTCTCTGAGAAATGTTAACACTTGGTGTAGGCACGAAGGCCAGACTGCCACAAACTTCTTAGGAAATGTCTAGGATCCACCTAGTGGGAAGTTCTTTTAAGAGCAGTAAAACAAATTCTTACAAACACCATGAGAACTTCTTACTCTACAAATTAAAATATTTTCTAATAAATACTAGCTTTCAGCTCAGGAAAGCTCATTTATAGTCATTCTGCAAAACAATAACTAACACAAATAGATAAAAGAAAGAAGAAAAAACAGACGAATGCTCAGGAAAAGGCTGTTGTTGAAACATTATTAAACAATCTGAATTCTTCCATATTTCATACAGTTTAGGATAAGCATTTTGTCTTCTAAAGGAGTTCAAATCAAAGGACAAATGCTGCTGCCACATTCATTTCAGAAAACAGAGTATGTTATGGAGAACACTGTTCTCATATGTCATATGATATGGTTGGGGTTTATAGTCTTTCATCTCCTTTTATTTTGTGACATGAAAAGGAACCTTTTCCATCTATAAATTCAGCTGCTGCTCTTTTTCTTTTCTTTTATCCTGTATATTTAGAACTATCTGTAGTGATCTTCTCCGTGGTTATTAATGTACTTGAAGAAATATAATGTTACCCTAAACCTTTTGAAATAAAGATATGCATATGTAAGAGAAAAAAAAATCTAGTTAATTGGATATTCTTCTACATCTTTTAGTAACTGTAAAAAGTGGGCCAAGGGACAGCTTGTGCTGACTTCTGACAGTACAAGACAGCTTGATCTGACTTCTGAGGGAGGGTGATTGCAAGATTTCTAAGATGGCATTATGCAGCGTTTGACAAACCACTGACTGTTTCACCCAAATTAGATTTTTATGCAATTATACAAACATTTGCACTGAATCAGTCAGAACTTTATTTGGCCAGAATTCAAGCTCTGGCTAAAAACAAATGCTAAGAGAAAAGCTGAAGAATAGGAGAAGCACAGGTAATACAATTGATGACACAGGGATGCGTGGAGATGACTTCTGGGCTTTTAGGATGTGATTTTAAGAGCATAGCTGAATATAAGAAAAATCCTATGGGGAAACAGAAAGAAATCTGAAAGATAACTGAAAGAATTAGAAATTTAAATCTACTGGCATATATTCCTAAACACTGTAGCTTTGAAAATCTTAGGATAAGTAGTTTATAAACATGGAAATAATAGCAATTCACACCTGTTTATCTGGGCTTATTAGAACCCAGCAATCACCTGCTGGGTTCTGCTATGTTGCTGTAAAATCAGCTCAGCTGCTTTCCACAACTCCTCTCTGCACTACTACTACTCTTTTCTGCAAAGTTTTCTTTTCCTCCATGTAGTTGCAAACCAATCTGAGTTACTCCTGAATCAAGGATGCCACTATACTACATCAAATGGCCTCTTCTAAGCATTTCAATTTTTTGAAAAAATTTTTACTACCTACCAACTCCTGCTAGTGCATTACTCCCATGCCATTGCAGCCAGGCCTCTGTTAGCAAGTTTTGTGTGTCTCTGTGTCGCAGCTTCACCATCTGCTGACTTTGCACTACGTGCGGTTACACAGCTGCCTCTCGGCTTTCCCCTCTGAAAATAAGTTTTCCCAAAATTAAGTTTCTTCAGCCTTGTTGCTTGAATCTTCACTTGGGCTTAACTTAAAACCCAATGGACTCGAGAGAGAATCTCTTAGAGACATCCCTAGCCTTTGAATTATCCCATTTAAGTGCGTTATGACTTACCAGTTGAAACCATTATAATTACTACCACTGAAAACTGCAAAGACTGCAATAGCAATTATTGCAATAGCAAAAAATTGCAAGTAGCAATTTTTTTCCTAAGGATCTGTATAACTGAAATCACCAGGAACAAGATTTTCAAGTACTTTATGGGATACCTGCTGATAAGACTGGCAGCTCAACCCTGGCTCAGGCGTGAAGCAAGGCTACTGCGCAGCAGCCTGTCCCTGCCATAGCACAAACCTATAGGCATCATTGCAAGAGAATAAATTTGCAAGACAAGTTAGAAACACATGTTACATTAATTTCAAAATAGAAGGAGGTTCCAAAGAGAATGTATAGGATAGTAAATCTTTATGGCATATAGTCATAAATACTTTAATTTTTGCGATACATCTCGGGTCATTCAGTTCGTAGGGGAAAATGGCATTAAAAATGAACCTACTAAAAGTAGGATCTATTTTCACTTTGCAAATATTCTTCAGTTGTAGCAGAAAGACCTCTACCTTCTTCAGATATTTTGTATTGGAAGACCTTTCTATGGTTTCAGTCTTTTTCAAAATCCCACTGCTAAGCAGGGGATAAAGAAAGAAACAGGATATCCAAGTAAAATACACAAAAATAGGAAGAAGTTTGTTTGTGAAACACCAACCAGAGTCCTGACTTACAGAATATTCTCATTGTTTTTTCCTCTGCCAAAAGTTTTCTGACCCTGCTGTTTTGTTTTTCTGGTTGATTTATTCATCAGCTTTTTCTATCACTATGGCAAAGGCAAATATCTTTTGGAAGGAAGACCATTTTCCCTCCGCCACACTTCCTCCGGGGCAGAGTAGAAAGGACATCAATTTATTGTCCTGACAAAGTTGGCCACCTGGACAGGGAGCCCCACAGCTTGCAGGCCAGAAGCTCAAGACTCTGTTGCACCGGGGCAAAATTTGCCTGAGGAGCACATCGTCTGCCACATCAGCAGCATTTACCACTGATCCACTGTCTACTTCTGGCACTAGTCAACAGCGGGTGCTTCAGCGGAAGGTGAAGACTGCACATAACAGGCCAAGTTTATCATGCAGCGCTTCAAATAATTTCCTTATTTGCACAGATTTTTTTGCACCTTCACTTGAGATAGGACTTCCTTTTTCTGGCTTAGTTTATTTTACCGCAAATATGACTACTTTAGTAGGAGGAAAAAAGGCAAAACCCATACAGAATCAAAAACACATCAAAAAAGTGGTGCATGCAAGTTTATATACAAACTCCACCATTTTATCTCTGGAAGTAGCAAGGAACTTCCTGAAAGTTTCTCAGCTACAAAGTATCATACAATCAGATAATATCATTATCTGAAATCAAAACCTGTTTAATTCAAGGAAATGTGAGACATTTGACTGGAAAGGGGAAGAACGCCCACTTATCAAAGCACAGTACATGCTACTCTTCCGATAAGAAAAGTAACCTTCCTCACTTCACTTCTGCTATGTTCGAATTGTCTGTACTTTGGTTGTGAGCTCAGTATTTTACCATTAATCAAGACAATTTATGGAAAGAAGGAATGAAAACAGAATGCAAGGCTTATGCTGGCACATAAGTTCAAATAATTACAATGCAAAAAACAATGATTTTTTTTTTATTATATTCTACAAATACTTTCAATTTAGTTGTCAGATTTAGATCAGTGTTACCAAACTTGAATAACTAAAGTGCCTTTTGTCACCAAATGGGGGAAAAATGGCAACAAATTAAGAGAAAAAATATTAGTAGCAACCATCTACACTTAGAACATAAATTAAACACATGAAAATGAGGGCAAGGTATGGAAAAACGTCAGGAAAGATGGCAGCAATTTGGTCGTGTATGCACCCAAGCAGATTTAACTGAAAATGCCTACTGAAATGATTGCCGTGCAGCTTGACTTTAAATTCTCTTTCAGAGTTCCATATCGGCCAATTTAAAATACCAACTGTAAAAAACTCTGAAAAGTTTCAAAACACACAAAGAGATTCAAAGAAAGACATACATTTCTTACTACCAACACATACGCTTTTCCATGCAGCCGTATTTTTTTGTCATCAGATTGCAGGGGTTCAACTCAGTTGGTCACACCAGCATGTTTTGTGCCATCTGAGATACCTCTGGGTACGGAAAGCACCCACAGGGGCCAGGCAGAAATGACCCGGGACCTCCAGTAGAGTCATGCTCTTCTGAGGCAGCAGCTGAATACCAACAGGGACAGCCCAGATGCTGACACGGCACCGGGTGCCTATGTTTAAAGGATGGATTCAAATCTTACCAGCGGCTCTCTGGTCCAGATTCCCCCACTGCACCTGGGGGGCTAGCACGTAGGTTTCTGTATGTGAATTAGGTGCTTTTTTAGTCTTAGAGATTCAGTAGAGTCTGGAGAACTTCCTCTCAACCTACAGCAGACACCTGCATTTAGTTAGACACACTGCTCTCCTCAAGGAGGGTGGTGAACACAGGCACACCTGCCATGGAGTATCACGCTTGGGTCTTCAGATGCCAGGCCAGAAGGACGGAGCTCTCCTGTAAATCCCGTGTGATGTATTGCTAGCATTCTTGTGTGAATCTTTTGGACACACTAGGCCACCTCAAAGAGCACTGTCTCACATATGAACTCCTCCACGTAGACACGTGCACTGGAGCTCGACGTGACCATACTAAAGAATGACATGCAAAAGATTTCTCCATACACTATCATATGGTATAATTTCTTTTAGAATAAGCTTTTTCTTAGTGATTTATGCATGATATCACAACTTCCTACTGAAAATGCCTCCTACAAACTACTTTTAATAAAGCTATATAAAATATTTACAGATTGTTTCCTAGTGCCATGGAGAGTGCTATATTTGCATTTATGTTTTCAGTGCTAAGAAACCAAAAAGAGAAATCCAACTCACCTTCACATCAATGAACATATCAGGCCAATCTTTCATAAGA
This sequence comes from Crypturellus tataupa, assembly GCA_034781795.1. Lineage (NCBI taxonomy): Eukaryota > Metazoa > Chordata > Aves > Tinamiformes > Tinamidae > Crypturellus > Crypturellus tataupa. The sequence continues at coordinate 29,191 of JAWLRI010000252.1, read as the reverse complement.
ATAGAAATCTATATTTCTAAATAGATTTCTATTTAGAAAATTTTCTATTTTCTATTAGAAATAAGACTAAATAAGCTCAAATGTATTGGTGCTTAATCCCATTTATAAACACTTGCTGGAGAATACCATTACTGCTCCATTTTATGTAGGTGTGCAAGCGGATACTGTCTGACTTCTGACAAGTGCAGTGGAAGCCTGTGCCACTATTTAAACTGAGATGGCAATTACACATTATGAATGAACTACACAGGAAAGTTAAATACCAAGATGAAATATCAAAGGGAGAGATAATATTACAACATTGCAAGTACCTCCTTCTAGACAATTAAAATAATGGAGTGAATGTATCTCTTAAAGAATCATGTTAGTCTTCAGAAGCACCTTTTTCTCTACCAGATACATAGTCTCCATATAAAGGAAATAGATAGTTCAATTTTAATTTTAGTTTTCTTTAAAAATAGTTGAAAAAAATTGCTACAAAAATAAGATTGCACCCATATCTGATTTTAATTTTGACATAATCGTCATGTGTGCTCACCTGCAGTGCACCTCATTCTCTGGCGCAGGTGGAGAATTGCCCTCAATATCTTGAGGGATTTTAATCAGTATAATATTCTAATCCCTATCATGTTGTTATAGCTTGCTGAGTCTAGACGCAACTCATATTTTTATAAATGTTCTTCCACCATGGTTATGTAAGAAAAGATCAGCAAATTGCAAGATCAAAAAGATCAGCAAATTAGTATAATATTAACAGTAACAGTAAATATAATACTGAAGAGATTTCTCATTTGGAAAAAAAAAATCACAAGATAAATGCATCTCTGCAGGAAGAAATATGTAGCTGGAGGGATTTGGTCACACGAGCATTCATGAAATTTTCTTCACGGGAGCCCAGTAAGTCTTACCACTAACTACATGAGGCAACTTCTGTAATAACTTCAGAAAGTTATTGGCAAGAATTAGGACTAGCAATTGGATTTTCATTCTTCTGGACTAATTTAAAGAGGATGAAGCCTTCTCTTCCTTTGGAAGGACTTCAAAATTAGAAATGACTGCCAAGACAAGCAACCTTTGCTGGGAAAAATAATGTTAAAACAATGCAATAGGTCACTGGAAGTTTTCTTACTTTTTTTTTTTTTTTTTTTTTTAATACGGGGGCCTTTTAGAGACTAGGGTGATTGATGTAGGGTCTTTCATTTGAAAAAAAAAAAACACAATAAAAAAAACTAAATAAAGTTCAACATAAAGTTCCTCTTAAAGGAAAACTATTGCTAGAACTATAGCTAGTTGGAAACTAATAGTATACAGGACTACTACATTTCCATTCTTAGTTCACAAGAGGTATTTCTCTAGACAGTCCTACAATATGTCTCTTATTAAATGAAAATCTTCCAGGCCTAATGCAAAGGGAGTAATAGGGAGCGCTGAATGACTTATCTATTATGGGAAGAAGCATTTGGGACGGTTGTACACACTTGCACTGTGGTTTGTGTCATAACCCTGGATAACATGTATAGAAGTCAAGATGAGCTACTCCATATTAAATACAAAAAGTAAAAGAGATTTTGGTAGAACAAATAGCACACGGTAACATGCAGGACATATTGTAACAAAACGTATGGTCAATGTTCATATGTTGCAAGATCATAGACTTTGCCACCATTAATCATGCCATCCTATCCCACATCCCATGTAGGATGGAGCAGTTTAAGTATTTTTTAAATTAGGATAAAAGTCTACATGGATAAAAGACTATGTTAAATCTAAGGCCAAGTCAACTTTCTGTAATGCCACTTTTGGAATCGGATCGTTTTTTTCATTACTTTGCTATCATTGGTATGGATACCCCTAAATCATCATGCAGTTAATTTCCCCTTCTCTCCCCCAAATGTTTCATTTCTTGCTTGCATGTCCTCTGTATACGTACTAAATGTAAGACCACACAGCTCAACAGCAGAGTTGCAGCTGGGGCTGGGAGTCTAGGGCTTCTCATACTCCATGTCAGTATGGCATGACATCATGGAATTTCTGCAGTCTTGAAAATCACATTTAAAGATACTACATTAAAAAAAAGTTCTGAAAATTGCAAATCTACATGATCTAAAATGGGAAAGAAGAGAAATAAAGTTTACTTACATGTAATCATTTATCATTGTAGTATCTTACATTTCTGTTAATTAACATGACATATATGGGGGTAAGTACAAAAAGAACATGTGTTTGAATGAGTAGGTCTACTACCCTCTGAATGTGCTGCAGGGGAAGGAAAAGCTTTTAAATCCTGGTATTAATTGGAATCACAGTTATACCCTCAAAATTATGAGGAAATGCTTTGAGATTACAGAGAAAAAAAGAGAAGGCATCATAACCGGACAACTGGGGGAAAAAAAAAAAAAAAAAAAAAAAACAGCTTTAGACTTCATCTAGCTTCTAACCTCTCTTTTCACATGAAAAGTGACACCCATTTGTCCCATTTCCTACAAACATATCCACTTCTATAGAGAGAAAGCATAAAACAAGACCCAGATCCTCACAACAATTTCTCCTGCCAGAAATTCACTTTTTTTTTTTTTCACCCTTTTTTTTTTTTCTTTCTGTGCTCAGTATAGCTACATTCCAGGAAACTCATGGGAAGCAACTCCCCGGAGCAGATACTGAACTTCTAGAACGGGATGTGCAAAGTCTTTCACTCATACCAGGGAAGTACTGAAAATACTTCACCTCCTCTTCAAAAACTTCAGATAACTGTGTTACAGTTTATCTTACAAAATACATTAATAAATCAGATCAGTGAAACTTGGTTGAGGAAGAAATTCACTGATAGTGGAACATGGTTCTTCAGCACTTACCCAGATTCAGGAAGTCAGATGCCAGGCAACCAGCAGCGATATTCAGAGCCTCTCCACACCACAGATTCTAGATCTGACTGTCTTAAAGTTGACCATGAAGAATCTATCCAGAGGATTTATCAATGAAAGAACAACACCTATACTCCAGAAGAAAAAAAAATCATGTAGACTTCAGATTCAACATTCCTAATGTTTGGGTCACTTCTGGGGAATTTAAAATGATATTACAACTACAGTAGGGAGATACAATGGAAAAAAAGAATTGACATTGAGATACAATCTTATACTGCTTCTAAGCTTATTTACAACATATATACATTCTTGAGGTCTGAAAAGCTTCAGTGTATTACCAATATCATCTTCATTTTCAAATGCAGATGAGGCTCACAGAGAAGCTTACATTCAAACTAGCAAAGATATATCATCTAGCAAAATCATTCCCAGCCATTTGTTCCATACACAATATACTACATTACACCATGGCAAAAATTCACCATGTCTGCCTTTTAACACATTCACAGCTCATGCAATTTGCTACTCTTAATTATCTGCATAATAACATACTTTGCCAATAGCATTCAGAAGCCCAACATAACCTTTTCTAATTTCCTTTTTTTCTTAAGTGCTCTAACTACATTCAGAATAGCTAAAATAGCCCACAGCAATACATTTACTAACAATGTTAATTACATAATAATAACAATGTTAATAATAATAATAATAATAACAATGTTAATAATAACAATGTTAATAGAGATCCTTCCCTTAATGATGTAATTATATGAACAGCTACACAGTTTTTTCTACTTAGAGAGAGCTATAGGGCATATTCTGATAGTTATTTCCTTTTTCTTGGTTTGTTTTGGATGTGTAGAAGTGACACAAAGTCCTTCCAAGTATGCTGATAGCCTCATACAGTGAGGAATAAGAAGTCTAAATACCTAATGAGCACAAATATGTAAAGGAACCAATAATCTTGTGAAAAGGAAACTACAAAGAGAAAATGGCCCTGGAAAAGAAAGCTGCCTTTCTGCCAAGTACTTCTGCAAAAATGCAATGACAAATGCCCCAAATTAATTTGGAGAGTTTAGTTTTGGTGAATTCCCACCATGCAAAGCATTCAAGTAGGCAAAACACTACTGTTTGAAAAGTAGATGAGACACTCACTTCTCATAACCATAGTTCTCCATGGATATTAAATTGTTCTCAGGCCCAAAGGAACTTGAAATATTTCCTTCTTCACTAGCACGTGTCTACACTTCCTTATTGATCATCGCATGCCGTAGCAGTTTCTGGTTCCTTGCAACTTCTCAGCACTTTTGTCAAAAGAAGCAGCAATAATCTGAAATAACAATGACAACCTACAGACAGAGGTAACTTATTCCATCATTCTGTCTCCACAAATCTGTACAATATCAAACATTGGCTATTCTATTTTGATGGAACATTTGCAAGTGTCAGCATCTAACCTCACATCAGCACATGAAACTTCTAAATATTTTTTGTAACATGTCTGTTTCAGTGCCCAGACTCTCCTCTTCAAAATTCCTTTCAACTACCAAAAGATTACAAGCTATTTTAAACCTCTTATTGCTGGTAATTATCTCATTTTCATAACTCTTCAGTTTGACTATTTTTCGCCTAATTATCAAAACATCTGCAACTTTATAAACTAGCTTCAACTATCCAGTTTCCCCTTATATGTTTATTCTCTCTTTTCAAATCTGCAGAAGTTCACTTCAGAAGTTACTTCAGAGACCTGGTGCTCTTTTCTTCAAACATCATGTTTTACAGTGAATGTTCCCATATCTGCTATCACCATAAGACACTACTGTTCTTGAGTCCTGTGCCAGCCCTCTCAGGATCACTGGTCAAATTCTCTTATTTCTTTCCCAATATGGTTTACCAAAAGCAAGTTTCTAGCATTTTCAATTACAGTTAATCTTTTATTCAGCAAGCTAAAAACACTCCTTTGGAATATTTTCCTCACTTCTACCTCAAAAGAGTTAGCAAAACTATTCAGCTGACCGCCTTATCACAGATTTCTAATGGTTCAATTTGTCATTAAACATAGTCTGCAACTGCTCTGATAGCCCATACTAACAAACAACTGCAAGATGTATTATCACAGGGTATTTGCAAACACATACACTTTTAATATTTCTTATATCTTTCAGCACTGGCTGAAATCTCAAACTTCTCACTTCCCAATCTTTCCCCATATTACTCACTAGCATTGCATAAACATGCTATTGTTCTTTTCTTGCCTAGTTCCTGATCTCACATTCCGGCTAATTCTCTAGCACAAAAATAGGATTAAATTAATTAAGATTTCCTACTATTCTTTTTTTTTCTTTAATTATCTTGTTGGAAATGCCCCACCTACATAGACAGAAACATGAAAAAATATTTCTATGAGCTATTGAAACTAAAAAAGCTTATGGAAGAAAAAAGATACTAATTATTTTATCTGTGAAATAAAATACAAGAGAATTTTGAAATTAATTTTTTTACATATTGTTGGTCTAAGCAGTATAGGCTCTCAACACATTGTCTCCAACTGAAAGAAAACCGAATTTAGTTGTTACTCTTAGGTAAATACTTTTGGTTACTGATTCTTCAAAATACTGAAATACGTACATAACAGCAGCAATGAGATTAATTCCAATTAATGGCACAATTACGAGTTTCATACATACCTAATTGCTTTGCTAAAAGAGTTCTTCCTAGCATAATATGTGAAGTGTACCTGATGGTGTAAAAACATTACAAGTTCCCTGTAGTTGTTAAAAATTGAACTATGGCTCATATGGCCACGAACTGTGGCTCATAGGCTTTATATAAAAGAATTTTAACAAACTTACCACAGCAACCGCATCTTACTAGTTCTGAACATACATTTTGAACATGTGTACTTGGATGACAACTCTGTGTGGAATCATCCTAGGAAAAGCAAGGAAACAGAAATCCTGCCCTTCTAATCACTACTTTATAAGTTTAACTATGTAAAAATTGGAATCATGGATACTGAAAAGTTGAATGTTTAGGAGTATGGAGACACCTTTCCGCATTTCCCATATTTTGTGCAGTTCCATAGTCAACTGTACTGTTCCAAAAATCTCCTGCTCCTACTCTTTCTCAGAGAAAATCTAACCTCTCTTACATGTCTCTCAGATTGTCCCACCTTTATTTTTTGTTGGAAAATAAATACTCTTGTATTTACCACAGTACAACAAACAAATTACAAGTGAGCAGAAAGTAAAAGAAACAGACACCTGCTTCATCCGAATCCCACAGAGAGCAGAGCAGACACAGAGAGCTACAGCTCTTCACTGGGGCTGGCTCCACCGATTTGGATTCTAGTCTTTTTATCTTCAGACCTCATCTGTGCTGGAGCAAAGCTGTTCTTAAATGTTCCTGCTCACAACAGAAATAGTGCAATTTAAGTCTCCATAAGACTCAAAGAAAACAGGGAAGGAACAGAAGCAGAGGTGAGCAGCCCCACAGGTGAGAAGCAAGGGGGAAGGCACCTCCTTGCCCCACGCGGAGCCCTCGGGAGGAGGCTGCTGCTCAAGGGAAGGTGCCTCCCTGACCGGGAGGAACTGCTGAGCCTGCAGCCCACCCCACACAGACAGCCTGGAGCCACTTGCGTATGAGCAACTCCTGCAGCCAAAAAAAGTTTAAAGAGGAGACAAAAACAAGGATGTGGGGCTTTCCCAAAATTCTCTCTTTATCTGTAAATGCAGTAGAAGGCTTGAAGTCTGCATCTAAAAGGGAGGAAGAAGAAAGTCAGACCTTCAACCTCAGCTCTTACTTTTTTCTGGCTTGCCTTCCTCCATGGGTAGCTTGGAAGACACTGTAGCTCAGCTGCTGCAACGATTAAGATTATCTCTGAAATTGTGAGGCAGGGTTGTCAATTTATCAGGTAATCTGCAATACAATAAAAAATGTGATGAATATTTGAAGGATTAAAACAAGAAATCTTAACATACTTGGCACCTTCCAAGAACACTAATCTAATGAATTTATCAGAAAAAAAAACTTTTTGAAGAAAAGAGTGATTTTAAAGAGTTATTGTTGTATAAATGATTATAATAGATTTCTGAAATTTGAATGTGTTTTTCCTCAATTAGTAAGTGGTAAAATGCTGCATTACTGAAAAGCCTATTCAAGGATCCATATACTATAGCGTTATATTTCCAATATATTTCTACTGGCAAATACTTGCACAGGGCTGCTCAGAAATTAATTCTATAATTCTTGAAATAAGTGATTGTCTCCAAGTGATTTCCAGATGTCACTTGGACCTTCTGTGAACATGACCAATCAAAATTTAATTATCCTATTACTTACAAATAGGTTGCAAACTTTCTTGCAGACAAATTCATCTATGCAGGGAATGAGAATCTAAGAAGCAAAATGAGTGGTTCCAGTGCTCAGTAAGCAACTTTTACAAAATTTGAAATTTTTTACCACAATTATTTTTAGTCATTTTCCCAGGTTTAAGGGATATCAGTTTCTGCTTTATTCAGTTCACCTATAACACTAAACCCCCAAAATAGTCATGCTGGATTTCTTGCTGAGTACACTCATTTTAGGACAGTTGCTGCAATCCATAATTAGTACCTTACTTAGCATCAGCACTTTCTTGAAAACAAATACAAAGTTAACAGTTATTTTTAAGAATTTGCTGCATCACACATTTAAAAAATACAAATAATGCCAGCAAATATGAAGCTGCTATACCTAACACAGACAGTGTTAAGGAAATGGAAATCAGATGCAACAAGTAAATCTTCCTATCACCAATAGCTAGAAATCGGACCTACTATTGTTTATTTAAAACATAGGGAAAAGTCTGCTTCCTGACACTATATGTGTATTTTGCCCCTATACAACATGACCCTTGACTTGCAAGAGACATTAGAGAGCTTTTGCCTCTCGCTCAGTTAAGCCATTATAGACTGAATCTGTAGAAGGTTCAGCCAACATCCAGGTTGCTTTAAATGGATTTGACACATCATCAGAAAAAAAGAAAATTTGAGTTTCCTTGAATTCTATGGGGAAAGTACTTGAATGACAAAAAAAGAACAGAACAGAAACACTGCTAGGTCACATAGTATTCTGTAGACAGTCCTGTCCCCCTTGCTGCTGAGGCAGCACAAAATAAAAGTTACAGTTATGTAATTACGGTATCAGCACTATCACATTTCTCAGTGCTTTTGAAGGCTAAATCCTGCAGTCAATTCTCAGGAGCCAGGAGCTGAGGAAGACATTGCACAGTACAGTCCCTATAAAGGACCCATTCATCTTTCCCGTGAGGTTAAAATGAAATCCCAAGTTAAACACTGGTGTTTAATAAAGCAGCAGAGATTCATGCTTAATGAAGCAGGAGGCTCCTGGTCTCTCATGTTACCAGAAGCTGGAGGAATGGTGCGACTCACTGGCTAATCCTTGTGTTTTTATGCTGTCCATGGCAGGTTCTGTCTTCAGTGTACATGTATGGAGATCAGCAAATAGGTGGCTTTTTTAAAGATGTTAATAGGAACTAGAGTTTTTCACCTGCTGTTGATAGAAGGAAAAGATTATGTAATTTCTGGTAATTTATTCTGAATTTTCTTCCTAACTCCCTTCAGGTAGTAATTTTGGTCATGGCTAGGGCTCTTAATGTTTTCCATCTCTTGGAAAGCATTATTTTTCCCCTTTGGAGCTGAAATATGTCGTCCTAATGTACTAAGCACAGCAAACTGAAAAGGACACATCATATCCATAATAAAGCAGGAGCTGGTAAATTCAGTGCATCTTAAAATGGCAGGAAAAGCTCAAAAATAACTGCTGTGAAATTACTACTACTATTTTTCCTTTTAACAAAGTACTATGTTAAAAGCAATCACTATTTTCCTCCGGGCTATGCCCAGCAAAGGCTCCCGGCACCTGATTGTTCTGACATCTGGTTCTTCGTATTTCCAACCCTGTGCCAATACCACAGAGTTACTTCTCTGCCAACTTGGTATGAATCTGCCTTTTCCTTCCACTATGCCTTCCGATTACAGTAATTCCTTCTCTCCTCCTCTCTCCTCTCTTGCAGACCCTTTGATAATCTTCCCAGTTCCTTGCCAGCAATTCAATCCTGAATGAATGCATCTATTATCTCATTTTCACTTTCAAAGAGGCAAATTCTTCTCCTGTTCCTATGACTCCATTTTCTCCTGTTCCTGTTCAACTGTTTCTCTTCCAGCTGCCTGTCCCCTTTCATTGTCCTTGTAGTATTGCAGTCCTAATTTCCCAAGTTAGGCATTACAATTCCATAATTATTTTCAGCTTTTCATTTTATCTTGCTAGACCTTTTCAATAAGTTGTACTGAAACGCCTCAAAAACCTCCCAGACTGTGACCAATTTCCAAACGCTTTTAGTCTTTCAGGTTTGTTATATCGTTGTCCAGTGACATTAATGAAATAGTGAATCCCAAAGGACAAGTGTGATATTCCATGGCTACCTTCTGCCATGGTAAAATACTATAAAATCAATAATTTATTACATCTGTTTTCTAACACTTACCTTGTTTGTATAACAACACCTTACCTTTAAATGAACAACTACTGAATTCCTTTAAAAAGGAAAACTTCCTATGGAAAAGAACATTAATTACGGATATTTTTGTTTTGCTTTTTAAATAACTTTGATATTCTTATAAGGAATTCTTAACCTTGTATTACTTTCTTGCACTCTTAGTACTAACTGTAGGTCAGGTCAAGTTTTGCCACTTAAGCAGCCAAGCCTTACTTGGCCCTACACTTCTAGTGAAAATTATATTAAAACATTTTTCTTTATTTTTAATAAAAATACAAAAAGATGAATTAAAAACTAGTTAAAAACTAGTTTAACTTAGTAAAAAATTGGGATTAGAAAAATCAGCAGATGGCACTTAAAATAAATCTATATAAAAATGATTCAGAGAGTGTCTTGCAGTAAAAAAAAAATCAGATATTCAATGGTACAAAATTTATACTCTAGCAATGAAGGAAGGTCTCTATATCTCCATCCTTAAAGGATGATCAAAGAAAAGTTTCATGAGAGGATTAGTGTGCATTTCTTCTCTGGCTTCCAGCACCAAATAGCCTTTTAAGATGAATCTACTGGTTTCTTTTAACTTCATAGATGTGCTGTATAGCTTATCTACTTTTATATATAAACATATCGGAGTACCAGCTTCAGAATGCATGCTTAAAAACACAAACACGTGTAAGGTATTTTGAGGTAATGATGCATAATCCATTTTTCAGTTACGAGCACAGGCAATCTTACAGGCGTTTTACATCTCTTTGCTTTCATATCAGTACGCTTAAATCTAATCTTGTTTCCTAAAGAATTCAATTTGTGATTAGTGTTAAAAAACAAAAGTAAACGATTGCGTCAGCGGAAAGCTTGCTCTCCATTAATCCCACTTCAAGAGTTCTACCCATTTTTGTTGGTGTCCATTAAATTTTAGAGGCTTTTTAGGCCAGATAACTTTTATAGCTTTTACCTGATCTCTTTGGAGCACAGTGCCACCTAGCTTCCCTTCTTGTGACTACACGTAGTCTGCATTGAACATAATTTTGTGGCACAACAAAAGAGAGTCCCAAGAAGCTACTGTAATAGATACTACAATAGATAGTGTAGCAGACGCTCTGGGACTCTGTCAATAGCACAACCACTTCAGAGGTCATCGAGGAAAAGGGACTAAAGCTTCTCACATTGCTACAGGTGGTTGTCTCTTAAAGGAGAATCCCTGCTCCCAAAAGAGCTATGCCGAAAAGATTAGGTAGATTCACTGATGTGCCAGGAAGAGGAGGAGAGAGGAAGACACCCTTCCAGAACATGAGAGTTTTTTGTTGGTAATGAAGACTTTTTCTTTTCATTCTTTTTTGAGAAGTGCAGAGCAGACAGATAACCCACCACATCTTGAAAGGGGCCACTTCAAACGGGAACCCTTCTAGACTAACAGACTTCCCTGTACACATCTGGACTCTGAGACATACGCAGAGGTGTCTGGCTTTGCAATACAGGACCTGCCTATATGGAAGCCTGGAACAGCAAATCCCGTCCTCCTGACGCTGTCTTCGCATCACAGAAGCCGTGGTGGAAGAGTCAAGTCCCCTCATGGCTGGGCCTGACTTACGTCCTTGGCAGGTTCCCGTGGGTGAGCGAGGAACACGTAACATCCACTCTAATTCTGTCTTGCCAGTTCGCTGGCAGGCTATTCCCAGCCAGAAGGAGGACTTCCTGATGTGCCTAAAGCTAACGGCACAGTTAGCTCCACAGACACTGCCACCATTAACAGACCTCTCACTGCTAATGCACAACAGGCGACAGCAGCGAAGCAGCCAAGCCCTCACGCACTCACTTCTGCTGAGACCAAAGGTTTTCCAGGGATTCCATGAATCAGTGTTCTTAAATGACTAGGGTAAAATAAGGCCTAAATAGATAGGCCTTATAGATAAATACCAAAATAATTAACAAACAAGGAAAGAGGAAACAAACAGGCTTGCCTTTTCAGAATTGATGTGATGAGCTCCAGCTTTGCAGCTCCCTTGCACGAGGCTTTGCCTTTGCTTTGCTTTTCTATACTGGTTGGCTGCCACCACACAAGGGAACCGTCCTTCTTGCTCCCTTCTTGCACTGCTGAGAGCACCTGCGAGCATCAGGCATTTGCAGACAGCATCATGATCACTGAAAAGTTTTCACAGATGTTCTTCTCAAATGTTTGTTCATGAAACGATTCAAATGGAAGGATTTATGTAATAAGAATCTCTGCTGGCCTAGGAGTAAATAGCTTTATACATTCGAGCTTGAAGCCAAAGTTGCATGTCAAAATATTACCAAGAACATTAAAGCACCACACCAGATTTGTTTTCAGAATCAAGGAATAAAAAGTAATATTTCAATATTTACAATGCAAGTGATGGAAAGAGGAAACAAAACTATGTTCCAGTATTTCTACAGATCTCTCATTTAAAGAGAAAAATTTGTACATGCCATTCTAACTTATTTTAGGGATCACAGTAATTTTCAAATCAGGGATAAAATTAATTTCTTATAATCAGCTATTTTACTCATTAGTCTAACATATTACTTAGCATTAGATGCCACTAAATAAGAATTACAAGATTACAAGACCTTTAGCTGTTACTTTTTCCTTTGGCTTTTTCCTTCTGAACTATTTGCTCCCAGAGTTGCATGTGGACAGGCTCTTGAATACAGTTTCCTTAGAGGCTTTCTACATGTGGAAAGAGAAATGTTTTAAATATTCATATACATATGAGAGAATTCTTTTTCTTCAGAACTGAATAAGCAATTGTCTGCCAAACCTATAGGAAAGTGCTAAAACCTGAAGAAAACATTAGATAAGAACTTTAAATTTATTCTCGGAGTTCTGTCCTTGCGCTCCACAGAAACCAAATCATTCTCTGACCTCGTGTATTTTGCCCTCTGATAAGTCTTCCGTCTACGCGTACGTTAGTGGCGACCCACAGTCTCCTAGCACGCGGCTGGCGGGGCTGCGGGCCGGCTCCCTGGTGGGGCTCGGGCCTCGGAGGCCCCCAGTGCCGGCGGTCCGAGCATGCCGAGTGCGCCCGCGCCGCAGCTCCAACGCCACGCGCGTGGCTTCGTCAGCCTTGCAGCAACCCGTCCCATACAGCAACCCGTGCTGCCCGGCATGCCCTGATTTATGTGGGTTCTTTGATCCCCGAGTCGTTTGCAGGGGGTTTTAAGTTTTTTAATTCCCAAACTCAGCCAGGGATAAGGGATATTCATCAAGGGATAAGAAATCCAGGCAAATTTTGCTTATCTAAATGAAATGAAAACTAGTTCAAAAAGCTAAATATATATGTTATTTTAATATATGCACACATATGTACATATATATATGTAGTTTTCCTTGAATGTGAGTTAGAAACAACTTTTTTTCCTCAAAAATCTCAAAGTATATTCATATGTTTGGGCTAAGACCCAGCTTGGGATGCTACCATCTCAAAGATGCTTTTTTAGCATAGCATGACTACATCGCAGAAGGAACTATAATTATAATCTTGACATTACCATAACGACCGTGGTTGCTATCAGGTGACAGGTATAATATGGATAATCAGTAGAAGGTACAATAGCAATATTTAATGATGCATGAGATAGAAGAAAATTAATTCATGCCTTTAATTCAGCTCAGATCCATCATTTGTTATATTTGAGTGTGATTTTCCTGATTCTGTTAATATGTACATAACAGTTACAATAAACAGCAATGAGCCAAGCAAGATATCTATTGCAGTATCCAGAGAGCTTACATTCATCCCTCATATACAATGAATATATTTTTTGCATGTTCCTATTATATTGTTAGGGCTTTTTTGACACAATAGATAGATAGATACCGTCTTAACACCATACCGAAAAAAAATCTGATTGTCACAGCAAAGCTATGAAAAACCCCTTTGCTTTGTCTTGCAGGCAGCTGAAAGCATTAGCGAGGCTGTCCTTTTCTTTTTCTACATTGCAATCTACCAACTCTCTGATTTACTGATCCTAAGAGAGGGAATGCTACAAATTAAACAAGCCTAAACTGATAAAACAAGGTGTTCTCCTTAATGAAAAAGGGGTAGTTATTCTGACCAGAATGAAAAATTTCTATGGAAAAGCAGGCTCTTTCAGTGAGACTATTCCAATATGCGTAGGTAGCGAGGGACAAAGCACGATACAGGATAAAAGGAGGAAAGCTGTACACAGAAATAGTATCCAAACATAAGGATGAAGTAACCACTCAAATATCTCAACAGTATTTCTAAATATTACCTCTGTTCAAACCTTATTAGTACTGTCTGCACAGCTATAAACTGCTACAGAAATTAAAAGTAATTTCACTATGCCTTAGAATAAAATGCAAAGTTTACAAGGAACCACAGAAATAGCATTTTATGGAAAAATATAAAGGTCAGCGCTAAAAAAAGAGGTTGTTTCAGCAATGAGGTACACTGGAGTAAGACAGACGAAGGGGACAAAAAAAAAAGGATATTTCACAGGCACCTGAGCGGAGCACACAAGAAGCAAAGATTGTGGAACACTCTACAAAACTCTGGCTTATCATTTGATTCACCAACTTTGTCTCTCAGGCCTCTTTTAGAGCTTGCTTCTGTTGCTAATGTTCACGTTTTGTTTAGAGTGGCATCGCAGCTCCAACCATCACCAGTTTAGGATCAGGATGGACACAGCTCTTCCCTCAAGCATATCTGTATTCGTAACTGCAACACCGAATAGATGAAGACTCCAGACAGCCTTAAGACAGCTCTAAGAATTTTCCACCCAAGATGCTAACTTTATGAAGCCATGAAAGAAATAACAAGATATTGAAGATGCTCCTTAGAGGCATGGCAGTCTCTGCTGCTTTCCCCTAGAGCCGCATCTCCCTTTCCTCACTCAGCTGCTCCCTGAATCCCTGGTGAGGGAGCATCCAAGCCCCGCTGCAGGGATGGGCATTTGGCCTCACTGAGAGGCACAACCCACAGAGCCATTTCTCAGGAATGTCAAGATCTTTCCTAGTCACAGCATCAAACACGACTGGTGGGTCCATCCAGAAAGGAAGGTAAATGCCATGAGCACCTGCACTAGGGCTCCACGATGGCTCATGCTGTAGGGTCACTCCTGAACACGAGGCAGCCCTGCTCCTGCCAGAGCCTTTCCAAGAGAAACAGCTCCTGCCTTGGTTCTTTGTACCACAGTCCTTGAATCAAAAGAATGAGACTTCCTTCTGCCACGCTGTTCTTTTTTTAAATAATGTAAGTATGGGCTTCATCTGTTGTCACTTCTAAAGTGTCAGAAAAAACTTTGAAGCAGAGGTTGATCTCGGAAGTATAGGGATTAAAAAAAAAGGCATTTAAAGAATGCTCTAAGTTTTGACAAAAATATTTTTGTTATTCATTATATTTTTCTTCAAAAAGTAAAAACTTCAGACCAGAAAGCAGCCACAAGTAGTTTTTTTCAGGGTTATTGTATTTCTAGCTTTTTTACTTCATGAATAACCTGAATATTTGTCTGGATGTAGTGCAGAGACTGCACACAAACTCATCCATAGGGAAGCTTCCAGAGCTGAGATATATGAGAGGTGATCCACACCCGTAAAGCAGAGTTATTTTCCTCCAGAGTTCGTATTAGAAAAGGCCATCAGTAGCGTATTGGTTTGAATACTTGCATAAAGGTGCATGAGGTCGCTTTTTGGAAGTTAATCATAACAAGCTCTTTAACTACCAAGTGATTTTACTCTAATCAAAATACGTGTGGCTTTTTTTTTAAACATTACCTTCCATTTCTCAACAGCTTTAATCATATAGGAATATCAGTAATATAAAAATTATTTGCAATGAGTCTCACCACTGCTCCATACAGTAAAGAAAACAAAACAAAACAGCACTTTCAATCCCTTCTTGGTCTTAAACAGACATCTAAGCATCTGGGATCCAAACCGCATCTCTTTGGTTTTTGTTGACATTAGTCTCCTAAACCACTGCTCAAGGAGACAATCCCTGGTCAGCAGGTCCAAGCATTTGCCCCTCAGTGGAGGAGGTTACAGTAAGTACTGAAGTAAGAGAAAAAGAAAGAACAAAAAAACTATTACTTTGGTAAATTATGACAGGGTATGGGAAGGACTGGCATAAGAGATTAAAAAAAAAGTAGCATTCTTAGAACTTAAAGTCACGAGAAAAGCTATTTTCGCTCCCTTTTGGAAAAGGGCCTTCTGAATTTAAAGAATACTGCAATAATCTAGTTATGTGATTTAAGATGAAATAGAAGGGTAAAGTATATGTTGTCACTTTTTTCTTTAATGAAATGCTACACTTAAATGTCTTCATTTGAAAATAATCTGTATGTGGGTTTTTTAAAAATAGCATCAATTTGGCGGTTAGAAAAAAAAAAAAAGGTTCACAATGTGCTTATGGCTGACTGAATCTGGAGGTGAATCAAGATCTTATTCCAGCTAGTAAGGCCAGTACTGCTGGTGAACGTGGCCTCCACAAGCACGCTGGTGCAATTCATGCGTTAGCCTTTTTGACTCAAGAGGTTAATAAAAAGTCGCTGGCATGTGGAATGCTTTGTTAAAAGAAATTGAGAATAGTTATATAGCCTTACTTAAGAAAAGTACAGAATCATGCTTCCTTGCACACATACAGAGTCTAGTAACTAGAGATGGGTTATTTCACCATTATCCCAGGTGACTTTTGGCTTTCAGACTTTCTCTGTGCCGCTTGCTTTTCAGCATCACACTGTCAGTGCCCCGTCCTGCCACCTTCATCCCCTCTCGTCACGCTTTCCCAGCCTTCTTTTGCTGCTTGAATACTTTTACTGTGCCTTTACTTTGGACAATCATTGTATAGGTTTGGTGACGTCTGTATTATTGTAGTCAACTGATTGCCCAAAGGAGCTCTTTGCCTCTTTATCTTAAATAAAGGATAACTCTGCAAGTTTTAATCCCAGTGTCTTCTCTGTAAGCTATTTCACAAATAACTGTATTTGTGCTTTACGGTGTTAGTCTGATGCACTGCAGTCCATCAAAGAGTAGATCCCATAAAGAAAGGCTAAATTTCTGCAGGGGAAAACTACAAGGTGGTTGAAATACTGGCAGCTTGATATAGGCACTGGTACCAAAGGGACGTTTTTAAGCCATATTAGTAACCACTACAATTCATGGATCCTATTGTTGACTCCAAGCTGCTCTCTTTTCCAGAAGCCCTGAGAAAATAGCAAGGGAATAAGCACCCATTTCACACGAATAATGTGACTGACCAGTTGTTGTATAAACAAAGCCAACAGTTTGGTAAGATTACACATGTTATCTGATATATATGAAGCAACTGACCAGCCATTTTTGGAAGGGAAGTTTCAAGCCACGCTCAAAGCAACTTAGAAGAGCATCAGAGCAAAGAACTTTGCTTGAATCATCAATGGCATTTCCCACCATCTTCCTTTACACCTCTTGAAGGACTGGTTAGTTGAAACACTTTATAGGATAACTGGCATCTCCAAGCAGGTTGTCTTAATACAACAGAAATTCATATTGAAGAAAAGTTGCCATCAAATTGCAATAGGCCCATCTGAACGTGCTGCACAAAGCACAGCCAAGATCTGAGAAGCTCAGACAAGAAGTGATGGTTATACACAACCAAGAGAAGTTGTTCTGTATAACTAGAGCTAGGTTGAGCTAGGCCAAGCTTCCATTGTCATTTACCAGAGACTATTCATATAATGGAAATTTAAAGAATATGGCTGTAGAACAAGGCATACAGGACTTTTCTGAGCAGTAACATCTCAGAGCCTAAGATCTGAAGTTAAGATAATTATTCTTTCTTAATTACTTTAATTTGAAATTCTTTTCTGTGTAGTGCTATTTTTAAGTCACCTGAGTATATTAAAACAGTCAAAGACACATAGTCAGATGTAATTGCATCAAACTTTCCAAAAAATTTCCAGCAGTTCTCTGGAATTAATGCATAGCATAAGAATAGCTGACTGAAGTTTTGTACACAATAGCATTTTTTTACATATTTGCATTTGAAACATTTTCAATATAAAATACAGGCATTTCAGATTTAACTTGCATGCTCTTCTGTAAAGGACCATATCCAGAAGTTCCAGTTATTTGATATTTGGACACTGAATTCTGAAATAGGTTATTGCTTTAATTCCAGATCAACATGTTTCATTGCTGAAAAACAAGATTTTTAGTCTTACTATTTTAAAAGTTTTTCTTTTGTTTACAGGCCCAAGCGGTTTTACCAAATACCTAATTCTTTCAGATATGTGAGAAGTGGTGGTGCTCATCCTTTGGTGAGTTCAGGTTCAAAGATTATTTCATAGTAGAATGAGATCTTAGCCCTAGTCAGCCGTAAGTTTAGCTTTATTTTGGCAGTAATCCTGGATATTTTCCAGAATTGATATAGCTGGAACAGTGGGTGGCTGGAACAGTTCTTCCTCCTCTCCATTTGCGCCACAAAGCTAGCAAAAGCACAGTCACTGTGATTAGGATGTGAGATTAGATTGAGGATCCTCCACTCACCGAGATAAGGGCACAGTGTTGATAAAGTACATCTTGCAAACCTCTGATCTCCCTGATGCTGCCACTCAGGTGGTATACACTGTCTCCACAAAACGAAGGAAACAAAAATCCCCGTAAACTTCAGACTCTAGAAAACATCTCCTACTTTTCCATAGGTTCTTGTAAAAGAATAGAGCTGCTTTCACTTTGTTTGTCTGTGCCAAAATAAGTGGTTTTGTTTGTTTTATTTTTGTTTTGAAGCCTTGGCTTCTTGTCTTTGTTGAATCCTGAATTCAAGCACAATCTTTTCTGTGACGATGGTGACTTCATTATTCAGAGAAATAAAGCAGTGGTATGGGAATTTCGAATACATCATAGCTGCCCCACAGGTTTTGGGATCAGGAAGAAAAAGAAAGTCCTCCTTTCCTCTTAAAGCAATTTTGCTGAATCTTAACCCACCTCGATAACGGGAGTATGGAACATGGTAACAGATGGCCACACGGCCTTGTGCTTTACCCCTTGTGGAGGGCGACGTGTTGTTCCTTCCCTGCTGTCATCTCACTGGGCTAATATCATCGTGAGAGCTGCTGAAGTTATAATCATTCCGGTCACCCAACACAACCAGGCTCCCACAGCCCTACCTCTGTCCTCAGACTAACGCGGTTTGGGCTTTGAGGGGCAGCGCACACAAACCGCGGGCAGGATCAGCTCCTCCCAGGCTTTCGCACCGCACGGCAATCAGCGCGGGCACCAGCAGCCCCGGACCACATCGCCCGAGCCGCGAGAGGAGGAAAGGGGCGCGTGGAGGAGCGCGGCACAGGGCTCGCAGGTCCGTTGCTGACAGAAGGCTCGGGGCTGCGGTACTCACCACAGAGCAGCTCCGCTTCCCGCGACGCGCTGCGTGGGAGCTGTCGCCTTCCACGCGCTACGGAGAATCTGGCGTTTTATATTTAGCCGAGGCAGAAATCCCACTGTAACAATAATGCATTTAACAAATGCCACAAAGTGGTGATCACAAGGACGATAAGGTCCTTTGCAGAACTATAGTCCCCGCATTACAATATTTTTCACCAATTTGCTGCTGTAGGCAGAGGCCTTTGTCAAAGTGCCTTTTGTTTAGAAAGCTTTCATGAATAACAACAACAGATTAAAAAAAAAAAATCGAAGCCAGACTGCTAAAAACGGGGGGTTGGGGTTTTTGCAACCACTTCCGCAGGTGGCATCCCGCAGAGGTTTGTCCCAGAAGGTCCCCCAGAGCACAGGGATGACATAACGGTGAGGGGAAAGCAGCAGGTCCTTGGGAGGTGCTTGGGGTTTCCGGTTTGTTCGGAGATATTTTTTAATTTCTCCTTTTTTGTTGCTTGTTTGTGGGAAGGGCCCTTCACCCCCCGTCCCACGGCAGCACCACGGCGGCTGTGCCCACACAGGCCGGCCTGAGCCTGGCGCGGGGCAGGCGCCCGCGGCTCCCGCCTCACGCCGCCACCTTCGAAGCGAGGCCCGTTTCGCGCCGCGGAATTCAGCGCCGTCCAGCGCAGCCAGAGGGGAGGGAGCGGGCGGGGGAAGCGGCGGCGGCGGCTCCGCTCCGGCGGGAATCGCCTCAGCGCGGCGAGGCCGCCGCCACGCGGCGCCGCTCAGCGGGGCTCGGCGCTGGTGC
>JAWLRI010000251.1:5814463-5872358 GCA_034781795.1 Crypturellus tataupa | reverse complement strand
GCCCTGCGTGTGCAGGGGGGTTGGACTAGATGACCTCTAGAGGTCCCTTCCAACCTTAGGCATTCTATGATTCTATATACTTCAGTGATTCTTCCAGACATATTTGCAGGTGGTCATTTCTCTGTATGTGTATGTAAGAGTCAAACTTTTCTTAAAAAAATAAAATATGAATTCAGGTAGTTTCATAGGTTCTATTCAAAATGCAAAAGTTGTAATTCAGTTCCTGGTAGAATTACAGTGCTATTTAACACTGGATGTTTTCTTGTGGATACTGTAATCTTTTTTGCTGTTATTTAAGATATTATGCTTAAATAAAATTAATTCTTTAACATCCTTAATCTTAGCAGCACTTCTAATAATTTCTAGGATAATAGAAGAGGGGGTTACTGTGAATACAGATCATTGTTTGATCTGATTGAACTTAGAGGCTGAAAGCAGGAAAACTTAACAAGACTTCTGCTTGCAGGATACCTTGAAAAGTAGTTACAAGTGCATTCAAACTTTCTAGCTTGCTCTCAGAGCAGCTACAGTGCTGTTCGCTTTTTAGGGTTTAGGATTTTTTTTTCTGAGGAAGCATGGAAAAAAAGCATTCTTACTTTTTTTTTTTCTTTGCCAAGTTCTAAATTCCCAGTTAGCACAGACCTGCCCAGGAAGAATCCTCAAGATTCTTCCTAGACCTGTTTCAGCAGCTCAGATTCATTGCAGTTTTGAGGTGCAAGGGAAGGTGCTTTGCATTTTGCAAAGATCATGACAGTATCATCCAGAAATTCTGTATTGCAGAATATATCTCATATTTTATGGTAATCATAGCTATTGCTCAGTATTTATTTATGAAAACTGTTACTGAGGGATGTGACTCTGCCATTCAGATTTAAGGCAGAATATAGTCCCTCTACCAGGGCCACGACGACGGCGTTAAAAAAAGGACAAGGGAGAAGACATAGGCCCTGATCTTTCCGAAGCTCTGACCTAGGACTTTTCCTGATCCATTCACGGCTCATGGCAGTGAATTCCCAATTGCTGATAAAATTTTGAATAATTGGCAGTTTCAATTAATTAGTTGAGTTTTGTTTGTTTGTTTATTTTTCCTCTTGAAACAATGACTCCAATATCTCTTGGTTGTCTTCTACTGACATGAAAACAAAAGCTTTCTATTGAGTGTATGGACACAATGACCTGCTTGAGTATGTTCTGGAGCAAGAGTTCCCATTTCATTTCATTACAGTTCATTTTAGCAGATCCAAAGGAGAGCCTAGTACTTCAGAGGCCACATTTTGCCGCCTTCTCTCCAGTGTTTTTGAAGCACTAGCTGGACCCAGTGAAAGTCACAGGGAGTTTGTCAGCAGACAGAATTTGCCAGGCATGCTGGTGCAATTATCCATAGGTAAAGAAAGGGAGAGTCACATCAAGCAATGGAGGAAAGCAGTGACTGTGGTTGTTACTCTGCATTACTGATGTGCTTCTGGGCTGCCCCAGGGTTCTGTGTTCTGGAATTTGCCAGGCAGAAATGTCTGTCATGCATTTTGGAGTGAAAGCCAATAATCATGAAGTATGAACTTGTAGCAGCAACAGCCCATTCTGCTGGAGGAGTCTCCAGCAGTCTGTCTCTTGTGCCAAATGCTGCCTGACTAAAGGCTTTTCTAGCCAATGACATGGTACCTGGAGGGATCCTGACAGATTCGAGATCTTAATTCCAGAAGCTAATTTATGTTAACTTGTTGTTTATGTTAACTTTATGTTTAAAGCGTTCAACAGTGTGTGCCTTCCATACACCCTTGGCTCTATGGAAGGCAAACTGCTGAATGCTTTAAACATTTGGACAGTGCTTCAGCCCTATTAAAGTCCTGGCAAAATCATACTGAATTTTTTATTCTTTACACTAGATTAGTTCAAGATGAATATTTAGATGAATATCCAAACCACTCCAAAATCTGATCACTTAAAATTTAGATTGTGAGTCAGTCCATTTTGGCCCTGTAGGATATTAGCAACATTCTGGTCCAACAACAGATTTTGATTTTGTGATTCCCCCTCCCCCAGCAATATTTGAGGATTATTCATATTTTTTATCCAAATAATCCCACTAAATAAATATTATATAAATAAATATATATGTGAGAGAAATTGGAGGAGAAAACTTACAGATTATAGGATACATGCACAAATACAATATTGAATGTAGTCCATATTTTATATTTTCATATATGAGAAGTGTCCCAGTACAAAATGAGAATTCTTTTTTTTTTAACTGAATGCTTACATTTTCTTCAAGAAAAACAGCTTTTAAATTTAAAATTATAGCTTAGGCCAAAATTATAGCTTTTAGGACCACAGAATAAAGAAAAAAAATCCCAAACCTAACTAGCAAATCTAAACATTAGTCACAAAATTGAAGCTTTTCAGTAAAAAAAAAAAAAAAAAAGGGAAGTTTCGTTCCCGGACTCTGGAATAGCTTATTGACACCAGTGATACCATCGTTGCAGTGATTAGTTCGAAACACTGAAGTCAGCTCCTTCAAACAGGATAATACATTCATACAAACTTAATTGACATAGGAGTCTAAACTCCATTGCAGTGTAAGGCTTGAAGGTTTTAGCAGCTTCTGGGGGTAGGATAAAAAAAAAAGTATGATAATACGTATGCATGGTAATATACAACCTTCAGATTCAATGGATAATACTTTAAAATGTTTCAAGTGCTTCAGTAGTGTTATTTTAATTTGAAATATTTTTAAAAGATACATTTTAAAAGGTAAAATGCACATGTAACCAGACTTCTTTAAAGTCCGGTGTTTTGTTCTATTGTTACATGAGTCATGTCTATTTAATATAGCTGACTGAAACCTAAAAAATGACTAGAAAATTTAGGGTAGCATATGATTTTTTTTTGTTAATTGATAAAGAATTTTTTGTCCTTTCTGTTTCCACTTCCCACTATGAATGAAAGGGCTGAAATACATTCACTGCATTTGTATTTATAATGCATTGAATAACTTTTATATAACTGAAAAAGCTACTTAATGCCTCAAAAAGAAATTTGCCATGTATGAAAAAGCTATGATACATACTATAAACTGACAAGTATGACTGAAACTTAGATTTAAGATGTTTTCCTCATAGGTAGAAATGCAAGTGCCTTTGAAGTTTCGGGAAGGTTGCTAGAGAGTTGGAAGTCACCATATGATGGGTGAGGCATCTGCTGGCAGACAGAAAATCTTGGGTTTATCAAAAGACTCAGAACCATAGACTTACCAGATATTCTTTATGAGTCTTCTTTTTGTTGTTTTTTTGTTTTGTTTTGTTTGTCTGTCAAATGAAGTTCGTAGCATCTTTTGGGGGGTTTTGCATAACTAGAGGAGCTGGAGCAAAATCTGTTTATGCGGACTTCAGTATTGAAGAAGGCCCTTGACTTCAAAGGCCTGCCCACAAGGATCAGGGCAGAAGGTTTTTATGGTACTTTGTTTAGCTTTAATGAGAGTGGGAGCTGGTCTGTAATGTTTGCATGGTGAAATGACATGCAAGGGTAGAATGGCAAAAGGGCAGACTAGGAATAACAGAGCTCACACTTTCTTGCTCTGTGCTTAACCCCATGCATTTTTGGGAAGACACAAAGCCATGTGTTTCCCCTCTTCCTCCTCTGCTGTATTTTCTAAGTGCCCAGATCTGTGTGTATGTGGGTGTTTTTGTTTGTTTGTTTGTTTGTTTGTTTTGCGGAAACGGCTTTTCACAGACTTTGAAGTAAAAAATGTTTCATGTAAAATCTTGTCAAATTAATTTTAATACATGACTTTAATTTTGAAGAATTCTCATAAACTCATTTTACACATGTGCACTTATCCACAAATTTTTAATGACAAATTCATTGCTCGTAGGCAGTTACTGTGTTTAATAACATGCACTTCCTTATAAGAGGAAATGGAACTGGTCTGTGTTTTCTCTGAATTGATCATATGTGCATATGTAGAAAGTGGGGGATGGGAAATGGAAAAAAATCCACAGAAAATGTGTATGCCAGTAGGAATGAAAAAAATTACAATATTTAAACTACATGTTTTATTTTGCTTTGCTTTTAGGCAGCAAACCAGTAACCAGCCTGCTCCTGTGGTGCCTGATTTTCTCAACAAACAAACAGAAAAGGTACTAATAAGTTTAGAATCTAAAATAACATTGCATTATAACTTCAAATTCCTGAGTCCACAGTTTTGCAGTGTGTTCGTGGCTGCTTGGCGTAGTCATCTGAACATGAAACCGTTAGTGCTGTTTTGAAGTCTTTGAGACAAAAGCCTGCTTGCTAAGAACTTTAGTTCTGTAGAAAGACAGGGAGGTACAGTGAATAAGAGAATCAAAAGGCTGGAAATTTGCTGCTGAGAATAAATGCTAGCTGCTCCCTGAGGTGATTTGTCTGTGCACTTCACTTTCTACAGATGTTAGAGCCTCTTTTTTAGTAAGGACCTGAGGTTCTTTGGTAGCACTTTGATATCCTGCTCGAATTCAATATGTGAAATGGAGGAGTCGCTCTGTGACTTGGAGCACAGCATAGTCTTTGAAGTCTGATCCAATTTTTGCTGCTTACCATTTGATGTTGAAAGGATGAAATGGAGAAAATGTACAGTTTTTGCCAGTAACTCTGCTGAGCATATGTAAGATTAAAAAAACAAAATCCCTTGGATGATGTACTTAGAAATGTTAAGCAGATTAATACCTTCCTATAGCCTTTTTCTAAAGATACAAATTAACTGTGAGAGGAAATCAGCGTACAGTGCATGCC
This sequence comes from Crypturellus tataupa, assembly GCA_034781795.1. Taxonomy (NCBI): domain Eukaryota; kingdom Metazoa; phylum Chordata; class Aves; order Tinamiformes; family Tinamidae; genus Crypturellus; species Crypturellus tataupa. Next base: position 5,867,591 of record JAWLRI010000251.1, on the reverse strand, counting down.
ACGATTAACTGCATGAGGAATGGGGATAAAAAAGTTAAATGGAAAAGGTAAATAAATGTTTGTGACACAGGCACTAAGTCGGTGTTGCGGAAAGCCACACGAATCTCATGTAATGTAGCATTAGACATTTCACACAGAATTGTTGAAAATGTGCAGTTGCTCTCTGTGAGATCACAACTAAACATTATTGTGGCAGAGTGTAATCAATTCACCATTTATGTTCCTAAAACAACATGCTTTATTCTGAAAGGATTTGGATGAGATTCCTGCTTCTCCATTTATTCTAAAACATTCATTGGAAATGAATGATACACAGTCGATTAGCCAATACCAGTCAGTTCCAGACCATCAGTTGTCAAGTCCCTTGAGATTCCACAAAAAAGAAGGTAAGAAATATATTAAAGTAACAGAGTTCTTTCGTTCACTTTTTATAACTACTTTTTGTCTGCATGTAACTTGCTTTATATACTCATGATCTCTTTTAACAAACCCTTGTAATGCAGGAAACACAAAGGAACTAAATTTTAAACCCAGAGTACCTACATACAGAGTTAGAGGCATAAAGATTTTTAAAGTAAATTTTCTACTAAAACATGGTTTATAATATTGAAATATCTTTTTAATGAAATCAGATCGGCTTTCAAGAATTTTAGCTTTCCTTTGCCTTCCAGCCTCAAAAGTGAAAGTTAGTCACAACTTTATGCCCTGACATTTGGCAGAAGGAAAGACAACTTGCTTGTTTACACTCAGGCTGCAAAATAAGGAAGTCTGCAATAATACTGAAATCTATGTTGCAATCTTTTTATAATTCTATTTGCTGGTAGGTTATTTTTGCCATGGTGAGCTATCAGCCTAAAAACTGAAGTAAAGGATTGCAAAGTTGTTTGCTTCTTTTGCACTTTATCTGATTTATCTTTCAATATTCCAGGAAATCATTACCTATAAAAATATTCTTCTCCTTCGTTGTGATGATTCTGTATTTGAAAATCCCCAAAAATAAACTCCATGTTGAGTTATAAAATACCTTCCACAATAGGCTGATAATGTAATAGCTATACCAAGAGCCAAAATATAAAAGATAATATTCCAGAGAATGAGTTGTTTATTACTTTGTGTCATATCTTAACATTTCTAGTTATGTACTTAGTGGGACACTTTTAGTCTTAAAGGACTGCAATCTTTATCTGAATACTTAAGCCCTAATCCTACAATTTCCTTGTTTAAACTTTACAGAGGATCCCTTTAAAGAATTTATGATGTAACATTAAGAAGACAAGTATTTGTTGGAGGAGGTCCTTCTGTTACGGGAAATAATGCAAATCCAATGATTTCAAACTTTTACACAGGCATAATGTGTTTTCCCTGCTAAAGACAGAACAGTGTGAAAACACAACAGGTTCAGAAATCCATTGTACTCTCTCCATGCATGTCAATCCATATGGGTTTTGAATCCATGGTGTGAGACTGCTGAGGATGTGTACATTACTCTTTTAAATTAATGCTTGTTATACAATAAACCTGTCAAATTAAAATACCTTCATTGCAGCAAACCCTCTTGAGGAAGCAATCAGGGCCCAAATCTGTCATCCTTACTCTCACTGGGTTTTATATGTTACTCTGCAACTAGTTTTCTTGAAATCAGTCACACCACATCTGAAGTAAACTACTTAAAGACAATAAAATAGGCAGAATTACACACTTGACAATCAAGTAATTCAGGACCATTACCAATAATTCATGGAGACTTTAAAAATATGATGTGATAGAAGAATACCTATTAAAGAAGAGATGAATGCAGCAGTGATATGAGCTATTTAAGAAATATGTAGGTTTTAAAAAAAGCATGTAGACACAGAAAAGTAAGACATTTCTCAGTAAAGCTTTATGATACTCAGATATGTGATTATACTTGAGTGAGTAACTGTTAAGGAGATAAACCTGCTGAAGAGTAATGACTTCCTTGGGAGCTTTTAAAAGAGCATTTTGCACAAAAAAAACATCAGTCTTTCACACTCTGCTCAATCTCTACTCATTGTACAAAAGGTATATTTTTAAGCATAGAATATTGTTACTCCTGTGATGAAAACTGAGTGAAATAGCAAGTATGGAGCTTATCTTTGGAATAAGAACAGTGTAAAACACGTGTTTTCTGTAATGTAGACTACAGCTATGTAAGCTGTTATTCAGGGAAAAAGCTGTCCACTAAGTGGTCCAAAGAATACAGGCACTGTTTGGATTTTTTTTTCCAGAATTACTCTGGAACATAATGCATTAATTTTGAATTCTCCGTAAATTACATGGCAGGTGGACCTAGTCCATTAGCCTCATGGCAATGCTGTGAAGTGACAGGAGGAGGAGCATGGTAGGGATCTGCCCTGATCTGTGATCCATCTTGGAAGCAGTGTTGATGTTTGCTGGAGGGGACACTCTTTGTGCCCCAAACTGGAGCATAAGCTGTTTGTTTGCTTTGAGGTCCTGGTAGGGTGGGCCTTACAGTTTAGTGTGGTTGAGGGGATCAGAACCCAAAAGGGAGAAAATGGTTTATAAGAGTTTGCACATTTTTGTGAAAATACATTGCTGCACTTATAAACTAGTCACAGCTTATCATCCAGCAGCCTAATTGCTCAGGCTGCTGGCTCACACTATTAGAGAGGCAAGGGAAAAACAGAGCGGGAAATTTTGCACAAAGACTAAGCAAACTGTACTGAGTAATTAGTGCAGAAATGAAACCTTCCTTCTGAGGCTTCAACAGACTTTTGACTGGGTTATGAAAAGACTGAGAGGTCTGGCCAAACTACATGCACTGCACTTAAGTGCATGCATCTGCTATGGTGGCATAAAGTTTTAACGAACTTGGGTCTGTGTTGCCCAGGATTTCCCCTTGGCACTGCCAGAGTGGAAGGGAAGGGCTAGTAGCAAAGCCGGAGATCCATCCAGTGCTTTCTGTGTGACACTGTCTCATACTCTTTCTTACTAGGATGGAAAAGAAAGTCCAATTAGTATTAAGCATAAAGCAAAAGACAAATCATTTTAATGGCAAGGTAACAGTGATAGCATCAAAATCTTATAACCTCCAGAGGCTGAGCTGCAGTATTGACTTAGAGAAATAGATAGTGTGAATGTTTGATATGATTAATGAATGCCTCATAGGAATTGACTAATATAACTTTGGCTGAAAGTCTGTATAACTGACATTCTCCTAGACAAAAAGGAAATATTTTCAAAAAGGAAAGCTAATATTACCTGTGCATTGGCCAGAGAATGAGATAACTCCTAATGCTAACATCGACATTTCAAACAAGCCAGAACATAAGGGAAGAGTTGCTGGACATGAACATCATCTTGCAGGAAACAAGGATTTGCCCTCTGATTATGTTTCATTTATGTTTTGCACCTCAAATGATATTGAAACTTAGTAAGATAGAGAAAAATGTACCAGGGTTATGAGATATAGTGAACTGAAATCTTCAATGTCTTAAGCCACATTTTGAGACTGAGGTAGAGAAACTGAGCTAGAGAAACTTGCACTATAGTTATAAAAGTTAAAATTTGCAATTTGGCCTTTGATTTTAGATTCCTTAATCATTTATATTCTGAGAACTAATGTAAATTAAGGCTTAATGTGCTGCAGTAATGTGCTTCAGGTTGGACTCCTGCTAGTTAGTGGCCTATTTTGAATATTTTCTTTAGTGGTATTTATTTTTATTTTCACATCACTCTTTTTTTCCCCCCTCTTCCTTTATGGTAAATTGAACATCATATGTGAGCTGGTTGAAGGTAGCTGAGTTGGGTTTGGAAAGCATATGAAGGTAATCGCTGCTTGTTGCATTGATGGGGCCAAGTCTGTAACGAAATCTGCTAAGTGATTGCTTAGCAGGGAAGGTAGCAGCTACTGCCCGCATCAGGCAGTACAGCAGCCAGTGTGATGAGGGACATTGTGGCGTGGGAGACATTCGTCCTGAAACATTATACCCCCAAAGTTACTGAGGAGCATACAGATAATGCTTGTAGTAAAAATTAAAATAATAGATTCCTTAGTTGCTAGGGCTCAAGTCCAGTTTTAAAGATAGCAATACAACTTTCATTCTTCCATGGCCACAATCTTGTTGTAACTTCATCCATGAAGCTTTTTCAGAAAATGCTCCCTACTTCATCTTGTTTGCCTGAACAGTTTTTCTATGTATTGTACCTGTAAGAAGATTAAGAGACAGGGAGGTTGCAAGGGTCTCCAAAGTAGATAAAGTTTTTGGTTTTGCTTTTCTTCCCCCCTTTGAAAGTCCTTTGCTACTTCTCTTAATTTAAAATGAGTCATCTAAATTGAGAATGCCTGATTTTCTCTTTACGTATAAACACAAACCTTGATTTATTTTGATAACTGACAGACCCACTGGAGAGAAAATACAATCATTGCTTGTTGGTCATAATGTGTTTCCCAAAAGGAGATAGAATTATGTTACTGATTCTGCAAAACCCTTTATGAAAGGACACAAACTCCCCTCAGCAGAGTCTGAGAGATGGGGACACAGAAAATCCTGTCACCCTAGATTTGTTTGAAATAAAAGAAACTATATGTGGTATTTTGTAAGACATTTTATAGTCACTATATGCCAAAACAGGTTTTGCTGAATTTGAATGCTGTACATAACAAGTACCTATAAAAAAAATGAAAAGTAAACTATCTAAAGGCATGTTCCTGAAGCGTATGTTTAGGTGTATGCTATGAGAACAGCAGTGCAAGTGAAAGGTTCAATTAAGGGTAATGGGAAGGTAAGTGTATAATTTTGATTAAAAACAACTAGAGAGACCTTCTGTAGTGCTTCTGCTCAAAGGTAAGGCCCCAATCTTGATTTTTTTCCAGATTGTTTAAATTAGGACATGACTTACCTGCTCCAGGTAGAAAAATGGTCATTTCAATTGTGTTAGCTGTTTCTGATTAACTAGTAGAGTCTATGCTGTGGTTAACAGAAGTAGTCCCTGTCTTGACTGTGTGCTATCATATGCTCCCTCATGCTTGGTAACGCACTTCAAATCATAATCTTAATGTGAGCAATTGCAATAGCTGGCTGCATTTTGGTAGTTATTTGTAAGAGGCATTACTAACACAGACAGTACCTTTCGTAGAATTTAGCTGCATGCTTAAGGTAGGTACTTAGTAAATGCTTTCTCGAGTCGAATCTTAAATATGAAGAAACCAATTAAATGAGTCTTTAAACATTTGTAAAGACCTTAGCATTGCTTACTGCATTGATTTTGCTCCTTTCTGAGAGGAGAGTGGTAATGTTAAATTCTCCATCTAAATCTAAGCAGATTCCTTAAAAAGGTAAACAAAAACATATTTTCATGGAAAGCATTTTAACATATTTATACTCAGCAAAATGATTATGCAGCTAATTACAGTATATTTGCATATCTGAAAACCGTATCAGCAATTGTGTATAATAATGTTCATTAACTTATAAACCTCAGTTCAGGCAGTTTTTCTTCAGTCTTTACAATCACAGCAAAACAGTGTTAGTACTCAGGTATACTGATTATAGCTTCATGCATATCTTTCTTGTATAGCTATGGCAGTACAGAGCTCAGAGTGAATTACAAAATCCTTCTCAGGCCACAGAGAATATACTTGGGAAATTAATCTTTGCTTCAGAGTAAAATTTATTTAGACATTATTATTGAAAATAGTCTTTCAGTTGGCTCAATCTCAGCCCTGGAGTACAGTCTTGAATTCATGTTTTTCAGTTGAAAGTCAAGGATGCTCAAATATAGGAAACTGTCCTATTCTGTATAGTAGTTTAGTATTATGGGATAATTTTTATTCTGATCTCATGTATTTTCTGTTTATGCATTGTTTTGAAAAAGGCAGCAGCTCAGGCATTAGTAACTTGGTAAGGGCACTCTTACAGGCAGTATCTCACACAAGATGTAGTATCAAGATCTGTATGTCTTGTAATCAAAGATACCACTTCACTTTTTGCAAATTAGAGATCAATCAGAGGCCTTCAGCGATTTCTGTGTGTTATTGAGCTTCCTATATGCTTCCGCTATAGCAAACCTTATCTAAATGAAAACCAAAATCTTTGTTAAATCATACGATGTGAAATATTGCCTGGACATTTGGCTAGATGTCATTGGCAGATGAAATGGTATTGACACATGGAGGCCATTAATTTTAGAAAGTTATCATTTAGGATTTTAAGAGAAAGAATTTATAGTCTATTTAGAATTACTTTTTGGTTCTTTAATCAGAAGTTTCATTTAATCATTTTTAAGCACCCCAGTGAGACTAATTTTAGACTAAAGGAATTTAAGTCATGAAAAGCTTGACTGTAGTCAGTAGAATCACACTAGCGAGCAGAATTGTGTCTCTTGGTTGTAATAAACTGCCGTGAAAAATTCCTTGCATGCTAGCTGGTACTTGGTTTGACATTTTGGGGGTTTTCTGAATGTGTCAGGTTCCGGTTGGTCATTCTTTTGCAAATAAAATGCAAATTAAATAATAGGAACATTATGGGACACTCTGAACATTACAGGCCACACTGGAAGGGCCAAGGTGGCAAAATATGATGTGATTTGGTAGCACTGAGGATGCTGTAGCTCTGTAGCAGAAGAGGCTCGTGAGATCTCTGTAGTGTTTTCCTACCATATTGTCCTACATACCGCACTGTGCTTGAGGAATTGCTACTATTAGTCTTGTTCCAGCGGAAGCCTCAGGCAGTGGAGCTGTTGCTGTGGTGTGTTGTCTAATGAATTTACCTTAGAAAGATCCTGCCCCGGTCAGGTGCCAGATCCTGCCCAAGTAGGATAAAATTGACTTCTTTTTTCTTTCCCCTTAAAAGATTTTTACAGGATTACTGACCTCTTCAGTCCTTGTCATAAGTGCTGAGCTTTGAACATAGAAAACAGAAATCACACTTCCAAGTCATTAATTTCCTTTACAAGTGAATGAGTAGAAACTGGAGGAAAAATACGCTTAGGTTATCTTTTAGTTTCTTAGTTTTTCTCTTGAGAAAATAAGATGAAAACAGAACTTTGTCTTTAAAAAATCATACTGTTTCTATCATAAGAAATGATAAATGGCTGTTCAGAGCTATGAGGCTGCATGATTAGGCAGCTGTATTTTTTCAGTCCAAGGAAACCATTACTGTGCAGTGCGTTGAGTGTGGTGGGACCTGCAGGAGGGTCCAGGAGAGACCATCACCTGGCCAGCCCAGTAAAATCCTGAGCTTCATGTTTCTGGATTCCAGCTGGGCAGGAGCCTCTTTGGTTCCCTGGCTGCTGGAACTTCTATTGCAGCATTTCAGTCCTTCAATGCAAAGTTCCAAAGTAGATGCAGAATATCTGTCTACAAACCATAAATGAAGTCAACTGAACTTCTCTTATCCTTGCATAAAGTTTCAGCTGTGACTTGCACTGCTGATGTGTATCTGTTTTGAACTGGTTCACGAACCATCAGTGCTTTTCATTAAACCTTTTGCTACTCCACAATGACATGATTTGCAGACTGTAATTTGCCAAAGGTAACACACCAACAAATCTGAGAGATAAGTCAGGCTGTTCTTAAGCTTTTATTTTACCTCTCAGCTTCCTAATTGTTTTTCCCCCTCCCGTAGACCAAGACACAAACAGTGACAGGTGATAAATACAAGTTTTGATTTGTTGAATGTGTTAGCTCCATGTGTAGCCCCAGGCAGTGAATTTCATTATGGGCTGGCTTACTTGTGGATTGGTTATTGGGGTTGCTTCTGATGCAAAAAAAAAAGATTTTACCTGCCCTTGTGGCTAATAAGAATCAAAGGTGAAACATAAAATAGGATGCAAGTAACCAGCACATATAAACTGCAAAAAGTTCTCTCGAGACAGCTACTCTCATTGCTCATTCTGTAATATGATGGAGTTCAACTCTTACAGGCTGCATTGCATTAAAAAGAGAATGCATAAATCTCACAGTGAAATATTGGAAACTAATAGTATGAAATAACGAGGATGAAATTTAATGAAACTGAAAAACAAACATGTTACAATGCTGCAGTATAAAAACAGATTTTAGTAGGGGTTCAGTTTCTCTCCCTTACATATAATATCACAGTTTACCCACTTTTTATATCTTCAGTACAGCTTTGTCTATGCACTTCTTTTTTGTTGTTTCTTTATTGGTAGTTAAAAGATTTTTAATCATACATACTTCATGATTTTGTTGTTATTGCTCCCTGGTGTCCCAAAAGGACATAGATACTAAAAGACTGCTATCAAATCTTTCTTTCTAGAAGATGCTGTGTGTTTTCCTGAATTATTTGCATTTTACAATTCTCCATAGATACTATTAAGAGAAAATACAGTGGTAAAAAATAGTGACATAATTAATGTGATGGTGACAGAAATACTTAACAAATTTGTTTCTGAATAATTTTTAGATTTCAAAATCTTAATTGCTTTGCACATTTTCAGATGTTTTTGAATACTAATCTGGGTAGTTTTTTTGAGTGAAATAATTGTGGTTAACTGCTAAAAGTCATATGCAGCTGATTAGAAACACCAACCATAGTATTTCGTTTTACATGGTGAGTCAGCACCAGTGAATAGAATACTACTACTGACAAATAAAGGGTAAATACTCAGGACAAAATATTTGCAGCCATGTGTGAGTATCTAGAGACCACAACTTAGAACCTGATAAATAGGTATTCAACCCAGTAAATCATGACCTGGCTTGAGTACTTATCTGAGTGGAAAGAAATTCCCTTAGGTCAGCTGTTCATTCATGTATCTCAGTTGCATTCATGCCAGTGACCGCTCCTTTGCTATCCGTCATTACTTACGTTTGTGTCTCTGATCACTAAAAGTGTTTTACATTAGAGTTTTCTCAGTTAATCCCAGTTGATTTTAATAGTTAAGATGAATATAGCAATAGCAAATACTAGCTTATAGCAGTAATTAAGAGCTTGTAGAGCTCACTTCTGGCCCTAGGCAAGGATAACCTTTCTCGGGGATCTTCTGTGCATCTGCCACAGAAGGGGTTGTTGAGTACCAGTTGTGCTCCTGTGTTGGCTGACATTAGCAGTACACCAGGGAAATAAGGCAACGCTCCCACCTTCCCTGCCTCGAACACCTTTCCCCAGGGGGAGACTGGGGAATAAGACTGTCAGTATTGCTTTGCTGCCAGTGTGGGAAGGAAAAGCTGCTTCCTACATGTGCTCATTCACGCAATAAGCATATCTCAGTCATAGCACAATATAGGTGAAAACCATTTTATGAATTCTAAGATTTTTCTTCCTTAAAACGTTTTCATATTGAAAACAGCTCCTCCAAGCCCAGACCTTTAAGATTTAGCCTGCCTAGTACAAATCAGAGTATTTTGTGTAGAAGCACAAGCAAAGCCAGTATGAGCGAGGAGGCAAGAAATACAACCATGTAACTAGTGAGTAGTGCCCCTTGCTTGCCCTGCTAATCTGATCTAGCAGACAGGCTACCTATGAAGGGGAGAGTGAGGAGACAGCTAAATGGCTCAACGGCATCAAGAACAGCAGTGGAAGAAGCAGTCATGTTATATATGTCCTTCCCTGTCTGTTGAGCAGGGATGTTTTGTAAGGAAACATACAGAGTACCTGTGATTTCTTAGTGTTTAGGTTGGAGAGCTAAGCCAGTGCCCTGTGTTCAGCTGCAACTAGCTGTTGTCTCTATAGACCAGGAAAATTGTCTCTTTAAGGATGTGGGGGCGCTTTGGTTCTTTGGCCATGTCTTTGTGAATGCAGTTCTATTCTGGGGGCTCCCTCTCACCAGTCTACTTGTGTTTGCCTCATGCACATACCTGAAAGTTACTTTCAGAATGAGGAAAGAAATACTGCACTGTTCCAGCCTCTTTTTGTAGTCCTGGAATTTGCAAACACCAAAAATGCCCTCCAGCAAAGTAATGCAATTGCTTTTTTTTGCATTCTTTTTATGCTGTTCTTTACTGCATATTCTTAGTTACGATAAAGAGCACGACTATTGAATGAATGGCAGTAAGCTATTGGTATTTGAAAAGCTGCTTTGCCAAAAGAAAAGTTTGCTGCAGGTCTACAAAAAAGCTCTGAACTCATTTGAGTGGCAGCATCTGTGGATGTAGTTTTCAAAATTCAAAATAACGAATCTAAACTGTAGTTTATATAGGTAAAAGGGATATTTGTGTAACAAAAACTTTTGAGCTATTCATGTGTTTTCAGAGATGGGTGAATATAATATAACAAGTTTAGCTCCACATATAACCTTCCCTAATGTCCCAAAAGAACATAGATACAAGATTCTAGTTTGGGCTGAAACCTCATATTCTGCTCAGCAGGCTTAAAGACAAGTGCCAGTTCTTTTCATATGTTGCTGTCCATATGTTTGCAATTAATTTTTAGTTCATAAAGTGCTGTATTAGTAGCAATATTGCACTTGAGGCAACCTCCTTTTGAGGTTATACCTCTTGCAGTGGTATTGAAAACAGGTAGCACGTAGAGTCTGTATTATGTACCAATTTTTTGTCTACAGTATCAAGGCTTGTGCTTTGTGCCTTTTGATCACTGATTTAGGGCCTAAGAAAAAGGAATTCTTCATCTTCATAACTAAAGAAGCTTAGCTCCTGTAGAAAAATGAAATCTTACATGAAAAGACAGTGTATTTTTCCATTTGTGATCTGTAGTCTTTTTTGAAACATTCACAAGTAGGACATTAATTGAAAATGAAGCAAGATTTTCATTATCTTATTTCACCTGCATAAGGAACATGTGAGCTTAAAATTTTAATCCAAAAAATATGTACATGGTTGTACAACACAGCACATCTTGCTACCATTAATCATGCTACCATGATGAAAATCAGTCTTAGTACACAAAAATCCTCCTCTTCCAACACACTAAACAAATCTGCAAAATCAGAAGAGCAATAAGTATCAGTCACTTTGTGGCTTAAATTCTCTAACTGGCTTGTAGAATTGTAGTGGTTTGTGGTGGGACTTGCAAGGATGGCAAGTCACAAGATCCCCCAGTGTAATTGTAACTGCTTCTTTGCAGAGAAAAGACTTACGTACCTTGGAAAAAGTAATTAAAGAAAAAATAGGCTTCTGTTGGAGAAGCACATCAGTAGGGCAGAAAATAATGTTCATGAAAGGCAAAGCCATGCAGCAGTTCCCCTGTAGTGGAGAGGGGAGGGACAGATGGCCTTGAGATAAAAACAAGTCAGAAGTATATTAAGATCATCACAGCAGAGAGAAAACATATCATCAAAGGAAAAAAAAATCCCTTTAGAAATGCAGGACAGAGAGGGAGTAAAGAAGAAAATGAGATGAAAAGTAATGGGAAAAAAAGAGAATTTAGTCACTAGTTTCTGTAAGATACAAACACTTGGTACATTAACAGTGCAGTATATTACTATTTTCTTTAGCATTGCTTTTGTATGCAGTTGCTGAAAATTTCAAAGAAAGGTTTCATTCTGTCTTCAGAGTGTTTAAAAGAGTTTGTGTCTCTTGCTGTAGGAAAGGTATGCTTCATGTTTTGAAAGAGAAAAGTTTTGTTGAAGGTAATACTTATTAAATTATTTGCAATAATGCCAATATCGATACATCATTATTTTGCAACATTTTATATCATTATTTTCAACAGTTATTCACTGTGCTTAGGAATTGCATGCCTCTGAAAGGCTGGAGCATTAATAGGTCCAAAATCTTTGAAGATAAAGAACAAACCAGATGAAATAAGACAGAGATTCCCATGTGGAAGACAACCTTTCCTTCACTACTTCTTTTTTTCTTTATTTCTTATTTATGAATTTTGGAGGCAATCCAAACGGAGAAAAAAAAAAAAAAAAAGAAGAAGGAAAATATGTCCATACTTAATGTCACATCAAGAGAAGAGATGAAACACAGTCAGTCAAGCAATTTGCTCAACTTTGGAACAACATTCTGAAAGTTAACTGAGATGTGAGAAGTTGAGATTACCCATGCTGGACCTCTAGCACATATGTTCTTTTATACTGTCAATATCTGCAGTCCCATTCAGGACAGCCATAATGTCTTCTACCTTTTGGAAGTTACAGATCTTCAAATTTTTGGTGGGCTTAACAAGATCTAAATAAATCACTTTAAAATTATGAATGCATTTTGACTCAAATCCTGCTATAATTTTTATTCATAAATTATATGAGATGTCACTGAGAGCTTGAGTTAAGAGGCTCAAGCTTAGCTTTCAAGCAGTTTCAGTTTTTGAAAACATCTTCAATCCTTTTCTGCAGATTTATAATAATAAATATAATAATAATTTGTCTCTCTGTTTTCATCCATCTTCTTGTTCAAGGTTGAGCTTAACTAAGAGCATAACACTTTGTAATATAGGGGTGTTCTGAGTCAGGCCTGAATTGATTAACCTGGGACTGTTCTTATCTAGTCCCGTTACCTGGGAGTTGATCTTACCTAGCTTTCCAAATATGTTGAATTTTAGCAAGAATTTTGAGTGAAATACACATGCTTCTAAAGCTTCTAAAGCTCTTTGTTAATTCTTGTTATCTCTTCACTAGTCCCAGCAATGTGCAGGTTCATGAGTAGCAGAACAAAGTGTAGCTGTGCTTTCCAAACATGAATCTTAAAAAATAAATGCTTTCTAGCACAATTGATAGTTGCTTCAGAGAACTGAGACTGTATTTACCCTTCACTTGGCAGACTATTTAAGATTAAGTATTCGAGGTCCAATTTTTATTATTAGGTTTTCATAAAGATCTGAGCTATTGCAGGTATAGCACTTTTATCCCTTGTTGCTGAAAGACAAAGTATGTCCTGGACTGGTCTCTAGATAGTGACTGCACTGATGAAGACTGTACATGAGAAGGTTGGGAAGGAGCCATACTCTTGTCTTCTTTCCCGTCCCCTTGTAAGGTTCTTTTTAAAAAGTGGCAGTGGCAGTGGCAGTGCATTTTTTAACTAAAAAAAAATTCTCCCTGGAAATCTGTGTCAGCAGTAGGAAAGTCATTAGCTGCCTTTGGATTTTCAGTACTTATTGTGGCCAGAAAAAATAGTCATAGGTTTTTCCATATCTACTGAGTTTTCCTACATTGATGACTGAATCTGGGAAAAAGGAGGGGATATCGAGGAAGAGATTTATTTCATACTGCAGCCTTTTATCCCTGAGGCTTGTGTTGAGGTTTGTACTGCCCTGCCTTAGAATGATTTTCATCCCAGGAACAAGAACACAGAGCAGTCTGCATGCAGCAGAAAGACCTTCCGTGCTGAGGATGTTCTCTAAAGAGGCCTCAGGGCAACTGTAAATTAAGCCTATTATGCTTAACTTCGTCATCTATCCTCATCCTTTGCCATGAATAAGCATGGCTGGTCTGTAAATCTAGCTCATTATGTCTGGATTACATTAACTGAACTAATGCTTGGGTTTTTGTTTGACTCGTTCATACCAGCATCAGAACATTGAGTAAGAACAGCAAGTCTAAAAGAAAAAATACAAGCATTTAAAAATATTGCTCCCACAGATTGGGGCCCCAAGTGTGTTTTCTATAAACATTTGAATAAATGTAGCTGGATTTTTGACTGAATTCTTTCCCTTGAAGGACCTTTGGAAACAAAAACAAACTGAGCAAAACAAGTCTTGGTGAGATGGGCCTATGCCTATTTTTGTGTAAACTGATGACAAAACTCAGAGCAGGGAGGCAGTAGCGTGCGGGGTCTGGGGTACATTGTGTTCTGCATGCTCCAAACCACTCCACTTGCCAGGAGTGGTCTAGAACTGAAACAAGGACCCCTTTTTACCAGGGCACAGGAATAGAAGTCATCGCTAATCGGAAACAGTCCAGCCCCTTGAAAACAATAGACTGTCATTTTGTCATCCTGATTGTGCCTGGTTCTCACCCGTATGTGTGGCCTATGTCACTGGGTCAGGAGATGCTAACCCAAGACGCTTTGAGAACTGTCCTTTTTCTTGTGTGGCCCATAGAACTGTCTATAGTCTACAGTGCCCTTTACCTTCTTCGGTGTGGCTTTGTAACATCTCAGTTGAGGTGCGCAGGTGTTTGGGTTCTGCTCTCAGCTACTGGGAGAACTGACCAGATACAGGAGTATAGAATAAATCCCTTCTCACCCAAGTTTTCTGCATGCCTCCACCATCATTCAAAACATACAGAGCTTAGCTGGCACTTGGGAGGTGCTTGCAAAGATTTTTCTGAAAGAAACCTATTTTCTTGTGAATGTGCCTTGCATTGTGGGATTGCAGGAATGGAGGCAGGATTTTCCAGTTCCCACCGTTGAAAAAAAAATCAAAGGTAAGACAAAGTGTTGCTCACACTAGCTACATGATTTTAATTTAATGGAGTGGCTTTTGTGAAATACTAGTGCAGTTTCTGTAGACGCTTTATCGTTGAATAAAGTCAGTCTTCTACCTGAAGCACAGCTGGAAGTGGACTCAAATCCCGCTATATAGCATTATGCTTAAGTTTCAGGAAGGGAAACTGGGTAAAATTTATACAAACTATTAAGAGTACTTCTTGTCAGGCTTTTTATTTAGCCTCATATTTAAAAGCCATTGCTTTATTTCTAAACCTTCGCATTTGCATTTCTTTGATATGAAATACTTGTGAACTAACTAGAGAACAGAGCTGTGAGTTCAGCAGCCAAGAGATTCTTGATTTATTAACACAGAGTTTCACAGACTCATTTGCAGCATCTCCTCCTACCGAATACAAGTGCAGCACTCAGAGACAGAGGTTCATGCTGAAGGGCCCAATCCTTCAAGCTGTACTAGTGGTTTTTCACACACGTCGTCTTAAAGTCTAAGGCATTCATTGCTGAAATAAGACTATTCAACGGGAAAAAATAAAGATGCAAATGCTGATCCCAAGTGACTGCTTAAAATCAGAAGGTGACATGAAAAATAAATTGGGTAGAACAATATAGGCAAATATATGGCTATGAACAGACTTTCTGAAGAACTATTTGACATATTCACAAAGATGATATAAAATCTGTTTGGTGAAACAGTAATGAGCAATAATTGTGGCATAAGTACACAAAACACTTAAGATACAGGAAATAAGTGATTATTTTTGTGTTGTCCCCTATAGTGCCCCTTTAAGACTCCTAAAAAGGAAATTCAAATTGCTAAAGACATTCTGTCACCTAGTTATTATAAATATAACTGTGGATGCACAATTAACTATTTACATGAATAATGCTTTCCTCTTGATGTCTTTGCAAATAACTCTTTATGTGTAAGCATTTTAGTTTAATTGTATAGGAATTTCAGAGTAATATGCTTATTAGATTCTTAGACGTCTGAAGGTAGTCATGTGCCTTTTTTGGTGCATGTAGATGATTACAGTCTGCAGATTTCTGTGAAACAAATGTGTTTTTACTCTAGTGCTAGGCTGGGGGCATCTGAAAAAGAGCCTGCTTTTGTTCAGCAGGCTCAGCACTCTCCTCATTGGAGAAACTACCATGCACAGAACTGGCCATTTAGGCTGTGTCTGCAGTTAGAAGTCTTTGAAAATGCAACTGTACGACAGATGTATGCCAGGAAGCCTCCTTGCTGCAAAGTTCTTAAAGCAGTTTGCCAGATGGAATTAATTGTTCTGGTCAAAAAATAGCAATACGTCTAACTGAGGACTTTTATCAACCCAGTGCACTGATAGAATTTGCTGATACAGACTAGGCCTTAAACAGAATTGTTGTTCAGAGTAAAGGCCAAATTTCCATTTCTTTTACTCTTGAAACTTTCATTGTCTTCTCTGGAAGCCAGCTGTGAATATCCTCCTTGGTGTGCAGCAGAGGAAGTCATGGTGTGTACCCCACCCTTGTACAATATCTCGCGCTCAGGTTTTCATTTAGCATGAACCCTACCAAACGGGGCCTGGAGAGATCAGGGGAATGTTTCCTTTTCTCTAGGAGAAGAGGGAGTGTTTCCTTTTCTCTAGATGAACGGTTAGATAAACAGCATTTTTCAGTCCTGTAGGTTCATAGGATAAAAGCATAGTACTAGAAAATAGCAGACGGCATTCAAAGGTTAGTCAAGACAGTGTTGAAGATCCAGGGACTTCAGTGGACGTTCTAATGATCTAATGATCAGATCGGGGGGAAAAAAAAGTAAAAATAAAAATAGAGACTAAATGAACACTTCAATGCCCTGTTTCCCTAAAAAGCATTTCTAATGCAGAAGAGATTTTCTTTTTTTTTTTTTTCCTTTAATCAGAAAATGAGTTTTAGATGGCATTTTTCAAAATATTCAGATGCCATGAGTGAACACTGTACACATGCTCTGGGACATGGAATGTGGTCGCAGTTACTCGATCTCTTCACCTCCTGGCGTGACAGGAGCCAACTCTGTTTTTTGCAGTTGTATATTCTTAATTTCTTCTGAAAACTCTCAGGCATACGCTTAAGCAGTATACATGTGAGCAGAAATTTTAACAGACCTAGCTACAAATATGTTGTTATAGGAAGATAAACACAGAATGACTAGAATAGGCTTTTGTTTTCAGACTAGCAATAGTGTGTTCACTAACACTGCCTAACTGAGATGTTCCTTCAATGCTAGATGCAAATTCTTCCCATGTCATCAGAGATTCCTTACAGTGTGAAAAAAAGCAGTCAATCGTATGTATCTTCTTTGCCTTTTCTTTATGTTCCTGTAAGTTTCTTCTCTCCCAAAACTGAAATACATGCCCATGCAGATCTATCACCTATAGTCTATCAGTTCATGAGAAGGATATTTTTATGATGGAAAAATACAAGATGAATTAAGATATCATCTATAAATATGAAAACAAATCACAGTATTTTTAATGTTTGAGATTAGAGGCAAATTTAGAAAACAAAACAATATAGTATTCTACTATTCTACTGTTGCATCTGGAATTAGCTCAATCTGTGAAAACATTCTTCTCCTTCCAGAAATGAGCTAACTTGATACTTCTAAAATGTTTGCTCTGTAGTTGTCTCTGGATACTTCTAATGTCTTTTTAGGTACCTCTGAATCTAGAGGACTTTCTTTTTCACTTGTATAGACTTAATTAGTCTATATTGATCAGTTTAATATCCGATTTTTCAAGATTTCCTCACAATTCTGGAATTTTAGCAATGCAGATATTTTCCTATTGCCCAAGGCAATAATGGATGTGGTATGCAAACACTGCTTTAAAGAGAGTGTCTGTCTGCTGATTTACATATTTTAAAAGTATTAAGATCAAAAGTAATGAGAATTTAATCCATATGGCATGTAAAAGATAAATAGGAATATTAATACTGTATCAAATACTAATTAAAGGAAACACCAGTCTTATTTTTAAAATCTTGCATGCAGATGAAAAAGAAGTCATTGAAAAGTTAAGATCTGATTCTCAAAAGAAATTAAGAATTAACAATTTTCAACCACAGTAAGTAATTTTTAAGTAAGTATAAGCCTGTGAGTTCATATCATAGGGCAAATTCTTGTTTCAGTACTTTGCAGTATCACTGCAATATCACTTCCTATCAAAATATCTCAGATCATTCTAAAATTAAAAACTTCTTACCACTGGCTTTTGAGATGAAGATTCCTTTTCATTAGCCAAGAAACTGGAATACAGATGGTTTGCTACTTGCCTGAGTATAGGTGCATGTCACAGTGCCAAGCCATAAAACATACCCATTCATGGGAATCCTGATGGATTTCGATCAACCCACATACACAAATTGCAACAGTGGGTGAAAAATGTTGCTTCCTGCTTCATAGGAATCTTCTTACCTGGGCAAAAGTAGTCATGATGATTCATGAGTTTGTCTGACCTAGGCTAGATTTCTGTAATTCACTGTTCCGGAATTTATAGCCAAAAGTATCTTGCGATGTGTGTTACCAGCAGTGTAGCAAATACTCTCCAACTGAAACTAGAGGCTGCAGGGCTGTGCCAGCCTAACAAGCCGTGCAAGCACATGAGCCTGACAAGATGTATGAGATGCCTTTGGTGATCATGATCTATAAGGCTGTAGACCTTGGGTTCTCCACAGTCTTTGTCATAAATATTAAATGATAGTGCATGCTACTACCAGAGGAAGAGTGAGCCTGCAGTGAAAAGTTACCTTTGAATGGTGAGAAAAATTGACAGTTTATAACAAGATTTGCTGGTATTGCAGGATCTTGAAAGTGAGATAATAAATTGTATGGTTACTGATGCAGGCTAAAGCATGGCTTGAGAATATCTAAATGAATTAATTTCCTTTGTTTGTGTCAGATAGGGCACATATACACCAAAACTGCCTTCAGGCACAGTGAAGCCTGCTAGAGTGGAGAGGAAAGTCTAAAATGTTGTTCACAGTCTGGTGAACTACTCAAACTCTTAATTCCTCATGTCAGTCTCTGCTTCCTGTCTTTCTGTGGCAACTACAGTAAATAGTGATCACCAAAAAGCAAGTCCTGCACATTGAGAAAAGCAGTACTCTGCCTTCCCAAATGGTGATGGTGAAGTTGTACAGGCAGTAGAATAATATAAAGACTGAATAAGGTTCCAGTGTTGCTGTTGCATCTTCCAGATCAGAGGGGTCAGGCCAGGGTTGCTTTGTTGGTGCAGTCAAACCAAAATTGTTCTGCTATCTTCAGTCCATTTTTCATAGCTCTACTATTCCAGGGCAGATGGTGCAATGGCACATCAAACCAGTACTGTTTTTTTTCCACATATATATGATGCAAAGTCATCTGGGAATTGTCATTTTCATGCATGAGGAATTTTGATGTAAGGAAGGCAGTCACCTGAGAGAGAAAGTGCATGAGCTTTCTGTAGCTGCATGTAAAGTCAATTTTGCTGTTCAGCCACATGATGAGTGGAGCTACAGAACCATCTACTTTTTGCCCTCTTCCAGAAAACACTAGCTGCATATGGTGACCCTTCTTGACAGCCAGTGTAAGGCTGATTTTACACAAGGACACATCCCACCCCTTCATCTAGAAGGAGATGAGCTTTGTCCTGGGAAAACTGATGTGTTTTTTTTTTTCAGTCATCCTTTTAAATATCTGCCTAGAATATATCGGCTCTGTGTCTTCTTTTGGGAAAGGCCCCCCTGGGATAAAAGGATATGGTTACGCTCACCACAATTGTGCCATGGACTGCTGAGTAGCTGCAGGGCCTCGTATTCCAGGCACGTTCCATTTCCTTTCCTGCAGAACAACCCAGGTAGTGTTTAATAGTTCTGTGTATTTTGTAAAAGACCCTTTAAATATTAAAGAGAATTTAATTTTCCAGGCGAAAATTAAAACATAGAAGCATTTCATCAAATGCTTCATCCAGTCTTGAAGCAATTTTGAAAAGTAAACTGAAAAAATCTCTCTGCCTTAGAGCAATTCTGCATCAAACATTCCATGAAAATATTTTCCTCAAACTCTTTAAGTATTTCCAAACATTAAACAAGAAGAGCCTTCTTTACAAGCGTTGGTGAGTCTAGAATACCTAATATCAAGTTCAGATTTAAAAAAGAAAGAAAGACAAAAAAGTGGTAAATACGGTATGTTGGAGGGGGGGACGGTCAGGCATCACTCATCATCCGCCTAGGCTGATTGTGGTTTACGTTCTGACAGAAGAGTCATAGGCACCAAACAAGCAGAGGTAGTCTCTCTGTCTAAGTATATTGACCTTTAGAGACAAGATGCAAAAACGCCAAGATGAAAAACTGGCCAAATTAGTAATTTTGGAGATAAAATATGCACTACTACTATATCTTCCAGTATTCCCTCCATGGTCTCTTCTTGACTTAGTTTTTAAACTCTGATAGAGCCGTGGAAGAACCTTCATTGCCTCTGTCACAACTGGGGAAGGTTGGAGTGGTGACTGATCGTATTTATTTGGAAGAAGGGTAATCATCTCTCCCCCTCAAGATAGGAGGTTTTCAGAATGAGGAAGGTCTTTTCATTCCTCTAGTGCAGGGGGTATGGAACCTGTGTAGATACATTTAGGATATAGGGTTGACTGTCTCGGGTAGGAGGACTCAGCTTGGGTTAGCAATAAGATTAGCTTAGTGCTTTCCAGGAACTCAGTGGTCAAAAATTTATTACGGAAGTTTGCTGTGATTCTGGACCCAAATGCTTTCTTTGCACCCTTTCTTTATCTTTGTAGTTCTTGTCTTGATAACTCTTATCCCTGTTCTTCAGGTCAAGAAGTTCATGCAAGTACTTAATCTTTCTTATGGATTTGAAAGATGTCTCTTGTCCTTAGGTGGGGAATCCGAGATCTGAAATCCCTATCTCCAGCGTATTCATCTCAAAGTGTATGTAAGTTGCACAAATTACTGTCTCCTGGGCAGAGGCAGCACTAGTTCAAACTAGGGGAAGTGGTAGTGAAGCGGTGCTGAAGTTGGCTGAATATGTAAGGATGGTCTTAGTAAAGATACCTGTTTACAGAATGGAAAGATACCTGTTCCTGTCAGACAGGCTGGTAGGGGCATGTAACTCTCCAGTAATGTATAATTTCAAAACTATTCATCTACAAAGATATTGGACCAATGAATACAGCTAACTACTGGCTCCTGAAAAGAGACTTAACATGGTGACTAAGCAAGCAAATTCAAACATAACAGCTTAGCTGAACTGTAAGATGGCCACTGAGCTGCACTTTAATGACAAGGCTACAAATATTAGTGTGTGTCTTTTTTAGACTGCCTTAAATTTGGAGCATCCTATCAGGATTGTGAGAGTAAAGATTAGGAGAGAAGCGTCCCTTTCTTGTGCGAGAAGACTTCTACTAGAACTTAAGCTTCATAAGGAGTAGTGCTGAAAACTGCCACTGAGTGTCTGAACTATAGGAGGCAACAGGACAAGGCAACCTGGCTTCTCAGAGCTCTGGCAGAGTCAACAGGACTGTGGCCATTTTGGTAACTCCAGCAATTTGTTAGCTTAGGAAGTTGTCAACTTACCTATGCCATGAGCTGATTCTGTGGGAGATACAGCCATCCAAAAGGTGACAGGTTTACACTGATAGCAATACATCACAGTTGAGTTCAGAACATTTAGAGATGGGACCCTTTCATTGCTGCATGGGTCTCTGGCTGCCTATGCTCAGCGCACTCACCTGCACTGTACGAACAGGAAAGCTGCTGCTTAGATGCTATAGGCCATTTGCTCTCCCAATCCCTTATCCAGGAACTGATAAACTCCACAAAAGCAGGAGTTATGAGAATGGAAAGCACGTATCTCAAACCTAAGGACGGTAGTGGCATCCCATGAAAGTGCTGTGGAACAAAACTGTCCTGGGGCCCTGAGTGATGCCTTATGGGCACCACTGTGCATCTTTGTGCAAAACCTTTAAGGCAACTCCAACTATTCTGTTGTCTTTCCATGGTTTAGGAATCTACCAGTGCTGCTCCCAATCAAGGGGTGAACAGCACTTGCAGAGAAGCTGCTTTACAGTGCTGTGGCCAGGAGGAGGGGAGATTTTATTCTGTCTTTAGTTCTCACAGGCAAAGTCAAGCTACTTGGAATTTGCTCAGGATAAGGATGAATTTTACCCTGAAGGAATAAGGAAACACTATAGATTTAACATATGGGACCATATGGATCATTGTATTGTTTCCAAATGTTTCTTTTTGAGCTTTTTCCCTCCATTGCAGACAGCTTATTTCACTATGTGCTATCTAAAGAAGAAGAGAGTTTCATATTCTCATTCCTTTCATTAAGCCACTATTAAAATTATATGTTTCATAATACTCTTTGTCAACATTATTTCATCCTTTGTTTCAAACATGCACACCATAAGTGTGGTTTGAGGCAAGTACTTAGAATATGTTGTTCAGGCACTGTCAAAGTCAGTGGCAAGAATGAGAATACAAGCAGAGATGATCCTAATCCATCCCTATCCCAAAACCGGGAATTTTGCTGAGCCTTGTTAGAAAGAAGACAGCATTGACATTTGGATGTGAGTCTAAGGAAACTAAACAAAATGAGTGAATTCTCTCCTCTCTTTTCTATTCAGATTAATATCTTCATGTAAGGTAAATAGAGCCACTCTGTTTCTCCCTCTTCTATGATTTTCTGTTCCAATCCTGGAGAAGAGCAGTGGTGTCCAGTGACATCTGTTCTAAATCATGTTTTGGAAAAAATGTAAATACAGAAAACTTGAGGTCAGGCCCAGATGGAGCACTGGGCTGGCTCCCAAGGCCCCCCTCCATCTGGGATTGTTTGATGTAGGGGGGCCTTCTACAGTCACATCAGTGAGAGTGGCAAAAAAAGCCCATAGGTTTGGGCTTTCCATGGATTTGCTAAGAGGCATTGTAAGTATTAAAGGCTTTGCTGAGCTCCCTGTCTGTAGAGTCTGTGCCTCTTTTCCTTGTGACTCCTCTGAGAAGAGGCTGTGATGGATGGGCTGAGGGATGCAAAGGCTTCACACTGCCCAAAATAGAGTGGAGATGAGTCCTCCGTGACCTCTAGAGATGTGCTGGGGTAGACGGCTCCAGCCTCAGCCAATCTCATGCTCATCAGATTTTTTATAATTAATTTGTGTCTAATTTCAGTGGCATCAGAGTGCCTGTATGCTTCAAGCACCAACTTTTGTGGTTCCTGGATCTTTACTATATCTGAATCTACCAGATTTGGCTCAATCAAAATTTCTTTACACAATGATATGTTCATTCAAACCAGCCATAGGACTATTCGAAGACTGAAACAACATTGCAGGAACAAGTGCTAAAGCCCACATTTGTAAAGGACTTGAAGTGCCTGCAAGAATCTACTGATGGGTTCAGCAGTTGACTTCAGCAGGCCTTAGATTCACAGGTACCTTCAGAAATCTCCCTAGATAGATAGATAGACCTTTAGTTTCCGTAAGGGTGGTAAAGCTGGTGCTTTGTTTTCACACACTCTAGGGCCTAAGGTCTTTGGCACTGTTTTGAGCACTTTTGTTTCTCTAAGACCAATAACCATGAAAATGAAGCTCTCTTGGAAAAAACAGTTGGGAAGCAGAAAAATTTTAAGTGAAAAACAGTTTTAAAATGTGGAGTTGGCATACATTTTACATTTTTATCAAGTATGTGTTTACCAATTAGTCAGCAGCCCGAGCCAGTAGATTTAATGATCTTCATGTGATTTATGCATAGCTTTATTAATTGTGCCAATAGGGATAAATGCTAGATACAAATAGATGCAGCTGTGTCACTACTTTCTCCTTTAAGTAATACTATTTTTTTGTCATTAAACTACTATATTTTTAACCTTAACCACTCCACATGTTCAGAAATGATATTTTCCTACTGTCCTTCTGAAAGTAAGGCTCAACATTTTCACCTGCCCATATTTTCACTGACCTGGGCTATGCTCAAGGAAGATAGAGAAGTCAGGAGCAGAAAGCATTTTCTGCTTTCTTCCGTTAGTAGAATGTACATTAAATAGTAAGTAGGCCACACAGAGAACATGTGATTGACTTGAGATCATGGTAATGTGAGCAGTCAAAAGAAAAGGGGGCCAGCACCTGGCTTTCAGTCTCTCTTCAATGAATATTTAACTACTTTATGCAAAGTGGGACACTTTCAACAAATGAGGCTGAGAAATCTATCTAAGAATATTTTCTAGTCCAGCAGTTAAGTTACTCTCCTGAGAAGCATGATGTTTGAGTTCAGGTCCCTCTACCAAATCAGTTAAAGGAGGTGTTTGAAGCTACATATTTCACAACCTAAGAACATGGCCTAATCACTCAGATTTTGGATATCAGCAGTGGCAGCACTACCTCCTATGTTTTGGGAAAGGAGTCCCCTTGTGACAAAATCAAAATGTTTTGTTTTTGAGATGCCAGAATGAATTGTTTCAACATCTCCAAAGTTTTTTTCATGTTATTTCAGCTGAAACTACTAGCTAATATGACCTGAATTCACAAAAAAGAAGTATCTGTTGCCCTAAAATTCCATTATTGGTGAAGAAATAATGTACTAAAAAAGGAGCCTAGACAGCTTCTAACTCTGACTGCAGTTTTTGTCATGGAGCCTTGAGGCTTTCTGAAGAAGTTCTGTTAATGCCTGTGCATCGCTGTTCTCATTGGCACACTTCCTCATGCATATGGTCTAACTGGAAATGCCTCCCTTTTAGAAATAAGGAAGGGTACGATTTGAGTACCCAGAACTGAAAGCAGACTTGAATTTTACCAATGTGACGTACTAATGGTTAAAAAATAGAAACACCTTTTAGATATCTTTAATCACTTTTATCCATTAAACTTCATATGGACTTTATGCAAGTAAGCACTAGGCTACTTTTAAAGAAAAAACCCCTTATGCACATTGGCAAGGCTAGCGAGATCATTTTATTGACTTTGAGCTCTTCATGTCTCACATTCAAGACAGTAGTTTGGAAGAGACTTTATGATACATCAAAAAAGGCTGGTACACTTCATTGGGATTTCATTGACTTTTTTTTTTGTTTAGTGCCAAAATCTCAATTTTTTGATTTTTTTTGATGGATACTAAATACTGGCATAGTTGTTGACTTTATGGGATTTTAGAAATACTGTTGTTTGCCAGCTTGGTTACAGCTGACAGGAGCAGAGCATTTCTTAACCACAGGTTGTCATGAGTAAGTTGCCTTAGTGAGCCAAAATTACTAAGCTTTGTGGAAGGTGAGAACCAGTGTCACTTGCTACCTGTTCTGTGGTTTGATGAAAGCTGAACATGTCATGCTGAGTCCTTCTGTGTTAGTATACAGGTCTCTGTTTAAATGTTAGTAACTACAAAAATACCTGACATTTTTTAAAAGGATAAAAAAGTCCATTTGCAGGTAGAATTACTAGTTTTGTTCCTTTGGTTCTTACATGAAGTAAAAGCTTCAGTAAAGTAAGTAAGTTTTGAAGTACTTACTTCCAAAAGTAAGTAAAAGCAGATCAGAAAAGGTAATCAGGTATGATCTCTGCATTCCTTGGTCCTGTTGTTCCTTGGCTTCTCTTCTACCATATGTTTCATTACAGGGATGAAATCTGATGGGCTCAGCCTCCTTTCTGCGGGCTCAGATTCATAACTAGTGCGTGGACTTTCACTCTTTCTTGAATAATGGCACAAAGTTGCTAGTGTTCCTTGTGTAAGAGGATCAATAAATCACCCAGCTCTTCCTAGTACCATCTCTCTCCATATGTGCCTTGAGCTCCAATGAAGTAGGTAGTGATTCAGATGTCATTAGACATCTGAATTTAACACTTTAACAGAGGTGATTGGGAAATTAATTCCTCTCAAGACTAATGGGGCAAGTTCTGTGTACATTCAAACTGATATCATACTCCTGGCTGCCTGCAGCCATGAGGGAAGCGAAAAGGATGGATGTGATGAGGCCATAAGTTCTTTGCTCTCTCGCACTACAGATATCTTTTCATCACAGAACACACAGTAGCTGTGCAGCCTTACAGATTGTGTTCTACCTTGTAAGAGTTTATTTCAAAAGAGTTACTAGGGTCATCTCTAAAAGTATATATACAAAATACACTAGAATTTTGCATTCCCAAACAAGGAAAGTCTCAATGTTTTTATCTTTGCATGAACTTTCCAGGTCTACTATAACAGACACATGTAGAATGCAAAAAAAAGAAATATATTTCATTAATAAAATTAAGTAATTATGAATCTAAGTAATGTTGCTTTTATTATATCATATCTTTTTCTGAATATGGTTTCACTATAATAATGAAAGAACAATAATTTATTTCAAACAAATATGGATAATTTATTGATATTAATAAAAAGGGATATATCTTTAATATTTTATTTTAAAATGATTGCTTCAGTCATACAAGTCCACACACGCTCCATCATTATGCAGTAACATAACACATTGACTTCACATAGACTGCTGGCAAGTGTAAGTGTTTGCAGTAAAAACTGAAAATCTTGTTTTGTAGTATATGGTGTTGTAGGCATTTTTTTTCTCTAATGCATTCTGAAAAATGAATTTTCAGAGAAAAAAAAACTCTTTGGCACCTCACATTTTTGTGACGGCTTTTAGAAGTTCCAAATAATGCAAAATTACCTAATCAAAAATGAAATGCATGATGAGAGGAAGATAATTTCCTGCCACTCTATGTTGTGTAAGTAAGCAATGAACTGTAGCATAAGGTCCACGAATCATATTTCTTTGCTTCTTGCTGTATTTTATATATATATATATATATATATATATATATTTAATGATCATTTATGGGCCTCTTTGAAGTGACTTGTTTTGTACATTTCTTGAAAACATAAATTTTGCCTATTATTTTCAGTTTACTTCTGTCTATCACAAGGCTGCATTTTCACTTAAGTTAGATGGTGCTGAGCACCTGAATGAGAAATTGATACTTCTCATGAAAGCAAAAATTAATCATGTGCTTATTGTATTCAAGAACCTAACATCAGAATTTTTCATCAAAGATTAGGCCAAGTACTCCGATGTGTTAATGTGTGGTTGCAGAAAGTGAATGACTCTCAGTTATCTCTGAATTAAAATTGCTTCTTGAGTTGGTTCAAGTACTGTGTGGTAGAAAGGGTGTTGAAATTTTTTAGATTCATTATGTTTTCTACAAATGAAGAGAAATGCTTATTCTTCTCTGCCTGTAGCCTTTTACTTTTTAGGGACTTTTAGTAACTGAAATAATTAAGACAGTACTCTCTAAATGGAGGAATTTAAAATTCTATTATACATTTCCATTTTAATCATATTTTTCTAACCCTCATTAATATCAATGTGTTTTTTTCCCATGTGTTCATATGCTTAGGATTGTGACTAGCTTCAGAAGCTAATTCTAGCAGAGAAGTTACACATAAGTGTTAGCATTTTTAAGATACGAGCATCATTGCTGAGGGCAGAATATTGTCATTAATATTACGGCATTATTTCAGTAGCAGACTTTGATGAATCTATTCACGGTGGTAAAGCTGGTTGTTAGTTTTTTTCTCCAAGGGAAAGTTAGTATAGAATAAGTTAGGATAAAAAAATCACGATACAGCTGCTCAGCTCATGCCATTACTCTACAAAAGTGCTCAAGCTAGATATGAATCAGCTCCTGGAGGCAGTGTAGCTCGATGAGCGCAGTGCTGTGCCTAAGCTAATTACTCCTACTAAAAAGCTGAGTGGGTTATGTAAGAGAATTATGTGAATATATATGAATATATATATGTACACGCACACACGTATGTATGTACACACACACGCGCACACACACACACACTATGGGAATACTGCCCTGGTTACCAGGACAGATGAGTTGGAACTGGCTTGGGTATTTTTGCATGACATTGTATGGCAACAGGTGCACTTGCAAAGTGCTAGTTTATTCATACTGTAGCTCTGAATGGTCCTTTTTAGCTAATTGCCTTTGGGAATTAGTGCACAGTAACTAATGAAGTGTTAATTCACAGCTTTGCTTGCTCTGCCATACCTACAGACCCAAGTATAGAGTTATGGCCACAGACAGAATTTGATGAAGTCATGTCTCAAGCTAGTTCTGTAGGGGTATGTAATTTTATTTCCAACTGAGAATATGGTCCAGAGTTGCAAAAGAGGATCTAAAAAAACCCACAGATCCATGGAAGGTAAGAAGTGAAAAATCTGTCCAAGTCAATTCCCCAAATAATTTTTTGTTGGTCTATGTTTTCTGCAATGGCAGGAAATTTTGTGTTCCTGCACTGGGATACTCAAGAAGGAACTGGTTTTCCAAAGAGGCTGGGCCTCAGGCCCTCCTCATGCCTCAATTTGAACCTAAAATTGCTGTTCAGTTTGCTAAGGGAGGCTTAACTAAGCTCTGAGGAACAATATGTCATCAGAGTCACTTTATTAAGTCATCTGTTTATGAAAAAAACATTAACTCCCAACTAATTTTGTAGCATTTAACAGTTTAAAATGTCTCACGTGAAAAGGCCACCTTAAGTGGAATGCAGTACAGTAAGCAGACATGATGAGCCAAGCTGTGCCCTGTCAAGATGCTGAAGTTCAGAGCATAAGTATTGTCACATAAGCAAGTCACTGTAGTATCAGAAAGTCAACTCATTTTATTTGTACATGCACACATATGAGAATATATGTCCCTCTCCCACTTTGTCTATTTTTCTTCAAGTGCTTTGAGATGCACTGGATAAAGTGTATAGATATTCTGTGTCCTTTGCACTGACTAAATTCCTGCTGCAGCTGATACGAGCAGGTTTCAGAGATACACGTCCTAAAAGTGCTTTATTGGGTCTGAGCATTCCAATGTTCAAATGCTCTCCAGAGCTCCCTCAGCTTTCTTTAAATCTCTATTCTGTGTTTTCTAAATACAGTTTCCTACCACTGTAAACTCCCATCTACCTTTATGTCTTAAAAAGACGAAAGTTAATGATCTAACCTCACTGCTTCCAACTCTTGAAATCAAGGCCTCTTATTTTTATACATGTCCAGACTGTGATTCAGGGCATAAATTACTAATAAATAGTTTCTCATTCAGTTTTGGAAAGAGAAGAACTTCTAGGTGCTCTTTCACGAGGCACCTTCATCTTTGAAGTCTGAAGATTTTTTCCAGTCCTCCTTATTTTTCTGACTCTATGTCATTGGCTGAGCAGTTTGCTTGTGCTTCTTCAGTTTCTCTTTAAAAATATTCCCTAGGAACTTACTGGTCTGTATTTGATTTATAGTCAGTTCTGAACCATCACTAATTGTAGGTCTAATGTTAGGAATCCCAGAGGCAATTAACACCCCCTCGTCAAGGAACAGATCGCTAGCACTTAGCAGGCATAGGGCAGCAGCATTAGTCTCCTTCATCTGGTCAAAGCTCCATACTTCCAACATTTACACATGTCAGAGCAAATTACTGTAGCAACATTGGGAAGCACATACTTAACTAGTGGCATTTTTGCTACTTTCAGTCAAGCTTTCTTGAATATTTACTTTAAGAGTTATTGCTGCCGACTACCTTGAATTCAGGAAAAAAACTTCTTAATGAAGAAATCTACTGAGAGTTTTATCTTGGTCTTCTACCATTTATTCTTTGAAATATATGCTGAATCTGCTACACTCAAATTTGAGCTACTAGTTGTATCAATATGGACCCATAGTTTCAAGCCTTTAGATATGCAAATTATGTTTCTGTAATGAACAAAACCTTAGAGACTCTGCTCTTGTGGTTCCACAGAGCTTTTATTGCGCCTCATCATTATGCTAAATTAATACAAATTTCCAGTGTGTCCAGAATTCAAAGTCAATCAAGTGGCTTAATCTCTTAGGATATGGGATAAAAATGCTATTATTGCAGTTTGGAAGAAGGTGAGGGTTTACCTTTAAAAGAATCCCGGTGATATGCTAGGACAGTAACTCGGAAACACATGCACGCCGAGAGCCGTATCCGGACTGAGTGTGAACTTACAGAGCGTCTCTGTCCTATTTTGGATTGCACAGAGCAACTCCCTCCATTTGTGTGATGCATTTGTAGCAACTTCAGCAGCTGGCTCAGTAGGAAGGCAGTATTAGAAAGGTATTTGTGATTTGTTACTGGTCTATAATGCAGTGAATGTTTTGACTTTTTATTTTTAAAAGTTAATCACAGTGTTTACATTTTCTGTTTGTTTCATCTTTTCCCCCCATATGCTTTGCCTTTTTAGCTAGAATCCACAAGAGGAGCCAGTGCCAAGTGTCCAGTCAGTTTTCCGAGGCGTGCTAGCACGTGATGTGCAGCTCTTGAGAAATCCAGTCTACAGTTTAAAACTTCTGCTTTAGCAGGTCCAAATGTATTCTAGGTAATATTACTGAAATTTATGATACTGTCATGATATTTAGGGTTTGTATTTTAAATTTCCCAAAGCTATCCCTGCTGGAGCAGGGGGACTGGAGCAGAGGTCTCTTCCAACCTCAACCATTCTGTGATTCTGTGAATCTATATAATCAATCAGATTGATTATATTATCAATCCAACTCTTCTTTGAAGGAATATTCATCATCTTATCACACAGAAATAGTCATTCCATTGTTGATGTTGTATTTGTGAAGAAATTCTTTGATATCTTTTTTCTAAGCAATTTTTTAAATTTCCCAGACCTCTAACGTGATTTTGCTATGGAACAAAGGGAAGTACAATATAGTCAGTACAAATAGATCTTTTCTGACCATATTCTCTTAGCTTTGCTGAACAAATAAGCTGTCTCAGCATCTCAAGTTCTAACTAGGACATAATGCTTTTGGACTGAATTTGCATCACGAGAACAGGACCGCGTCTGATCAGATGGTATTTGCTCAGGCAGGTCTCCTAGAACTTGAAAATATGCTGTGAGATGTGGTAATTCCAGTGTACCTGTCATGGCCTGATTTTCATCAATAACCATCTCCTCTGAAAAGATCGGAAGAATTAACAAAGAAGCAGCATCTACACATGGCCATGGGTCAAATATAAGGATGGGAAGAAAAATAATTATATTGTTTTTGTTGTCCAGGGTAGTTGGACATTAAATTATTCTTGAAGTTGTAGCTTTATAAACTTATTTGGCTTTGACTAGTTAGTTGACTAATTATCATACCTCTGGTATATGCTATAGATGCTATTGCGTGCGGGGCACATGAGAGGGTGGCATATATTTGGTGTGTATAGGAAGATGTGTTCAGAACAATACTTGTAGGAACATGCTGTTTGCTGACAAATTTGAATCTTGTCACTGTTAGTCATTGACAGTTTAGTTTTTCATGATGTTTCGTTTAATCTCTGCCTTTTCCTTCTACATTTAAATCATTAACAATAGAAACTGAAAGAACTGACAAATACTGAAAGATCGGAATTGTGTTGGAAGGAAAAAAAATAACAAAAGCCAAGATTCTAACTATTTATGGAGTTTGTTTCCCAACAAAGTGTATCTAAAAGTCATTGTCTCAGGGTTCAGAGACAACTAAATGATTGATTTCACATAAAATATTTGTTGTTCTAATTACAGTATTATCTGGGTCTTTGGCAACAAACAGATGCAAAAACAGCCTTTATATACCATCTTGAAAAACTTATGATTTACTTGGTGTGCTTCATAATCTAAAGCATATGGTTTTGCATAGAATAGCAGTATCCAAAATGAAGCCATAAGCAGTGAATCACTGGGTGGAAGAAAACGCATTGCTTCTGTTATGAGTTCTTTCAGTGTGTGTTTTCAAATGGTTCTGTTTAGAGTTATAAACAAAAGGCTGTGCTCACAGTTTTAGCAGTGTGTTACAGATTCTGGGATGCACATGACATCAAAGAGGCTACACTAATTTCCCTAGCAGTCTAAGGCTCTTGGCACTATGAACACACTCCATCTGAATAAACACAATTCTAAGTCACCACAATGGTGTGGGGGATCTGAGGTGATCACAAAGTTTTATTATTTCATTACATTTTTTTCCATTATAGGACTTTTTTCTATGCATTTGCAGTGAGACCACCAAATATTTGAAGCTACAGACTTAGACTGCAGAGTTCTTTATACTGAAAATAATTAAATTTAACTGATTTTTCGTACCTAGTGAATCCCAGTAAAAGCTTTGATTGCATGGGGATTGCAGGATTTGTTTAATCACTTTCTAAGCATTACTATTTTTCCAAAAGTAATTAGGTTCTTTTCCTTCAGAAACATTTTTTGTGGATTTCCAGTAAGGTACTCTGAAAGTAAACAAGGGCATCCACCTCATCAAAAAACATCTCATTTATTGTTCTTTCCATGCTTGCATGTCGCTAGCATCATGAGGAGCACTAGCCCCTGTAACTTCTTGGACATTCTTCTATAGAAAGGGAGGAATTTGATGGCAAGGATGGTTCCTCATAATATTGTATCAATGGAGATTTAATCAACAGAGCGGATGGCCTTAATGAAGGTTTGCAGAGCTCTGAAGTTACTGCTGTGAAAGTGTGAAGTATCATGGAGAGTATTACGATTGTTAATACTACTAAACATGCCAGGTTGCCTCCAGTCTACTGATGTCGCTAGATTAATCAAATCCATGATGCCAGAACTTAGGATTTGCTGCGGCATTGTTAAAGTGGTTTATTCCCTTTTCTGCCATTTTTAGTTTCTCAGCATCTTACTTGGTTGTTTCGTTTTTCCTCTTTTTTTTCTTTCCATCCTCTCTCTGTAATTTCCTCTTTCCTTTCGCATTAATCTGAAAAAGAAATGTGTACTAGAGACACGCCTGACTGCCTGAGTCACCAACTGGACTTCCTTTTTGCTCTTTGCTGCCCCATGTTGTTGTCCCTTGGTGTGGTTTGGCCCATACTGAGGTGAAAATCTTTCAGAGACAGGTTCTTTATTTTCCCTCAGCCTGTGGCATGCTTGCAGAATGACCGTACTATAGCTGATATTTATAGTGCATAGTATAGATCTGGTAGCTTTTGTTATTCCCAAATGAAGCTACCAGAGTGCTCCACAGTGCGCTCTCTGTTTATTACAGCTCTTATCCTATCCTTGTTTCTGATGCACTTGGAGCTGGTAGTACTTAACAGGCAGTGATATGGGTCCTTAATGTGTGCTTGTGCTACAGTCAGAGAGCCCACAGCTTGGTACAAAGATGCGCAAATAGTTCTGTGTTCACAGCCTTGGCTAGGGCTGTGCAGCAGGCCCAGAAGGAGCTCAGCCAGACCCTGCTTTTCAGTTGGGCTTTTATTTTCTCCCATTTTGTGTTCATGGTGTGAGGTAAGCATGCACAAACATTGTGGACATGTGGAGAATCACAGGAATGAGGGAGGAAAGAAAACATATTTGTATGAATACTGATGATCTGACAGCAATATATGCTCTTTTTTAAAACAGAGTTGGAATAATTAAAATGATAAAGCCCAATTCATTTACAGCTTTTTTTTTTAACCACATAAATGAAGTTCACTCAATCCCATTTAACACTGATATGAGCACGATCAGAATCACTGGCCCCTTGAGTCTTTGGTCTGAATAGACTTGTACTGCACAGAAGATATAACTGTTCCTTGAAGTCAACATGCTGCACATAATTACCCATTTAGCATCCAGTCCAGGAGGAGGATGTATATTATCATTGACAATGAGGTCATCTCTGCATTTGCCCAAGACTTCAAGAGGAAAAGGGAAGTTAACTTAAAAAATGATTCAAAAATGGAAAACTTGAAAACATCAGAATGCATATAAATTATCAAAGGAGAACAAAGACAAGTTTTTCCACAAAAATCTTCTCCCCAGGCTATAACAATGCTTTTACATGGGCATGATCAATATATCCAGGCTTGAGAACCAAAGTCTTCTGGAATAAATTAGACTGGCAGGAAAAGAAACAAACAAAGAACAAATTAACATGATTTTAAACATTGCTTAAATTTTCATGAACGTAGACCTTGAGATGTTATGATGAGATCCCATGAGTCTGTGCTAATATTTGCTTATAATTAAGGGCTGCACTTTCATGTTTCATCTGATATTATAGATTGGAAATCATCCACATATTTATTCTTTTTCTTGGTCATACCAATAAATCCACTTTATTTGCTTACCTGGTTAATAATAAATATGATCCTCTAAATGGCCCCATTACCTTTCCTTTGCCAGGCTGCCCCTTCTCCGTGTACCGTAGTTCTCCCAAAGCCTGGGTGATTAGACAGGAAGTGTCCTTCCTTGCAGTGCCATGTTTGCGTTCACCTCTAACAGGAAAGAGAAAAGGTTAATCCATTTGACAGCGTGCTTTGAGTAAGGGCTTTCAGAAAGAGAATAAGACTTTGATATGTGTTGTCATGGAAGGGAGCCCCTCCAGGAAGGGAGCCCCTCCAGGAAGGGAGCTAACAACACAGCCTGTCCCGTGCTGCGGCCCTGTTGTGCGCTCGTGCTGAGGGGAAGGTGTCATCGTTGAGGGCCTAGGGCCACCCCTGTGCTGCAGCAGCCTTAAATCAAACCAGCTCAGCCAATGGCAGCTGCAAGTTACAAATGCAGTTGTAGCTGCCTCTTCACCATTTCCTCTGCAGAAATCCCCATGTAGAAAGAGTTAGCAATGTTAAGTTGCTAAGTTATCAGCACCAATGGGTTTCTGAAGCAAGAGCTTAGCCATGAACAGTTTATGAATATCTCAGCTTAATTTCAGAGAGAAAAATCTGATGATTCTTTGCCCCTCTCAGGAGTTCTCAATGTCTGTCCACAATTTTTTAATACTACAATGAGTTCTGAAAGAATCCATTGCTATTTTATTGAAAGAATAGATATTTAACCAGAAAAATAAGACATATGAACTGGACTAATCATCTCCAAGCCAAAAGATATCATGTAAAGTGTCAGCCTTGGATGTGATGGCTCATTTAAGAAAAATATTTCTATCAGCCATAGTAAAGCAGAGATGCATAGAAACTCAAAATTGAAAGTATATCCCAGAAATCAATCTACAGTCTTTTGCAGATTGAGATTCTTGATAAAGATCACACTAAAGAAATTAATTCATATTAAGCCCGAAGTGAACTAGATCATGTTTTGAATGAAAGCCTTTTACTTTCACTTGAGGCAAAGCTTCCAATCTTGATTTAAGTTTCCATCATATTGCTCAATATTTTTTTTCCTCTGACTAATTGCTTTCATTATGTGCCATATTTCTGGTCTGAATTTTTCTCCATTTCTAGATCTAGCACTTCAGAACTTCATTTTCTACAGTGAAGAGTCACCTACAATCAGAAAGTTTCCTTCTGTACAGAGATTTAGAATTGCTCCATGTCATTGCTTAACTTTCTTTTGAATAAATTAAATAGATTGGAAGATCTTCCTTAATTTTTACCTATAAGGCAGGATTTCCAGTTTTTGTTCTCATAACATTCTGAGAGTGTTTTCAGCACCCTTTTTAAAATAACTTTGCATTCTGTAATATCAATTTTTTTCCTATTTTTGTTGAGTATTCCTCTGCTTTGCACCCAGTCTACTTCATACTCAGCCGAACATCCATGATGTTTTCCAAGTCTCTCCTTGAGACACTATTTTTCCAATTGCATAATTTCCTGTTCTGAAAAACTCAAAAGTTTGTTTCTGCACTAGCTGAAAATAGACATATTTTCAATATGGCTGAGCACTACAAGGCACTAGTCTATTGTCTTGGGCTCTTCAGCACCAGGCAAATAAAAAAGATGACCAGTAGTGGTACTAGAGGAGTAACTGAAAACCCCATCTGTTTATTTGCTTATAAATATTTTATAGTCCATCGGATCCACACGTTTGCCAGTCTTTAATCTCCTTCATTGTGAGCAGCATCAGTGCTGGGTTCTCCTCGGGCAGCCTCAGTGGCAGCCTGCAGACCCGTGCGTGTCAGCGCTGCCTTCACCCATTTGCCGCACTGGGTTCAAGCGCAGAAAGGAGCAAGATGCCACAATCTCAGTTCGCTCTACGCTTGCCAGATCAGCGGATCTCACACACTTGGTAGGAAGGGTTGTGCCTGTCCTTTGTTATTTCTGCACTGCAGCAAGGAATTTACTGGTAAAACATTGTAACCCGAGGAATTTCTGCTCTTGGTGTTACACAGGAAAAGCCCTTTAAGCCCCTTTCCAGACAAAAGGAAGGCAAATATCTGGCATCAGATATGATTGCTGAAGGACATGCACATGCTTACCCTCCCATCTGGTCTCCAACTTTGCAGCAAACACAGGAGTTTGGGTGTATCAGAGGTGCTTGGCACAATTTCGATGCAATATAACCAATACTCTGTTCATGATACTGGTGCTGCTCCTATTGTTTCTAAAATGACAAGTGGATTTTTTTTTTCCCCCCATTGAACTCCTATTCAACTGCTGAGTGTTGAGCACATGTTAATGCAGTTTTCTCCAGATATGGTAGTTTATGATAAATGTTACCAGATTTTGTACTGTTCGTGTAGTATGCTACTGCACCAAGACAAATGGGCCCACTGAAAGGGTGTTTCCTTTGGAGGACACAAGCTGCAGACCACACATGGAATATGCAGAAATAATTAAGTGTCAGAGCAAAATGTTAGTGTCTCTGAATTCTAATGAATGAAAGACATTTTAAAAATAAAGAATACCCATAAAGATATTTTGCAAAATAACATGAAAGCCACAACAGCATTTTGAGGGAAAGGAAAAAGGAATATTATCGTGTTATAATACTCTAAATATTTCTGTGCTTTGCATTTATTTTTGGCAAGCTGCAGAGAGGTGTGCGATGTCACTTAGAGCTTTGCTAAAACAAAAAAGAAAATTATTTGAGGAAGTTAGTGGATGGTTTCATTGCTGTGAAAAGGAACTCACTGGACCTTGAGACTGAAATCATTGCTGGCAAAAATGGCCAATGCTGCTGTCCTGGACAGAGAACTCTAGGACCCGTCTGAATAATTTTCATAGAAAGCATATAGGAAGGAGCGGGTAGTTAGGAGGGGGCTTCAGAGGGAACAAAATTTCACCCATATCCTATCTAAATGTCACACACACAAAAAAGTTTCTAAAGACTTAAATATTGCTTGAGCTTACCAAATTTTTTCCGCAGAGTTTCAAGACATGTTTTCTGAAACAGCCTATGTCTTGCCAGGCTGGGTACTGCACAGGTGAGCAGCAAGGAGTGAGCACAGTGCTCACCGTCTGCCGAGAAAAATGCCCCAGAGGTTTCCTGAGTTTGGGAAGCAGAGAAATGAAACCTAGGAAATCAGAATTAGCAAGCACTGTGCACAGATGACTTGAAAGTTATTTTGTTTTACTGGGAAAAAAAGAGTCTCCTTTCTCTATAAAGTTATTTTTGGATTTTAGACCCAGTTAGTTCCCTGGAGGCTGTTTAGCGCATGGTCGCTCACAGGTGCTGAGGGAGCATGAGGGCGAGGGCTGGACGAGCGCGCACCTCCCACGCGGGCCCTGCCGTCCCACACTGAACGCAAGGGCTCCTGAGCTGGGCTACGGAGCGGGGGAAAATAAGAGAGAAAGTCTCTTAGCCTGGCGCTCATTTGGCTGAAAAGGCCCAGGTGAAACCACCTCCTCTCTCTTGCTCAGGAACTGCAGAAAAGTACTGCAGAAAGTGGTTGCAGCCTGTGAAGCTGAGCATACAGTAAACCTCCTCTAATATTGCCTCCTCCTTAAGGCCAGATCTTAAAAGTGGATTTGGAGATCAGAGTGTTGCTTCCGCACATGCTGTGTTGACTTTAGTTTTGAAGTGCTTAAAGGAACTCCTGTTCTGCTTGAGCTTTTTGCAGCTCCTTTGCTTTGGAGCAAGTTTCCTGTGCAATGTGGGATGCAAATGTAATCTGTGTATTACGTATTTTTTCTTCAGCGCAACCAAACACTCTTTTTTCCTATTGTCACTAAAATAATTTTTATTTTTGCCAGGAAGATGAATCCATCCGTTCAAAAATATTTCCTTCATCTTTAAACTCTGCTATCCAGATGACTTTAAGCAATTGTTAGTCTACAGCACATCACAAATTATATTAAGAAGGTGTAATTCCATACTGGTCCGATTACTCTGATTAAACAGAAACTCATGTCAAAAAAAGGAGCCTTTATTTGTATAATAAAAATGATGATAATAGACTAAGTCTCATCAGTCGAAGGGCTTTATTAGTGTCAACTCTAGAAAAACGGATTTGCAGCTCCTAGATGATATATCCCTGGGTAGTCACAATATACTTCATTTCCTGTTTAGATAATGGAAGATACCAAGATAAAGAGTGAAAGGAATAAGGAACTGTGTGATATAAGTATATGGAAGAGTAAAAAAGAATGTTATAAAAGTAGAAATGACGTTCTCTTTAAAAACTCTGGTTGGGACTAAGTATCAAAACAGAAAAAAAGATCCCCGAGTTTGGGTGTGCTCAGTTTGAATAGGACAGATTTGCTAGTAAATCCAGGACCAAACAGGACAGAAGAAAGGGCTATTTACAGACTAAAATGCACTAAGATATTCACTGCACCTGGTACAGCTTAAAACTAAATTGTATTTTCTTGCTATAGGTTCAGAAAACTGTCTTGAACAGAAGCTGAGAACACCTCGTCGACGATGTCAGCAGCCCAAAATGCTGAATAGCCCTGAGGACAACATGTACTATAACCAGTTAAATGTAAGTTCAAAGTGGCAATAAAGCTGTTTTACTGGCTTTGTTTCCAGTTAATAATTCTGTTATTAATACCTGTTTCAGCCCTTCCAGCCCCACCCCCACGTTCTTCTGCGCTCGTCTTGAACATGTGCTTATGCTCTTTATCTGTTGCTTTCATGTCAGGATGTCTGCCTTCACGGTGAATAATTGATGTGGTTTATCAAAGACGAGCAAGATGCATGCTTCATCAGGCTCACTTGAGCCCTTTGATCAAAAAAATTATGCTGTGACTTCTGATATTATCAGCATCTGCTTGCATTCAACACAAAATCACTTTGAATTAAAAATTAACGACTTGCTGCTTTGCTTTGACTGTGTGTTCTTGGCCCTCTCCACAGGGAACTCTAGAATATCAAGGGAGCAAGAGGAAGCCAAGGAAACTTGGGTAAATATCTATCTTCTTAGTTCTAAGCAACTGTAAACAGAAGAAGTCCTTTGTGATATTACAGAATATGCAAAACTTTCTAGAGAGGTTTCTAAAAATAAACAATTAACATATCTCTGTGCATTGGCATTGGGCATTTTCTGCAGATGCAAATATAAAACTTGTATGTCCTGCTGTCTGCAGACACTAGAACCGATCCTGACAAAAATATGCTTCCCAGCGCTCTCAAAATACTACTACAAAAACAAAGTTAGCCTTCTTTATCTTTTTAAATGTATTTAACACTAATGACAGGTGTCAGATGAAGGGATTTGAAAGTGAAGGCCTGTCACCTAGAACGTGCACAGAAGCCCGGAGCTCCTGTGCGCCAGCAGCGCGCGACAGGCCTCCTCGGGAGCCCGTGCCAGGGGCTCGCACAGGGGCTGCTCTGCCCCGGCAGCAGTTGCTGCTTCTGTGCTTGGCGAGGCCAGCAGGCAGTTCCTGTTCTCACATAAGCAGTTATCACATAAAAATAGGTAGAATATGTAGAAATCACTGAATGCAATTCACAGAAATGGTTACTGCACATTCTCCAAAATATTTCACTGCTTGATGACACAGACCAGAAAGAACTGATGGGTGTTGGATCTTGCAAAAGCATCTGTTCCAATTATATATAAGAATTTTTTATGCGACTTTTTCTCCTTTTTATTCATCTTCTGAAGATTGATGTACTAAATAGCAGGTCTTTGGGTCAAGAGTCAAGCCCAGAATTTTGCATGACTGTACAAAATTTGATTTATTTGATTCCCTTCTTCTCATATACAAAAGTTTATATTTCATTTAGGGAGCAAAAACACTAGCATGGACTAAAGTACTCACCATGCATCACAGAAAAATGAAGGCCCCTTGATGTCTATTAGGCTTTACCAATAAACTACTGGTATGATATTGAGATTGTTGGCTCATATTGATAACAACCCATCTATCTAAATCATACCCTATTTATGGAATATGCACAGATAAAAAAGCCACAATGCTCAGCTGAAATACACATTGGATAAAAATATTTGGTCTATCTTTCTGTTGCTCTAAAAAGCAAAGACTGTTGACTTTCACAGATCCTCAGAACCAGATTATAGCAGTAAGAAAATAGAAGTAAAAACATGTATAAAAACTGCATCTTTCCTTTATTGTATTAGTACTTTTCATTCACAGAGAAATTTCTATTCCTTAAGATACCAATTTTTTAAATTAATAATATTGTTTGTTTTCTTTCAAGCCAAATCAAAGTGCTTGATGGAGAGGATGAGTACTACAAATCATTGTCAGCTGTTGAATCTATGCTTGAAGATGAAGGTTCCCTCAGTTCCCCATCTCCTTCCTCAAGAGGAGTGACTTTTGCTCAGAACTGAACTTCACTTATTTTATTGTCTAATGCTGGTAAGAGTATTTTCACAGTGGCAGTCTCTTTCAATTAATTTTGTGCATGTGTGTTTATGTAATGTATTAAAAAATTAATTCCAGGTATTAACTTTCTTTCACTGATTTAGGCTGTTTTCTGCAGATGTAAATTGTCCTGTTTGGCTGAATTTCTGTAAGCAGTTCCAGTACTGTAGATAGTACTTACCGTAGTAAGCACTCTCTGTATGTGTTGCTACTGGTCACAGCCACACTTCAGCAGCAAGGTTAGCTCATACAGGTCCGGCTCCTTGTCCCCTCTCCCCCGAGCTGCTGTTCCCACCCTGTGCCATCCCTTCTGTTGTGCTGGCACAACCAAGGAACTGATCTCAATTAAAAGAAGCATCATATGGGGTCACGGTGAAAATGTTTTATATTTCATTAGACTAATTTAAAACATTCTCTGTTATAACTTCTTGTGCTTTTAATGCTACAAAAATGTAGAGGTTAAAATAATCTCAAATGATGAAAGTGTGACTCCAAATTTACCTCATAAATACTTTTTCTTATAAAGCACTTTTTCTTATAAAGTGCTAACTCAAAAAATGATTCGAAATATAAGAAGCAAAACAATTTTAGAGATGTCATTTGATGTTTCTACACTCTGCATAACCATTGTTACAATTGGGTATTCTTGTTGTCCATGCAAGTATTTAATTTCTTTCTTAACCCCTGTCCCTGTGCTCCCGTGATTGCTATATTTCCATGTCCCTCTTGTATGTAATAGGAAAAATCTGTCAATCGCAAATTTTTCTATTCACTTTTGATATTTTCCAAATTGTTAATGAAACAATGCATGACTTCCTGTCGAATTCTGAGATGCTTTTCTGATAACTTTTTCTATGAGGAAAATTGGCTATTTCATCATAGTCTTTCTCTTCTTGAGCCAGTTTTTGTATGTGACAAATCTATGATTCTTTTCCATACAAACTCTTGCTAAAAAGTTTTGGAAATCAAGTTTGCATGTATGCACCACCTTATCAATTATCTCAAAATGACTTTTTTGAAGGAATCATACTGATTAAATTTGACTATGTATAATATAGACCCGAGAACTGTGTTTGTCTCCCCTCGAGCAGATTTACCCAGATCTCTGCTAGCAAACCTTCTAGTGCGGACATGCAGTTCACACTTGTTCTCGAGCTACAGCATTTCTTGCTCTCAGGAGTTCACTGGCAGTGTTCTTTTGATCACAGGACAACCAGATGGGATAGGAGATGAGGGGCAAGTGTAGTCTGAACATCCATAAAGCAGAATAGGGTTTTGGAAGTAGAAGATGGAAAAAAGTGGTAGTCCGGTACAAACTTTATTTCTCCTAAAACACATAAGAGGATAAGAGGATTCAGCTATTCCAAAAAGAACAACCCTTGACTCATTTTCCACGTAATATGTGACAAGATCAAAAATGAACACTAAAATCCTACAAGAGAAGGAGTTTTCTTGCTCATTCCCCATTGGCACATGTGAGCATGAGTTTTAGAGTCTTTACAGTTTAAGGACTCCTTAAACATGGGAGACTTGATGAATAGCTGCGGGTGAGTTAATGATATTAGAAAACAGTACAAATAAGACTAATAACTAATAGAAATGCATGCATGCAAATCAGTCTCTTCACATTTCATCAAAATGTAACAGGAATAAGTATTCATTATACTGCATCCATGGAAAATAACATGCAGCTTTTCTTTCTTTCTCATAATCCATAATGTCTCGTGGTCAATTGATTACAAGAATGAAAAATAACATTATCTTGAAAGGAATCAGATAATCTTGTTTGTTCTTATACGGACTGTACTGATGTGAATGCTTTTTGGTTCCACTCCTCCTTTTGGAAAACTATTTGAGAAAATAAAGTGTTATTGTTAGTGCAAAGCGTATCATTATTAGCTGTAGTTAGAGTTTATCAGTTTTGTCTGTTAGGTGGTAGTGAGGCTTCCAGTTGGGTATTATGTCACCTGTCCAAAAGCCAAAAGCACCAAAATGCAGTTTGAGTACCTTGCATTGAGTAATGCATTGGTCATTAAAAGTAATGTGCAGTGAAAAATCATATATAATTCAGTGACACACTTAAGCCAAAGTTTAAGTCCCACTGAAATCAATGGAATTTCAGCACATGATTTAGTGCTTTGTCAAAGGGAGGCCCAAGTTAACAGGAACAGCTTCACAGCATTAAATAGTGAAGCACAAGGAAAATGCAAACACTCCTTAGGTATCTTTTTTCTTCTTCCCAGTTCTTAAGGTTGCATTAATCTCAGTAATGGACTTTAAAGAGATTTCATATCTTATTTGGAGCACTCTTTAATCGTATGTGTTCTTGTTACATGCAGCATCACTGTCTACAGATGATAATACTTTTTTCTAATGAGCTTAATGTCACTATTTTTTATGCTGCAGTTACTGTTTAAAAAACTTTTTGTGTGTTCTCGTTCCTGCTACTTCTTGGGTACGAACTGTTCCCAAAGCCAGTCTGTACACTGCGTTATTTCAGAACCTATTCCCTCTTCCTCATCCACCTTTAGACCCCATTCAGTTGATCCTCACCAGACAACCCCTGTGAGGTAGCCTTTTTCTCATCCTCATTTTAGAGCACATAGATGCCTTTATTTCAGAACGGTCTTCTTATTAAATGCTGTATCGTCAGTTTGCTTTAGATCACACTAGAATTGGCTGAAGAGATGAACTTTTGTTGACACTTTAGAAGATGCAGTTGTTGAGTTGATTGATGAGGGAGTGAATAGAGAGATGAATAGGAGGTGGCTCAGATGTTTGTCATTTGAAGTGCTTCTTTAAAATCTGGGTGTGCGTCACTCCTGCAGTGCTCAGGAGAGGCTTTCTCTAAGAAGTGCTGCATCTACCAGAGCTGCTGGCTGTGTCTCTGAGATCTTGCCATACTCAGTGGCTGCAAGAAAGGATGTCACCATCTTTTGCTGAGCAGCTGTCCTGGAGGCATCATAAGTATTCAGCCTTCAGTGCTGGGCAGTCTGTTCCAACAGTAATTGTATTTAGCTTAGACACTATTTGTGCTGTAAAAGAAGGGTTGTTCAATAAATTTTGTGAGGCAGCCTGCTCAGAAGCCTTTGCAAGAACTCAGTGAGACCAAAGAGCTGCTACTTAACACAGAGGAAAGATTCCTTGCTCCAGTGGCAAGAACTGGCTCCATTTAAAAATGGAACTTCTTAGAGCAGGAGCTGGAAGCTTTACTGCACCACACAGCGCCCGTGCAGGACAGAGGGAGTCTTAAACTGAGGAGCAAAGCTTAAGCAGTAACTTTTGTCTGTGAGAAGCGATAAAAAGCCTCTGACTGGCACTGATTAAAGCATTGTGCTACTGATAATCAGTTGATGGAATGGATAACAGTTAAGATGCAAAAATAAAATGGATTTTAAAAAGATAATTTCAAAAATAGATGGGTAGCATGTCATAAGAAACAGGGAGAAGGAGTACAGGAGACACGTTAATTGGCTTATTACAGTCAGAATCACATATTGATAGATTTGATTTTGAACCAATCTTTCTTTGAACCAACCAGATTTTCTGATTTGGTTTTGAAACTATTGAAGCATTGTTCTGATTTATTTATTTTCACTTATCCTGAAATATTGAGATATTTAATAGTTCATAGTATAACCTGTTTTCAATCACTTTGTAGAAGTGAAGCATGTAAATTATGCTTTGAACTAACTACCCAGAAGAAAAATTGTTAGATAGTGTGTAATAAATTAACCCCATTTGAGAAAATGGGAGAGAAAAGGATGAAGGTAAATAAGGTGTTTCAGTAGATTTGTTCTATAGACCATAGTGATAGTAGAAACACGTTCCTACTAAGGACAATTTCTACTTTTCACACATGGTAACTTAAAAAACTCCCCTCTGTGCCAACAGGAATCAGGTGGGGAGCTTTGGGAAATTAATCCTTTTCATTTAGTAATTTTTAACTTGCTTCTCACTTGAACATTTACATTGGCCTTGTAACATAAGGGACCTTAGTGTGTGAGTAAATTGCAGCTATCTCAAATTTTTCCCCACTGTGGCATCCCTCACGCTCACTTTCAGGGTGGTAGAAAGGCTTTGGGTCACTAGGGGTCTTTTAGGTGACCCCTGTCATGACATCCAAGGCGTCCTTGCTGTTTTGGAGCTTAAACAATTTCACTATAAATTTTATGAATCTGTAGAGTTTGCTAAGTCAAATTAACTTAAAGGTCAGTATTCTTTTTGATGAAAATAATCAGAACCGTTTTTTTCAGAGGGAGATACAAAAAGTATTCACACTGGATACTTCCATGATCATCTTCCTAGAAGGAAAATTTAATGTTAGGAAATTTCAGTTTCATTGAAAATTTCGATACTAGGCAACTACTGGTCATCTTGTGTCATTTACCATAGTTGCTAAACCAAACCTAATGCTTATATAAGCATATACTTACTTATATGATTTTAATACATTTATTAATATATAGTATATTTAGTATGTTTTGCTTAACTGTTTGTGCTTCCAAGCAAATGTTTCGTTGTGTCTCAATCCCACCAAGTTCCTAACTTCTCTTTTGTGGTAGTAAGGTCTACACATCAGCACATGCATTCTTCTTTCTCACTGCTATTTTTTTTCTCGCAAGTGGAAGAAAATTCCAGGAGATAACAAACTTTGGCATTTTTGAATCTCTCTGGTTAGCCAAATGCTTAATATTAAGTACACATGGCTAAGAATAATGCTGGATGACACAAAAGTACCAAGAAACAGCTAGGTAACTTTAGCAGCAACACATACACTAAATACAATATGGAATAAACGTATCCACCCAACTTTTAACTCTGACAACAAAATATCAGAAATTGTATCAGATTTTGTTGTTAGTGCTGGAATATCAGCACTTTTGTTTTGTTACGGTGCCTGGTCTTTGCGACTGCTCAACCTGGAGGAGCTGTAGCAGATGATTCAGTTAAGAGAAACCGTCTCCTCTTAGCAGCAGGCAGGGGCAGCCTGGCAGGGCGGGCGCGGGCTCCGGAGCCGTCCCCCCGCCAGGCATGCGCCAGGGAGACGCTCTGTGTCTCCTGGGACCGGCCGCGGGGACCACAGGGAGGAGGCCGGTGACGCGCAGCAAGGGCTGCTGACATGGCTCACCTGAGCGGATTTCGTGAGAATTACTGGAGAACCTTCTATTATGTGTGTTAGAACAGCAAATCTATAC
This sequence comes from Crypturellus tataupa, assembly GCA_034781795.1. Lineage (NCBI taxonomy): Eukaryota > Metazoa > Chordata > Aves > Tinamiformes > Tinamidae > Crypturellus > Crypturellus tataupa. The sequence continues at coordinate 5,822,607 of JAWLRI010000251.1, read as the reverse complement.
GTAGTCTGTGTTATCAGGGGAAAGCTCATTGTAGCAGTCATGCTTTGTAATGGTGAAGGCTGTAGGATCAGGCAGGTGGGAAAAACATCTTGGAGTTATGTTTCCAGAAGCAAGATTACATATTATTGATCAACAATATATTAAATTACTTTATTCTGCTGGACAAGATTATTTTTTAACTAAGCTACAGAGAGAGATTATTTTTGCACAATTTAAATAGTATATATTACAGGGCAGTTGGCAAATGGAAGGTAGGTCGGCCTGTGGCAGCGCAGGGCACTGGGATCCACTTGGGTCCAGGGCAGGGCCGGGCTGGGTGCGAGGGCCGCGCTGGAGGCCTGGGGCTGGCCAGAGCAGCGGGAGGTGCCGCTTCGCCGTACCCTGTCACCCACTTTATCCAGGGCCTTTTGTTGGTGCTGCTGCTCCCTGTCAGGAGCAGCCACTGCACACAGTCCATGCCCCCTTAACGCGTGGGTTAAGTTATACAGAGCCTTCTTGACAGCCTCTCTCTGACTAAGATTGCAACTTCTCTGAAACAGAAACATCCAATTTGTGATTTCTACAACTCCGGGAATGAGCGGTCCTCAGTGCTACCATAGCGCAAACAATAAAAAAAATATATATTAACTTGAGAAAATTACTGGTTATATAAAATCCCTAATTCGCATACAAATTCCTGAGACTCCTGAAAGCCGTAGATGAAATGAGAGGCAGTTCAGTCTATCACCTCATGCAGATGAAACTTGGGCAAGACTATACTAACAACGCTATTTTAGTTTGTCTTTGTGCCTCAAGATAAAAATAAGCTGTAAAAGAAAAGAAAAAACATGAATGTAGCCACCGTTCTTTATATTGTTGATATTTGAGATTAGTGTGATGGAAATATACCTCTGAGTCCAAAGATATGTGCTATACTAAGTGCAGACAGAGAATTATTTTATTTGATTAAATTGATCTGTTAGAAATAAAGTTTTGAAAGAAAGACAAAATGAGAAATTTCATAAGCTCACATATTTTAATAACTTGTACTACCATCATCCCCAGCATTTTGAACTCAGTGCAGATTTACAGTTGAACTGCACTTGGAGCTTGGTGGTAATTGATGGTGTTGCTCATTTTACATTCCAGCATGCTGCCACAATAATGCAACAACCTGTGCTGAAAAGGGATGCGATCTAACAGGACACGACCGATGGGATGAGAGCGAAATGCTGGGTGTGCTGTGCAGTAGTTCGGGCTGGCATCTTCTGTGCCTTGATTGTTCATTTGATTTCACTGTCATCCTGCTGAGCTGAACATTTTAAAAGACGCAACGTTTTTCCATCTGTAAGTCACAGAAAGACAGATGGATATGGAGCAACTCCACCTACAGTGCCTTGACTGAATGCCATTGCCCGCTTAGTGGTAGAGAAATCCCTTCTGGAAAATTAAAGTGTCCTTAAATACATGATATTGTGAGAAGCTTTCTAGTATAGGAACTGAACTGATCTTTTACAGTGGAAGTATTTGTACTTCTTTTTTTTTTTTTTTTAATGAGAGCAAGTGAAACAAACTGTTTCTTATCTGCAGATAAGAACACCACATCTATTACACAGAAGTTAATCCACAGTCCTGCTCCCAGAAACTCATCCTTATTAAAGTAACATTAAGAGCCTCTCTTTATTGATCTGCTCCTTTCACTTAATGATAGGAACTTACTGATGTTTTAATAATAACCTTGCAAGCTTTATCTCATTTTATTTCACTGTGTGTTACAGAAAGATGCTAGGGAACTAACTTAGCATAAACATTTTGCAGATGTCTTTAAAGGTTAGGGAAAAAAAGATTTAGTTGCACTGCATGTTAGCAAAGATGGCTGAAAAACTACAAGATAAAAGAGAACCTCGAGTATGAACATCAAAGAATTGTTAATGACAAGAAATACCATTAGGGTTAGCATCCCTTTTGTTTCAGCCCCCTCACACCTGCAGTGTGTTGCAGATTCTCTCTTTGTTGGCACATCTGAATTACTTCCATTAGCATTTATAGAAAAGTGGCTGCAAAACAACAGAAATGTACCCCTGGTTTTCTCTGTTGCTTCAGAAAGTCAGATATTAGGTTCTCTGTGGGTTTCCTTCAAGGTACAGTATCTTATTGTAAAGGAGCCTATAGAAGCAGGATTCTGTTGATTGCAAATGAGCTTGCTGAAAGGAGAGGGTCGCTTTTGTTACCGTGGCAGAAGTAATATAAGCAACTAGGAAAAGTGCACATAAGAAGCTCAGACATTAGCAATAGCAAAATCAGAGCGTGAAATTCAGATTAGCCCTCCACAGGCTGCGAGAGGGAGGGGGTATTGGAAGACTTGGCATGGCTAAAGGTGTAACCTGTTTCATTTGGCCCCTGAAAATTTTTAACAGATGGTGGGACCAGCTGTCTTTTTCAGCCATTTAATAAACTCTTCGGTGGTAACAGTTTGGGAAGTGGGGGGTTTTGAGTTTTAGGCCAGAGGAAAAAATAAAGAAATCTGTCCCAATTGTCTTTGCCAGATAGTCAAGTCTGGAAACATTACAAAAAGTTAAAGTGAAAAATCTAATTGATGATATTGTCCTGATTATCCATTTCAACCAAAGAGAGGAAAAAAGAACTGACTGTGCCCAAGTGGGCCAGTGCATGAAAAATGCCGATTATGTTGTTATCTTTATCTGTCATTTTAATTTCAGCCCTTGCAAAGGAGGCACATAATGAGAAATTTTAAATGAGCTGCAGAGTGAGAAATTGTCATAGTTTTTGAGACATGATAATATGTCAAAGCAACAGGCAAAATGACCTCTTGTATTAAAAGCAAAAATAAGGCTATGTCTGCGATAAGAAAAGTTCACACTGTCTGCCCAGATGAATACAGCCGCCAATGAACTTAGGTTAACTTGCGTGACACAGGGATGTAAAATGATGATAAACTGTCATTTTAAGGAATATGCAATATTCAGGCTTTAATAAAAACCACTGCAAAATGAGGATTTTTTTTTCTTATTATAACATGAGAATTTACAAGATTACCTTACAACTCTGCTTCTTCAGTTAAATTAATTTATTTTTAAATGAACATTTCCAGCACAACACTTAAATGGCAACTCTCAATTATATGAGATGTTTTATTTAAAAAGCATGTCTAGTGTCTTTGAACAGAACAGTTCTTTTTGCACATTTACATGCTACCCAGCTGAGCAGCCAACCCTTCCATTTGACAAGGGCTTTGTTCTGCCTACAGGCCTATTATAAGCCCTAGATTGTTTGCCCTTAATAAATTGCAACAATAAGACAGAAACCTCTTTCAAGTTAAGAGAAATAAAACGCATTGCCCACATAGCAAAGCATATGAAGTTTAATAATGATAACAGAAGCATATCCACTATATCCCATTTGCTTTACTCCCAGATCTCTGTGGTTGAGATAGACCAGAAAAGTTAGTATCTTGCCATACGTTGCACAAAAGATTAGAGAGAACAACAGATTTTTTACAGATTTTTTTTCTCAATATAAAATCATACTGTATCCAGTACAGCTGGAGAAAAACCTGAAAGAAACATGAGCATGATTATATTTAGAGCAGAAAAAAAATATTTTTTAATTTAAATGAAACATTATTTCATATTAGTGAGAGGAAGAAAGAAGGTTGGGAATTATTTAAATTAAAGAATTTATTCTATACTTCGTGTACTGGTGTGTCAGCCTGTGTGTGCCTTTCTGGCCCTCTGCTGAATCACAAAGTCCTACCTGCTTTTATAGCAGCTAATGGACATTCTTTTGTGGCTCAAGTGTTGGGAACTTGTAATCTTAAACAAAATTGTTGAGCCCTGTTTGAGGCCTCATACCGCTGTCAGTTGCAGTGTTTGTGTTTGCCAGAGATTGTTAAAAACTGGCACCTTCATTGAACTTGGTGGTTCTTTGTGCTTTTCACTTTAACTGGAAATTCCTGATGATGTTTAGAGTATATCTGCTCTGCTAAATGCAAAATGCTAAAATGCAAAAGGGACAGAGGTTTTGGGCTCCCTTTGTGACAGTAAAGTTTCAGGCAGTGAGTGCCCCATTATTAAGCTACCAGGTATAGGCAGCTTGAAAGAGCTGTCTCTGGTAGAAACTTGTTAGTAGCTCAATATAGTGTTTTCAGAAAGAAATTCCAGTTGCTGATTCATTTATAGTTTTTGTTCTGAAAATGGTTAATTTTCATTTGCAAATGGAAGTCTTGAGGATATAAATATTTCTTTGCTTTGATAATAGGAGAAATACACTGGGTACTTAAAATGTTGCTGACAAGCTCGAAGTATGGTGATACGCATGTTTAAAGGCAGTGTAGTGTTTATGACAGGTATTTATCTGACTAGGTTAAAGGCTACTTAATTTTTAAGTGTTTTTGAGCTATAGACTGACACTGTGAAGGCTCTCAGGTATTCTTTGGGGAATGTGCAGCACTGCAGATCTCCCCGTGCTGTTGTCCTGCGCTCTGGTCAGCCACGATGTGCTGGGAGCCACACTGCCATGGTAGCCTCGCTGCAAGGGGGAACCGATGACCCAAGTGGCTGTGGCTTTTCTCTCTCCTGGCTTCCTTTGTGTCACAAAGAATTAGAGGTGGATACTTGGTCACTGCCCCTGCGAAGTGAGAAGGTGCCAGCTTCACTGCTGCTTCCAACTGCTCTGCCGAACCAACCAGGGAGCACAGAATTTGTCCTTTCTGTGAGGGCAAACCCCTCACACTTGCCCCACAGCCTCCTACGGTGCTCGCTCTGTTGGATCCAGTTCCTGAGGTATCGCCTGGAGGAGGAATTTTAAAGGATAAACATGAACAGAGAAGTAGTGATGATCTTTGATGAAGGGAAAAATTAATGAATTCAGGAACGACAGAGTATAAAACTGTGGCGTGGAAAGAAAGGAAAGGAAGCTACTTGAGAGAATAACAGAAATAAACAGACTTCTTGGAGGAAACAGCCTTGAGTTTTTATAACCCTCATCATGTGCTATGTGCTTAAATCATCATGCATAGCCTCTAAGATGTTAGAAAGTCTTTCTGACATGGAAGAGGCAAATGGTACAGTTACTCTGAATCCAACTAAATGTTTTTAGATTACAAACTATGAATGGACTAATAACTAAAATTCCAAAACCAAAGAAAATACATTTTTTAAAATGAAAAACTGCTAGGTATTGGCTTTTCTGCAACAGAAAATTGCTTTGATATTAAAATGCAATATTTGGGGATCTGGCTCCCTTTTCAAAAGTCATAGAAAATCTTTCCTTTTTGATAGTTTGAAGTATTTTTTTTTTTCCTGGGCCTACAGCACTGCAAGGATTCAGGCTTTAAAAACATTAATATCATAACTATTATTATCTTTTAAAAATTTACTGTAACCCTAAGAAAGAACATTTCCCATCAATTTGAGTTTGCAAAAAATACAAACTCTGAAAGCATAAGAAGAAACAATTCTGTAATTACATATTTTTTTTAAATCATAATTGTTCAATATGCTAGAAATTTAATAGCTGGAATCTTAGAGATAGCCTGTGGGGTAGGTGATAAAAATCGTAGGTAGGTGAGAAATAGTATATTTAATTAGAAAATCCTTTTCCAAACTCAGATTATTACTTTCATAGATATGTTATTGGATGTATCCTTCACATTTTTGAGTATATGTGAACAAATATAGCTGTGAGCCTATGCAAAAAAAAAAAAAATCTAAAAATCAAAAACTTCCTTTCCCGTGGTTTGACTGGAGTTCATTATGTTACAACAAATGGTTTGCTTTTTTGAACAATTTACCCAGAGATGGATCTCTCTACATATCTCTAACATGTTTATTTTTTCACCCTCAGATTATACTGTTGAAGAGAGATCGGATATCAAGATATTAAATTATATCACTTAGAATTTTCTTGCTCAATCCTGTAAAAATCCAAGCTTCACTCAAATATATGAATATGTATACTGTTGTTTTGAACTCGTCAGATATCCATCATGATTGTAGCATGTCACATGCTGTAAATAATCCCTGCAATGCCTCAATCCCTGGTTTGAGGAAACTAGCCAAGCATGGATCAAATAGTAACTGGTAAGAGAAAGAGTCCCAAAACTTGCCTAATACAGATTTAAGGGTATCTGGTGGCGTGCTACACTGAGCATTAGATTCCTGACAACTTCCTGGCTGTCAGCAAAGAGTGATGGTCACAAAGACATTCATTTTTTTTAAACAAAAATTGTGTTGCACCCAGTGCTACAGTAGCTCTGCCATTCTGGTAGCAGCTGTAGGCATTGGAGTTCATCACACACAGCCACATTCACTGTGTTCAGTCAGATATGTGGTGGTAGAAAGCTTTGCTAGAAATGGCCAGCAGAGCTCTGATTAAGGTGGAGAAAAAAAAAAAAAGAGAGAGTTTTAGGAGTGAGGGGATCTACTTCAGTTAGGGGAAAATCAGCCCTTCTCACTGCTTGCCTGTGCAGGTGATCTCAGTATTGATAGCTTGGAAGGAATGAGGTGGGACATACTACGATACGATCCCATAACCTGTGACCCTCTGTGCTTCAGTAGGGTTGATATGCAGCATGGGACAAGGTATGTGTTCATGCTGTGTTTCCATTGGTAAAAATGAAATATTAACCTACTACTTCTTCATAGACAAGTTGTAAGATAAATGCTTCAGTACTGCAGTTGTGGGAACACAGAGATGGTGACTAAAGCTCCTCCCAGTAATCCCCCTGCACAGTTTGACTTTCTTCTCAAGGCTGTTCCAAGATTCTCCTCATTGATCCAATTTCAAAATTTCCCCATTTCACTTGTGTTCTTAAAAAAAAAGTCTGAATAATGCCCATTATTTAGACAGCCCCTCAAAGCCACTGCACTGAGCCACTACGCCCACATTGCCAGGTGCCGTTCTCCCTTTTTTATATACCCTGTACCTGATAAGTTTGGCAGGTTTACAAAGAGAGTGAGAAAGGTATACTTATTTAAGTATATTTAAGATGAAAAGTATTTGTGCTAGTGGCTGGAAACAGGGAAAGAACAGGAAATTGGAGGTGTAAATTTTCCACCCCTTGTCTATGTTGAACATGTATATAAATATATATATATATATGGATTGAGTGTCAGAAGAGTCTGTATGTGCCTGTGTAGGAGACTTCTGAGTGAGATGCTATTTGAGTTGAATAACACCCCACAGAGATGAAAACAGCTTCAATCAATCACTGGGAGCAGAATGAGCTGCTCCATTCATCTTGGTATTCTCATTACCAGCGACCACAGCTTCAGTGTATGTGAGTCCTTGCTTGCTCTGAGCTTCTCTGGCCACTCTCAGCACCAGCGTGGTGCCTCTTCTGGTGCTGGCTCACCACCTAAAGGGTTAACCTTTTGCCTTCCAGAGTCCTGACTTGCACAAGGAAAGGAGATTAAACTTGCACTGTAATACACACAAACAGGAGCTGAGATGTTGGTCAACCAAAGGACTGCGAGAAAAGTCAGCAGAGAGAAATTTCTGCTGGTCAAAGGATCAAATGGATGAACACGGCTAGTGACATGGTCACATTTCTAGGTATGGATGAGAAAATACCGATCAGCTGTGGCTTATGTGACTGACAGAGCTGTTGTAAACAGAGGAAGTGGTTAGTTTTATAGTTGCTGTGATCGAAATCCCTGCAAGGGCTATAAAATACAGAGCAGGAACTGATTTGATGACCAATGAGACATATGGTATCTAAATTAACAGAGAGCATAGGATCTCCCAGGAGGAGGTCATCAGGATATCAGAAAGCTGAGGCAAAAAAATCCTTTTGTTTTTTTCCCATGTTAAATTCCTGAGGTAAGGTAATGTTACTTATATGGAAAACCAGATAAAACTGGAAATGTAACTATCTCTTGAGTCTTGTTGTAGAGTTTAATGGATGAGGCTATAATTTTCCAGAACTGTGGTTTTTTTTCCTGTTAAGGGAATTTGGGAAGAACTACTTTTCACCTGACATTGTGCATTTCAGAGGGTGATAGTCAGTGGTGCGGAGTCTAGTTGGAGGCCTGTGTTGAGCGGTGTCCTCCAGGGGTCAGTCCTTGGTCCAGTCCTGTTCAATCTGTTCATCAATGACCTGGATGAAGGCACAGAGTGCTCCCTCAGCAAATTTGCAGATGATA
>JAWLRI010000251.1:5788846-5805835 GCA_034781795.1 Crypturellus tataupa | reverse complement strand
TCTCGCGGAGCCGCCCCGGGTAACACACGTCTGAAGTTGTTAGCTCTCTAGGACTGGTGTTGGCCTGGGATCTTATTTATTTTCCTGTCCTGCGCGTGAAGCCATAAGCGTAAAAGAGGAACACAAGAGGCAAGTACTGGGCGTCGCTTTGCAGCTCATTTTCCACAAATTTGGTTCTGAATTTGAATCCGTCTGAATTCGGCAATAGTGGAAGTTAGGAGCCCTCCGAGAGCGGTGCAGGGGCTCCTGCTGCCGCCAGTCCTTCGCTGCCCTATGTTGTCTGGCTTAGCTCAGCCAAAACATACTTTAGGTTCGCTGGGTTTTCTGTCAACCTGACAATCTTAAAGATAAGATGAAAAGGAAGAAAAAAAGAAGAAGAAAAGAGAAGGAACTTGTTATCTTTCCTTACATAATGCCCAAACGGTAGATGTTCTCCTGCATATGTGAAGGTATTTGACGCAAAATAATTTTAAAATATTCAGAACACTGTTACAACCTTTATTGTTGGGCATCATGCAATATAGATGTAATCATATTACTTTTGGGAAACTTACTTGAGGATAATGGCTGGATTTACTGTAGTAAGTTCCCTATTTTTTAACTGTTTTTTGTTAATAGAAGAAATGTATAAAGAAAACATATGAGGAGCATGATTAATCATTTGCTAAATTTTACTTGTTAACATAGAGAATATATTATTGGTTCTTTATATTTTTACCAAGTCAGCTTTCTTCGCTGGTTATGTAATGAGACAATCAAATAAAAAATGCTGTCTGAAACCACGCAGGCTAATTGGGAACCAGGCAGCCTCACATGGGTTCCTCTGGAGGGGGCTGTAAAACACACTTTGGCACAGCTATAATTACAGAGATACTCTTGGCCATAAAACTTTGAATCAAGAAAAGTAGCAGCTGTAGAAATGTTTGTAATGATATATGTAAAACTGATGTATTTATATATGTGTCAAATCCTGGAAGGAATATATTCTGTCTGGAAATAATGAGATGCAACAATACCACCAGAACCTCAGCGTCTGAAGCAATGAGCAGTTAATGTACCGTTGGCATGGTACAGCGTTTCAACAATATTTTAATGTTAATGATCCTGAATTAATTTATGACACCATATATCCTTAGGGTCAACTGACCTAAATAATAACCACATCGTTACATTCTCTGCTATTAAAGACTCTTCTATAAAACCGTGCGGTACTACAGAACGCCTTACAAGAAATACCTTTGGTTTGATTGGTTAGAATCCTTGTACCAAAACTTAGGAGCATGATGTTGAGGAATGTAAGTAGAAAATACCTTTAGTGTCACAAAATGAGTGATGACAATGGAGGAAATAACAGATGGACCCTGTCCAGAAATCTTTGCTCAAAGAAATCTTGAGACAAGGTCACCCCTTGTTTTATATTGACATTTAAATATGTCAGCAGGAATAACATAATGTTTCTGTCTTTTAAAGTTTTTTCTGGTATACAGTGCTCCTTCTTGCTTTCTTTGAAAGGAAGTTACATTGAGTATGTGACAGGAGAAACGACTGGCGAGTAGGTAGAAAGCCTCTTTGAATTCCAGACAGCTTTAAAAAATAATTTGCTGCACTAAATAGCCTTCTAGTTCTATATAAAGGTCAGACCTACTATACTCGACAGTTATAGAAAGTACTTTTGTTGATAGCAGTAGAGAGGAAACGACAGTATCCTGTAATACAAAAGATCCGCTTAGAATAATGGACTAGATGTTGCTGCAGATAACCACTTTTCACTGCTAAGTAAGTGCCAAGATCAAGATGAAGTATTAATGAGAGGTGAAGCAAGATTTATATTGGCTTATTTTGGCACACATGTAGTCTGAGTAGGAACTGGGGAACTGAATTGGTTGTGGTGCTCCCTAAAGTGACTTCACACTTTTACAGCAGATACATAACTAGTGTATAATATCTTGGTGATCTCTAGGCTAGGCTACTGCACAAAGAGTTATCTGCAACTGGATGACAAACTGAGTCTACCCAGCCTCTATATTGTCTAGCCAGACTATTTTGTGTTTGTGTTCATTCCTCCTGACCGAACTTACACTGAAATACTGACAGTTTTGCCACTGAGTTAATTACTTGCAGGAACACACTTGAGAATTTAAGCAAAAGAGCATTGCCCAGGCAGTGTTAGCCCCATGTCAAAGGTGTGGGGGGTTCTGATTAAAAATAAATAGATAAATAATAATAATAATAATAATAACAATAATAATAACAATAATGGTGTGTTGTTGCTGAAATACCACGTCTGACTTTTTTAAACTATGGAAATGTTAAAAACATGTACAATTGAAATGAGAGACAGAGATATGCATTTAAGTGAAAAACTGTGATGATGTCAAATGCTAATGAGAATTTTTATATGTGAGAAGAGCACATATTTTGGCACCTCCAGCCAAAATCCCTCAAAGGAAACGAAGAAAAAAAAGCAAGCAGAAAATTAGGAATGCGAGGTAAGCAAAAGCAACAATTTAGAATATTTTTAAATGAAATATTATGTCTCTTTCAAGCTTTTAAATAGCTCATCGGAAAAAGAGGACATATCCATCATAGCTGTTTCAGATTAATCTCTAAATAGCTAAATCATATGATAGCTTTTCAATTGAAATCATGAAACTTTTATAGTAATATGCCATTTTAAAATACATGTGACCTTTCTGATGTATGGGTAGAGTGTTACAAAAATATATTGCTTACATTTCAAGGATTTATTTCTAGTTGGCAAATTGCACTCTAAAATAAAATTAACTTTTAATTTTGCATTTGCAAAATACATTTTACACTTTTAGCTGTTTCCAATCAGCTAGAACAGCTGTTCATTTTATAAAATTAAATGATTAATATTCTTTTTAATTATACGTTTTGAATACATATGCTGCTCAAGGTCAATTCAGTTCTGAATTTTAAATCATAAATGTCATTGGTATAATAGACACATCGTATAAACTAATTCATTTCATAGTTAATTGTAATTAATTTTTACAAAACACTAATGATATGGTTTTAAAAAAGAAAGTTTGGCATGTTTCCTGTGTTGAAAAGTGACTTTCATGCTTGGACAAACTTGTGAGAGGAGAAGAAAAAAATATTTTTCCTCAGATTTTGGGTTTTTTTTTGGTGTTAAGGGCCAAATCACGTAAACCCTAATCTGGGTCTTCATCTCATCAATGTGCTCATATTGCTTTGAATAAGACTTTCACAAGAGAGTGTAGCAGGGTTCAACTTCAGGTTAACCAGATTACTGCAGTAATCCAACATGAGTATGAATTCATATTTCATAACTCCTCAACTACTCTTACAGAAATAAGTATGATAACAGAAATTAAGCTGCCAAAAATTTCCTTTATAGATTAGAGGATTAACTAAAGATGCCTATCTCATAAGCTGAATAAAAGTGACAAAAGCTTGGAATTGGGTTGATGGTTTTGCTTAAAGAAAGGTAAAGATTTTTATTATTGTTGTTGTTTTTTAATGATGGCATAAAACTACTGGCTTTAGCTTAAACAGTAGCTCTTGGCCTACTAGTTGCAATATTGAGAAATGGGAAATTTTGCGTAAAACCAGTATCAGAATATGGATCTGAGTCTTAAACTATCTTAAACTATTTGTTTGTTTTGTTTGTTTGTTTGTTTTCCCATATCATTTTGCATGGATTGTCTTTTAGGAGTGTGTTTTGTTAACCAGATACCACAAGTTTTCAGCTTTCTTTATTTTCTATTGTAAATTTTTCTTTGTTCAATATTGCCATGAGTGTGTTTCAGCTGGACCAGCATGTCAGCAGTGCTTTCACAATTCTTTAGGTGACAACTATCCTAAAATCATCACAGTGTGATTCTTCTTTCAATGAAATTGAATTAGAGATGCTATTTGTTGGAAGAAATATTTAATATAAAAGTATTTACAGATTTTCAGAGACTGCCTTAAGTGCTAAAGTCGTTAGAATATCTGTTTAGATTGTAAATTCTCAGTTGTATCTGATATTAAGTTTGAATATCGAAGAAAAAGGGAATATAAAATACTGATATCTTAATACTATTTTATCAGATAAAAGATATTTGCTATTTTTCAGTAGTATTTCAAGATTTTTGGCACATCACTCATAAATAAGGTAAATAATGACTGTACTAGTAACTAGGCACTTTTAAACGAGTCTTGTTTCACTGTGTTCCACTATAGAAACTTTTTGGTTTGTTTGTTTCTACAATTATTTTTATACTTTTTAGGAAGTTCTTGTGAACTCTGTGGTAATGATGTGGGGTCTATTACTCTGGCACAAGATGAAGTCAGCTGAAAGCATGTCTTAAGAGTCTCCTGCCCAAACTGTAAAGGACATTTATCACACAAATTCCCTAAGATTATGAGAAAATGATCGTCCAAGCAAAACTTCCCTTCCAAAGGTTGTCCTAGCACCCATATTGAATCATTTTGCATTTAAGCAGCATCCAGATCACCAAGGACTTGGGGGCATGCAGCAATCAGCGAGGCTCACAAGTGTCAGGTGAGTGTTTTGTGCATCATGGAGGGGAAGGATCGAAGGCCAGCACTAGTTGAATGAGTAATTTGGGTCATAGCAAAGCAGTAGAACTGCGGGTAATTTAAAAGTTCTTTTAACTAAGTTTACTCATTTTATTTCCTGTTAATGTTTACTCCAGACTGTTTTGAAGTCATACAGGTGCTTCATTATGAATAATGAAAACCAAAGAAAACATGTATTTTGACGTGTGATTGGCAAGTCAATGGGTGTCTGTAGTTAGTGAGATTTGGCCTTTTACCTGCACACCATTAATACTGTTTTTTTTTTTTTTTTTTTTTTTTTTCCTCATGATCTCTTAATTTTTGAGTGAGGTATTTAATTGAGTACACAAAATCCCAACCTGTCCCTGACCCAGCTCTGTCAATTACAGTGCTAGCTAGCTGGCCATGTTGATAAGGACAGCCCAACCTAAGGCTACGTACCAATCCTGGCTGCTTGTTGAGAAAGTACAAAGAGCACAAAAAGGCAGGGAGAGTCCTCTCATTTGCAGGTGGGTATGTAGTGAAGCCCATGCTAAACTGCACTGAAGTCAGTGGCCAGAGGCGTTAAACAGCTGATGAGTCTGTACTTGGTTATGGACTCAGTATTCAGTGAAAGATTTACATGCACCCTTTAATAGTGCAAAAGTTTTGGGCTGAATATCTGCATAGATTTAGGTTTCTCCCTTAGTGGTAATAACACTAGAATTAACTTGCATCTTGCAGCTTTTCTCTATATCTAATTGAACTTTCACTTTGTGGTAACTGCTTCCCCTTAGCTCTGCTTGCACAAGAGAGAGTTTACCAGTGTAAAAATATGGTACATTGCAAGCCATTTTAGTGTATGCATCTCTATAGTGACCCTTCTTTTCCTACACATTTTCCTCCCCTCCTGTAGCATAGAACAGAATAAAAAGTGCTGTCTTCTCTATATAGCTGCATCTATATTTGTGTCTTCCGCTCCTGCAGTTATCTCAGTTAGGGGTTAAGTTCTTTTTACTCCCATGATTGACATGAGTGTGCCAACGGCAGCATGTGGTAGAAGCCTGGACTGCCTTATCCTCAAAAGAACACAGACTTTTTACGATTTGGATTTAATTATTCTTTCTTGCCTAACAGTGTAATATAACCTCTGCCTTAAAGTTAGAACCTTTGTAGCCTCCATCTAGGGCATTATCTTACTCCCCCTCTCTGGAACAGCAGTCACCAACTTTTGCCAGCCATTGATGCAAGGGCTGAGCAAGTAACTCACTTCAGGTAAAACCATGTATTGCCCTTTCTGACAATCTATACTTTAATCTAGTTGCCAGGGAATCACAGGCTTCTTCCATGATAGTGACTGAGATGTCCCAAACTGAGTATCATGTTACCATAGACGTAATGCAAGACGTAATGCAAGACAAAAATGCCTGCAGGACCTTATTTCTTTGAGAAGAAAAACAGAGGAAAGAATAAGAAAAAAAAAACTTAAATGTGATAAATTGTGGATTTTTTTTCCTAAGTTAAATATTTCTAAATACAAGTAGACATATCACCATCTCCATGAAGAAAAAAAATAATTTCTGCTTATAATTTTTGTTATTACTAAAAGGTAGACTAGTCAGTAAAACAATATATTCCTGTCATCTCTAAATCCCTATTCTTTATAGCAATACTGAGCTGATTAAAAAAAGTTCCATTTATCATTTTCCTTTTTAACATGAACCAGCCTCCACAGAGCTCACTTTCTAAAACAGGCTCTAATTACAAAGCAGGTTAAAAGAAATTTTATTAGAGTAAAGCCTGTATCTTCACTCGGGGTCATATCCCACATGCTTTATTCTGGATCAGATGGTGTGCCTGTGATCTCCACATGCAGATCCCTCCTCTGTAAGGAGAGAAGATGTCAGTCACACTGCTACATCGCCCCTTATTTAGGCAGCTCTCCACAAGCCCAGGGTGCACATGTGAAGAACAGCAATGAAAATGCACACTCTTCATTCATTAAAGATTAGGCAGGAAAGATAACAGCCTGAGAATGCCAGGTGTTCTCGGTCCCTGTATGCTAATGCTAAAGGAATATGGAAGTGGGTTTGTTTTCCATTCATGTCTAAATAATTGGCTTTCCAGAATGGCCAAGAATAGTGGTAGTGCTTTGCCTTTGAGCCCTGCAAGAACCAACCAAGCAGTTGGCATCGGCATGCTTTACATGTTAGAAATATCATAGAGTCACATTAGTAACTAAATAGAGAAGGTTCTTTCTACTCAGGATTACATGATCCTTTAGCTGTGTGTTTTCCCTTGCTCTTACTGTTCATTTGCTCTGACAGAGCTCAAAGAAAAGTTTTAAACAGTATTTTCCAAAATATTAACCAAATCTTCTTATGTCCCTACATGAGACCTTAGGCTATGTCTGAACTTCTTAATCAAATGCTTGAATAAATTAAATAATGATGTTGACAGGCTACTCACAAAGTACTGTAATCAAAGATATGTGCAGTGCTTGAAAAGTCTGAAAGACTGTTTTGTCAGAAAGACAAAAGTCCCAGAATAGGGAGCAATCTTGTCAGGGAAAGCAGGTTCTCTGTCATGCCAGGTCATGGCACTCAGCTGGCCAGAGCACCTGAGTTAATTCAGGTAAATACTGAAATGGTAACTCTGCTACCCAAAAGGAGGGATCTCAAATGCAAAGAAAAGGAGTGTTGAACACACTCCCGCATATCCTGCGCCCACAGGGATGGGCTTCTTTTTCTCACTGGAGGAAGGGCTTGTACAAGTCATAACCTCAAAGCAGAAGAGAGGTTCATACATATGAATTTCGTTAATCTTCCATTAATAAGGAGGGAGAGGCAACAGAATGCAGGAAACAAGAGAACCTTACCTCTAAATGGGCCACATTTTCTACCATTTGCTGGGGCAGCTAGGACAAATAAGTAGAACCCTTGGCTCATGCTCACAAATATCAACACAAAAAAGACTCCTAATTTCCTTTTCTATTCCTTCAGGAGGGCAGACGGGAGAAAAAGACCCAAGAATTTTTAGAAGTGTTTAGCTGATTCACTCCTCCCAGCTTTACTATAGAGTCTGAGAGAGTTTTTTTTACATCCTCAAACGTCTCTGTAACAGGGAGCTGCAGAGCACAGCTGCTACTGCCTTCGTGGTGGTTGTGCCTTTCCCTTTCCCCTCCAGTTGTGCAGTTATGCTATTTTAGAATGCCCAGGTACTCAGGAACTAAGTTTCCTAAGCTAAGTACCATGCTAACAGGATAATGAAACCACAAACACTGAAATGTTGGAATTACCATTCAAGGTTAACATAGTTAACCATAGTTTTAATTAGCTAAGAAATACTGAATGCTAAACAGCTGGTAAAGCAGAATGGCATGTTACATTAAAGTAATTCCTTATACAATACCAAGTACATTAGAAACCCATATCTCTTTTTATATGCATTCATTCATCCTATACTTTAATTAGGTGATAGATATTAGCTGTATTACTCAGATTGGATCTGCCTCCTACTTTGTTCAAGAAAGGGAAAGAAGGAATGAGAGTTTAGGCATAATTTCAATAAGCTATAGCAATTAGATATTTTGAATACCCAGAATGATATATTAGAGTTATACAATTATTTGGTTTGTTCACTTGCTTTTAAATACACTTGAGAACCAGCTCCTAATTAAGATACACACACTATCAAAGATGCAAAACTTAGATGTTGGTAAAAACAATTAGAATGATGATATAGGCGTAGATTCCTCATGGTTTTTGTACAGATCTGCAAGACAGATTCGGATGTGGGCATGTGGAATCCCCCTTCTCCTCCCAGGGCCCCAGAACAAGGGCAGTACTTGCACGTCTGCAGGGACAGGAGCTGCCCCTGTGCCAGTGGAAGACTCTGGGACATGGTCCCCCCGTTTCCTCAAAAAAAAAGCTCCTGAGCTGACTGCATACCCTGACAAAAGAAGCTACAATCTTGAAGGGAATTACACTGTATATTGCCACTGGGCAAGAAAGTGTTTCTCTGAATGCTTAATTCCTTCTGAGGAGCAACAGTCTGCTCTGGCTGTAGACTGAGATGAGGCTGCAGGCCTCATCTTGCGCCTGTAGCCAGACTGTTAATTCACTTCAGAGCCTATTTTAGTTTCTACCTATGCAGCACATGCCAATTGTATGTTAATTATTTGTTCTTTCTCTTTAAATAATATTACTTCCCTATTTAAAAGGGAGCACAGCATACAGCAAAGAATTTTATAAAATAGAATAAGATAAATGATCCCAACAAAATTTCCTTCAATTATAGAGGGCCTTCACACCCTTATAACTGATAGACTATGTAATATACAATCCTTAATATGTCCTGAAAGTATTGATATCAAAAACAGCACAGTCTCATGAAATCTTGCTGTTGAAATAGCTGAGTTTGTCCCATTTTAATGCCGCATGAAAATGCTGCATGAAAAATCTTAATCAAAGCACTCAAACCTCTCGTCTTGCTACTGATTCCACAGCACTTTTTATAGAGTGACACCACTTTTATCTATCATCATTTATTCAGAAAGGTAAATCAAAAGCATAAAATAGTCTCATCTTACTTTTTGCCTGCAGGAGATGTCCTGCTCAGTGGTTAAACCCTAAAGTCTTACATTAGTCAGAGACAACCTAAGTGGCCATCCCAACTCCGTTCTCCTTTTTCTGTGTATGAAATTTGCCTTCGCATAAGCTACAATCAAAATCTATATTTTGAAAAAGGAGAGATTTGTCTTTAATAGCTCTATGGAGACAAAGTAGCACATCCTCTTTTTAGAAAGGTGCAAAATTTTAAGTTGCTGATCAAAAGGCAAATCTATTAATAGCAACTATCTATTAATAGCATTAAGGTATTCATTTATCTGTTAATGCTATTAACCTATTAATTCTAACCGAGTAATCTCAATATATCACTAATGCCTCTTAATATGGAATGTATCTAAAGCTGCTGAAATGATTAATAACAAGGATTTTAAAAACTTGAGTTCTACAAATAAACTTTAATGTTTGTGTGTGTAAGGTCACTATTTTCCAAACTGTTTCTCCCCATTTGTGTTCTAGAGCATAATATTATATGACAGCAAGATGTTATAAACTTCGAAGCTCAGGTCAGGATAGATAAAAAGGGAATTCTCCCAGGCCATGAACAGTTAGGAAAGCAGCATACTTGTTAATAGTAATAATAATAATAATAACACCAAATTTCTCTGTGTGAATGATCCTCTTTTGCTTAAATCAAATATATTTAAGTAATTAAGAAATGAGTTCCAAATAGAAAGCAATAAGCAACACTTCAACTCAACATTTTCACAAAAAGATTGGGTCAGCCTTAAAAGACTGGGTTACCCGGGGATAGTGGCACTTTGGCTAACACAAATCCACAGGATTTTGTTGTCTGTGACAGTAAAACGTTGTGGTTAGGATCATGCATTGCCACTGACGGCCTTGAGGCCTGAGCGATTAAGTTCTTATTTACGAGCATACCACTAGGGTGCAGTTTTTGTTTAGATCATAGCAGGGCTCTGATTCATCTCTCTGCAGCTGGAGAGAGGTATTTTACCCAGTTGGCTGCGTGCTCTCAGAAGAGGTTTAGCGCCATCGCAATTACATTTGTTTAACCTTTTTTCAGTAAAAATTATATGACTTTGCAGGGAGGTAAGACTTTAAGGAAATGGCAGAACTGCATGCTCCAGGAACCAATCAAATAATAGTTGAAAACCCCTAGATTTCA
Organism: Crypturellus tataupa; assembly: GCA_034781795.1. Taxonomy (NCBI): domain Eukaryota; kingdom Metazoa; phylum Chordata; class Aves; order Tinamiformes; family Tinamidae; genus Crypturellus; species Crypturellus tataupa. Next base: position 5,795,548 of record JAWLRI010000251.1, on the reverse strand, counting down.
GGAGTCCCTGCTGCACACAGCTTTCCGTGAGACAGAGGATCTCTAGTCGTTTTGCTCTTTATGAGGATGCGCTGCTAGTGTGAGCCAAAGCAAAGATCTGTTCAACCTGTTTTCCAGTAGCAGATGCTTAAGGAAAGTGGATTAAAACCAAGACATATATGAAACAGACATTCCCCTTGGCCTGGCCTCCCATCTTCTGGGGAGCAGTACTTTGGAAATATCCGAGCTACAACTGCATTTGCCTCATAGTGTTTAACAGTCAGGGTAGATCCGTCCTTCATCTGTTTATCTTGTGCCCGTGTGAATGGAGCACATTGCAGCTCCAAGACTGATAGTTACTAATACTGTATGAGAAATAACGCTGCTTTCGTGTCCATTTCAGTTTTCACTGGATGCTGCTTGGCACTGAGGACCCGTGGATCATGAAGTCTTTCACATCCTCGCAGTTGCTCACAACGCGGGCCCTTCACGTGCCACTTCAAGCGCGTCTGTGCTGAGGCCCACTCCTCTTCACCTCCCAGTCCCATGTGTGCAGAAACCTGCTCTGCTCCGTTCCGCTTCACCTCTCCATCCTGCCGTCAGCACCTCGTCGCTCCTCATATCCTTCCTGGAGCGAGTGGAGCTCTGAGCACTCAACACCCCTGGCAGGGCCTCTTTGGGCCCTGGTCTTTCCTGGACACTCCTGGGCTGCACTGCACCCCCAGCTGTGCCCCCTCCACACTGGTGGCAGTGGCTGGCGCCGCCCCCGCGCAGGCGCCGTGGAGCTTGGGCGCACTTTGGTTGGCTGCTCCTCAGCCGCGCCGCTCTCGAAACACTGCCGGGTAGGAGACTCCCCTCCTCGCGCATGGCCTCGCTACAAGAACGGCCCTGGCATGCCAGGCCGCCCACTGCTGCTCTCCCCAGGTGGCCCTCAGAGCACATGAGTCTCAAACCGCTCATCCTGTGCCTGCCCGTGGGTCTGCAGGCACTGCGGACACTTAGCGCTAGCGAAGGAAACCTGGGGAAATCCAGGCACATTGTGGGTCACTCTGCAGCAGGTAGGGGCTCACCCTGCTGAGCTGCAGCTCCCAGTCCTTTAAGTCACTTGATATCACAATGCCTTACTTTGATTACGTGCTATGGCTTGCTTCCCTCTCAGTGTAGCAGTGTAAGCTGTGGTGTTAGCTCAGTTCATTGTTGGTGAAAGCTAGGAATATGTTAGCCTTTCCATTCAAAACTGGTTTCAGGACTTGGTTGGTTGTACAATGTCATCCAAGGCTGAAACACAGTATTCAAACTATAAAGAAGCTTTATTTTATTTTATTTTATTTTATTTTATTTTATTTTATTTTATGGAGCGTCAAAAGAGTGAATAAAGTATATAGGTGTGCTGATTTAAAAAGCTTTCTTGCATCATATAAAAGGATAAGAATGGTTGGGTTGTTAACATTTGAAAAGGGATAGCCCCTCTGATACTTTATTCCTTTAAGAATAAATGTCTTAATGCATCTCTATAGTCTCACATATACCTTTCTAAGACAAAGTACAAAGTGTGGTGAGTTTTATGCGTGCTTCCTGTTTTAAAGCAGTTTAGATGCCGTAGATTTTTTGTCACAGCAAGAAGGCTCAATGTTTGGAGTATGTGCTCCTTAAGGTGGTCTAAGTACTTGCTCACTTCCTGTCCTCTTGTCTTAGTTGTTGGTGCTCTTGTAATGTGTCTGTGAACCAGGTCCAACTGAACTCAGCTGGCAGTCCCCCTGGGGCAGAGGCTGGCTCCTTTTTGCAGCTCTTGTAGCACAAAACATAGTAGAATAACATGAGACGAGAACATGAGGAGGAGGAGAGTGCCAGCCTGAGGGTGCTGCTGTCAGCTTGTTGAGCTGCAGACTCAGATTTAGGAGACATGTTTGTATGTATAGCGCTGGGCTGAACATGGGCGTAGATTGCTTATCACTGGCAGAGGCCTTGATGGGCAGATGGGAGTGCTCAGAAATACGGGCAGGGTTAGAGACACCCATATAGAAGCCTGCTAATTATTTGTGCTGTACTGCCAGGATTATTTTAGTGGTCTCTCCCATGCATTATCACGAGAGTAAATAGTATTGTGTCTGGGGTCAATACGTCTAAACTTCTGCTGCTTCCTCAAGTGCTGGCATGGGCATTCTTCTCCCTCTGATGGGTTTTTGCTTGTCACTTTGCTCGATTGAAATATGCATGTTATTGATGAATCTTGCTACTCAAGACCTCTTTCTGCTCCTAATTAAGTCAAAGGAAGAACTTTCTCTGACTTTTAAGGGAGCAGGGTCTGGTCCTTCAATGGAATTCAGACATAAAATATCATACTTTCCTGACAGCTGTGTGCCTTCTGTGAGGAAAGGCCAGAGCCCAGTAACTGAAATATGGCTTTCTGTGGCTGCTTCAAAGTGCCATAGCGGTGTGGGGAAAACATGTACAAATGCCAGTGCCGGCGAGGAGATTGGGGAGCCATTGGTCTGCTCCTTTCAAGGATGCACAGCTACTGCATGTTAAGGAATTCTGCTTTTTGTTATTGAGCTTCTGATGTGTGTGCTTCAGGAAAATATATGTATCCTTAATACCAAATCACAAAATAGATTTATTTTTGACCCAGAGGAGAAGCTACAGATCTTTTTGTTGAATGTTCTTAATTTTTGGGCATGTGGGAGCTTTGTCATAGGCCTCTCAGCCTAACATTAAAGAAGAAACAAATGATTCCACTTACAGGAGCTGTCAGATAACTCTGTAGCTGAACTTAGAATGGATGTAGACCCCAAGTTTCTTTAAAAAAAAAAAAGAAAAAAAAAAAAGAGATGCTTAATTATTCGGTTTTTTTTGTTTGTTTGTTTGTTTTTCAAGTTTTTGGAATGCCAAAAGTGATTCTTCCAGAAGGTATTTTCTTATGACCTATCTGTACTGATAGCATTTATTTGTTTTATGTAAAGAGCTTGTAATTACCACAATTTTCTTAAAACAATGGTGATTATGTTTGTTATTAGGATTGTTATAACAACCAACCTAAGTGTGCACATTTTAATATCTATTTCTTTGATTTTGGCTAACTAAACTAAACTAAAAGTTCTAATTTTAGTTCAGCTTTTTAAGAAATTTTATTAATATTTATAGCTTGTTTTTCAGATGGCCAGGAGCACCCTGTTTTAAACCAATAATGACACTGTAATGTAATTCTGTCTCTTTGTTTTACTGTATAGACTGTGTAGTTGTCATCTTCACTTTCTGAAAAATGGCACTAACTACTTCAAATCCATCAGGAGAACACGTGTGTGTTCCCTCTGACAACCCAAATGAAAACTGATTTTTTGACACTTCTTTCTAAAGCTTCTTTACTATCTTAAAATATAAACAGCAGTTTTAAGATTTTCATGGGCATCTGATTACACAGTGCTTTTTTTTTTTTAAATGTGTTTAAATTGTCAGATATTCCAAGATTTTAAAAGAGCTTCATTCAAAGGCTTTTTATTCATTCCATAGTTTATAACATTATAATTATTGCACTCTCTCTAAAGATTCTGCTTAGCTTCCAAGAAAAAGAATATTAACCAAAATATGGGGCAATTATTTCTTTAAATTTCCACCTGGAAAACTGTAAGATACGGACAACATGGCTCTTGGCTAGAAGTGTTTCATTAATTGGAATAATAACATGAAGCAGTATTTCACTGTATTATATTCCTCTAAACTTCATGAGTATGAGCTCTGATTTTTTGTAAGAAACTTGAACTTTTGCTTCAAAGCTGAATGCTAATGAAAGAACTAGACAAAATAGTGTGGGATTTGTTGAAAGGAAAGAGAGTAGGAATGAAATATCACTAAAAGCTTTTGGATTATCATTTGCTGTAGCTACTCAAGACAGTGTGAACATATATTCTCATAATTATACACCAGCCTTTTGAGTTCTTATATGGTAGCAGCCCTATTCTATATAATTGTGCACAAATGTAGATAACTCTAGAATTTTTAAACATGATTTTGTATTAAAAGCAATGCACAGCAGGGAATTTTACTAAACACGTAACACTGCTAGGAATTAAAACTCATACTAACATTTCAAATACTTATTAAGTGTTTTAGCATTTGACAATTGGGATGGTGGTTCAGTTTTTGACAACAATTTCAGGGTTTTTTTGTCTTAAAAAGTATTTCTATGTGATCCAGAAATATCTCAAAGCCCAATCTGTTTTTAAATAGGAGGAAACTTTAATGAACTATTACTAACCTTGTTGTGATAAGATACAAAACAATGTTAAAAAAATACAAATAACAAGCAAACATGATCTGTGACTCGTGGCAGTGCTAGTTGTACCATGTTTGCTGTTCGGATCGACTTACTCCATCTCTGTAGCAGTATCAAGGTAAGAAAAGAAAGATAGACCTTGATAACAGAATTTTGTAGAGGCTTTTATTCAAGGCAGCAGTTACACTGATTTGGAGAGGCCTGGTAGTGGATGAATTCAAGGAATATTCTATTGGCCACTACATCCAGCATTTTTTGGTAGGTTTCCCCGTGCTGATTCTGTGTTAGGAAATTACTGAATTGAGATTTCATATAATAATATGCAGCAGTATATATTCTCTTTGAGGTAAAAATATTCCTGCTTTTGGTTTTGGTAATTCATGCCTAAAGCCTAGGGCATATAAAACAATTTTTTTCTTTTGTTTTGTTTACTTTGGCTTTTGGGAGTGTTCCTCAACAACAAGGTTACATTGACCCATCGTTTAACGCATCAGTGGTTCTTCAGTTACACTGATTTGATCAAGGCTGGTGGATAAAAGAGGAGCAATCCCCCCAGTGGACTGAATTAGAATTATAATAAAAAGTGCACTTACTGCGCAGAGTAGATTAAGTATGGTACTTACTATACCTGGCATCATTTCTTGCAATCCAAATAAATTTTCTGGCAGCCTTACTTGTAAATATTTGTTCAGACTTTATATTGAAATTTTGTATTTTAGTTTTACGTAGTTGTATTAGTGATGCTTTAGTTACATTTGAGGAAAAAAATTTATTTTGGCTAACAGATGCTTTTTTTTAAAGTTAGGTAATTATCAAAGTGCAATAACCTTTTGGGCTTTGAATTCACAAAAAAAAAAAACCTCTTCCCAATCTCTCTTTGCTGTACAACTTCAGAAACTGTCATTGCTCCTTAATCTGAAGAATATTTTGTAGTCATAAAACACCTACGGAGCATGTAATAGCAGCTTTCATATGGCTTGCTTGCTATGGAATCCATCAGAATATATTTATATACATATTTCAGTGACCCCGATAGGACATAAAAATATACTTCAGGGGTTTACATGATAGGATAGAAGGTAAACTGGAATGCTTTTGCAGGGCAGTTTTCTTCTAGTAGAGATGAAGGCCTGGGGAAGAAGCTCAGATCAAGAGCTTATACAAACACTAGGATTTCCTGATTCAGTTTGTTTATTCTTTTTTATCTTTTTTTTTCTTTTTTTTTTTTTTTAATGAAACGTTTAGCAAAAAATACTTCCTATTTATTGTGAAGCTGGATGTCTGTTTATACAAGTTGTGATAGTCTAGTGTTCAAAAAGTTACTTGCATGGTGGATTTTGGTTTTTTATTGATTAGGCACAAAGGTAAACATCATCTTACTCCTGGATTGATAAATTATTTAACAACTTCCAACTTTTAAAACACACTTGCTTTAAAATAATCAAGAAAATCTAAATAAATATTTGAGCAATTTCTTAACACTTTTAAAATATAGCCTCATATTGGAAGTAAAGTGAGGAGGTGATTATACATCTCCAAGTTAAACAAATGTTAGACTTGATGAACAAAATTTGTATCAGGTGAACCAAATTTTGAAACAGATGTTTTGTATTTGTTTTTCAGAAGAAGTGGTTATTGAATCAATCCAAGCAGCACCGCAGTAAGGGGATGTCTTTGGTTTTGCAGCTGATCTATTACATGCCTTTTTAAGCAATTAGAGCTCAATAATGCAATCATTTGTCACCCAATTAATTTTGAAAGACTGGAAATACATGAATTGACACTTTAACCTATGGTTCACTTGGCACCATTGTTATTTAAATCCAGTAAAAAATAACTGTTAACAATATTGCCCTAGCTACATTGTAGAAAATTAAGCATCTTTATGTTCTGTGAAATTGACTTTGATTTTTTTATTTGATTTTTTTTATTATTATTAACTACTAGTATAGATAAGTATATGGATAAATAAAAGCAGTATGTTTTTGTTTTGAATAGAATACATGACTACAATATAATAAGAAACATCAATTAAGAAAATTATTGGCACAATTATTTCAAGGGCTAAGCCAGTACCCCTGATGCCAACAGAAGCTTTGCCATGGGCTTTACTGTGTGCGAGTTCCCTGCAGTATCTTCACAACTTTGAAAACTTTAAGTACTCAAACTAAATAGAATCACAGAATGCCTAAGGTTGGAAGGGACCTCTAGGTCATCTAGTCCAACCCCCCTGCACATGCAGGATCCCCTAGAGCACGTGGCACAGGACTGCATCCAAGTGGGTCTTGAAGATCACCGGAAAAGGAGAATCCACAACCTCTCTGGGCAGCCTGTGCCAGTGCTCTGTCACCCTCACTGTCAGAAAATTTTCCTTAGGTTCCTGTGGAACTTTTGATGTTTCAGTTTGTGGCCATTTCCTCTAGTTCTGTCAGTGGCCACCAGTGAAAAGAGGC
>JAWLRI010000251.1:5733115-5772039 GCA_034781795.1 Crypturellus tataupa | reverse complement strand
GGCCGGCCCCGCGGGCCCCTCCGCACGTGCTGCGCGGCCCGCGGTGGCGAGCGCCGCCTCCGCGGGCCGGGGGCTGCGGGAGGGGGGGCCGCGCTGTGACTCATGCCTGCGTCGGAGCACATCAGCCGCCGATGCACGCTCTAAAAAAGCAAATCCTAGGACTTGGGGGGGAAAAGGTCATCTCGCACGGAGTTCCGCGGCGCCATTGGTATTCCGGCAGCGTCCCCCGCGCTGCTTATAAGCGGCGAGGCGCTCCCGGCTGGAGTCGCCCTGCCTGCTTGGACGCCGGGAGCAAGAGCGGTCCTCCTGTCCCTCGGTAAGTCTCCTCTAAACCACATCCTATTTTTCAAGCCTTTGGAAATGCTTTTTGAAGATCTGGATTTTTTTCCCTAAAATCGATTGTGGTCCCTGCCATAGCCACAGAGGAAGAACAGGCATTTTGAGACAGCCAGCGCCTAGACATTGAGCTAACCTGTTACTCCAGTTCCAGGCATTGTCTGGCGGATCTCTCCTGCCGTAGGAATACTTTTTCGTTTTCTTTTTCTTTTCTCTCTTAAAAAAATATCAAAAAATAGTAAGATATCTGCTTCCCATTGAAATCCTCGATGGATTGCTTTTCCACGCGAGCGTAAATCCGCCCCAAAACGAAAACGAATAAGTAGTTACCGATTTTCGAAGAGCAGCTAACAAAGAATGGGCTCATTCGTTATCGTGACCTTGACTTCCTTTACAAGGCGAATAAAATAAATCTCAGGAAGCCATAGGGACAAAGAGGGGAGCGGAACGTTGACCCGATCATTCTCGATCAGCGACCAAATTGGGTTATCGGAGTGTCGTGTCCGCCAGGAACCAAGCGAGCAGCTAGCGTGGAGCGGGGCTAGTCCGGCATCTTCCTCAGAGCTACCTCTTCCTGCGTTTGTGCCGCTAACGCTACCTGCACCGGAGAGCCCTGCTAGGCGTTTAAACGCTCACACTTGTGTGTTTTGACGTTTTATTGCACACACGCGTGTGCTGGGACGTGGGCACAAACGCCCCTCTGTCGTGGCGGGGGCGAATGTCGCTCTTCCCCGCTGCTGCTGCGCCTGGTGCGCGATTCAGCCCTGGGTGATGGGGCGCGGGAGGGGGCTCAGCTCGGCAGCGCTGCTCATTTCAGAACCCGCTTTGTAAATTGGTTCCAATTGGAGGCAAGGCGCGTAATTGCCCCGCTCATTGATGTAATTGCTCTGGGCTCCGCGCTCCACCGACCGCCGCTGCGCGGAAGGCAGCGCCGCGGCTCCAGCCCCAGCCCGTCCCGCCATCTCCTCGTCGTTGCCGTCTGGCCCGATCCAGTCCCGTCTGCTGCCCGTCGGCCGCGCCCCCGCTGCCACCCCGCCAGGACTGAATTGCTCGTTGCTGCCTGCAGCCTCCTGCCCTCTGGCATCTAACGAGGACCCGAACGCTCCACCGAGGGAGTGGACCCTAAAGCTGCTTTTCTCCCTTGCAGGGAATTCTCTCCGGGGCGCCCCTCGGAGCAGCGTCGAAGGAAAGGCGGGCTCCGAAGAGCGACACGTTTCTGAGCGGATGGCTTCCTCTGCTCCATCATCCTCCAACGACGCTCCGGACCCCACTCCAACGAATCTGCGACCCACAAGTAGGTTTTGTTGTTTTCCTCGTTTTAACCCGCTTGGCGGCTTTCTCCAGCTGGGTTGGGAAAGGCCGATTTGCGAGGGATAAGGGAGATGCGGGCCGGCGGCCCCCCAGGTGCGCAGGGCGCCGCACACAAAGGAGGCGCCGTCCCGGCCCTGGCAGCCGCAGCGGAGCAAAAGCCGGGCGGGGGGAAAAGCTCCCCCGGCGGCTTCAGCTCCCACCGCAGCCGAGCGCTGTGGCAACAAAGCGAAACCCCCGGATGGTCAAAATCCGGAGGGTTCGATGTGGAGAAAACGAAACGGTTAAAGAGCGAATTTACACCACCTTAAAGTGGGTTCCCCCCTTTGCATTTTATAAATGCTAATGAAATCACTGCCTTTCAGCTGAAGCCTATAATCAAGTGGAATTTGGATGCTAATTGTAGCTTTTAAAGCCTGTATTCCTAATTGCTTTGAATTTGCCTTGAGTTATTGAGGTGTGAGTGAGAAGCAGAGGGCTGCTGCAGGTGGATAGAGAATCGTTTTACAGCCCTGGCTCGGCAACTCAGGCAGCCGTCTACCAAAAATATATAAAGACGCTCGATGCCATAAAGCATCAGAGACAAAGAGGGGGCATCGGTAAGAAATGAAAGGCTGTCAGGCACTGCAAAGTGCGGAATGGCTTTTAGCCTGGGAGCGCTGCCGGAGCTCTGAGGCATGAACAGCGGCGTCGTTATTGTGATTATTCTGCAACTGGAAAAAATAGGGGGAGGGGGCGACAGGCAGCACCATATCGAAAAACAATTTTTTTTCCTTTGGATGAGGATGATAGGCTGTTGCCTTTTGCTGAGACATTAGCCGTTAGAAAAATGGAATTAACAAGCAACGCCTTTTTTTTTTTTTTTTTAAAAAAAAAAAAAAAAAAAAAGGGGCGGGGGGCGCGAAAAGCGGCCCCTGCTCCTATCCCTTCCTCGGCAGCGGCTGCCCCTGCGCGCCCGTCCCGGCACTGCCGGCAGCTCCGGGCCCAGGGCGCCTCCCGCTGCTCCGGGCGCCCCGTCGGCCAGGGTGGGGATTTGGCGGGCTTGGGCAGCCCGCTCCGCCGGGCACGGCTGGAGAGACCCCACCGGGGGAAGGCGCCGCCCGGGGGGCTCCTGGCGGGCAGGATCGGGCCCCACCGCCGCGGAGCCCCGCGCTCCTCCGCCGGGCTGCGCCTCAGCCAGGCGAGCCCCATCAGCCAGTCAAATACTATTTCTCACCCAATTAATTCCTGAACTCTTTGGCGACCCCATTTCATGCCAGTTTATTTTAAGCTGCCACTTCCCTGGATGCTCGCCAGTAAATTATTAGATGCTCTGGTCCCAGACGCCATTCCCTTTCTTCCCGACGGGCCAACGTGTCACTTCAGTGTCATCGGAGAGACAAAGAGCCTTGACTGCCCCGAGTGAGCCAAGCGTTGACCCGGGACCTGGAGCCTGCTGGAAAGCGGCAGTTTCTTCTGAAACTCCCGAGCAGCCCCTGAGACCATGAGTGGTGGTGGGTGGGGGGCGTCAGGAAATAGGGGAAGATGCGGGGTTGAGCTGCCCGGGCCGCCGCGCCACGGACCTTCTCTGCCTTCTCTTCCAGCGTATGACACGTGGTGCGGTGTGGCCCACGGGTGCACTCGGAAAATCGGCCTCAAGATATGCGGTAAGTCCTCGCCGCCGCAGGACTGTCCCTTCCCTTCTTCTTTTCCCTGCCCTTCTCCTCCCTTCCCTCCCGCCGCAGGCTCGGCGCGGGCGCCCCCTGCCGCCCTCTCCAGGGCCCCGACGGCCAGGGCGGCCCCGACTGCCCCGGTGCAGGCTGCGCTGCCCGCGGGGAGGAGCGAGCCGGGACTGGGGCCAGCACTCGCCATCTGAAAATGTTCACCCTTATCGGGTTGGAAAATACAGACCTCCTGGGAGGGAAAGATCAACGGGAGACTTATTCAGAGCAGCCCTTCAGCTGGCTGCGCAAGGGAGATAGTGCTGGTAGTCGCTGCCCGAGGTGCGGGGACACGCAGGGGCAGGTCGCGCCGTATAGCAGAGATTCATTTGCAGATAACAAGCTGTCTCTCCGCTCCTCCTCTGGAGCGCCTTCGCTTTGGGAGACAAACGGACAAATCTCTGTCTCCTGATGGAGAAAGCCGTTCCGCTTAGCCTGCGCTCCTTATGAATAGAAATTATTTCCCGTTTCTCCCGCTGGCTTTTATTGGTGAGGGGCGGGGGGTGGTTTCCTGGCAGAAATGAGCGTTTTATCCAAGCAAAGAGACAGACGAAGGCTTCGCCCTACCGCCTTAGTCGGAACTCATTTGTTCATGCGTTTTGTTACACGGACATTAGGACTGAGGTTGCAGAACCAGGTTGCAAAATATTTTAATCCTGTGCCTATTAGAGAGCTCATTGGCACCCGCAGGCGACATTAACGAGCAGCCGCTTGGTTCTATAAATAGCTCCTGCTCTGGGTTTAATGGAGCGCTTCCCCGCCAGCCCCTCGCGGCCGGGGCCACGGGCTCCTCATCATCGTTTTAATCTAGCCCGGCGAGCAGAACTGATGGAGTAACGCACCGCCGGCTGGGGCTGGGCGGCCGGCCTGCGGAGGAGGGACAGCGCGCTTCCCGCAGCTCGGGGGCTACATCGAAAGCGCGAAAATGAAGCATCCCACCATTTTGGATTCGAGAAAGGGGGAAAAAAAGGAAATGTTGTTTGGGGGCATTGTGAAGGGAATGCCAAACAAGCAATGATGTCGTATTGCTGGATCGTTTTGTGTGCTCGGGTTATTTGGTTTCCTTTTCTCCCCACCTGCCTTTGGTTTGCCTTGGTTTTACACGGAATACCTGCCTTGGCCATGAGACTTGGGCCACGATGGCCGTTTCGCTCCCGCTCAGACCTGCCCCCCTCACAGCGCAGGGAGCGCTGCCTTTGGTGTGAAGTGCTGAAATGTCAGAGTGATTTCGAATTACAGACGTGAACAAGCCGACATTTAACGATTGCAATCGAAACGTCTCGTCCCTGCGTTTCACGGGGCGTCATCCCAAACCCTCCATATCCTGGAGCTTACAAAGCTGCAGGAACGCGGACACCTCAGAATTGGCCTTTCCGCGCGCTTTAGTGCCGAAAGCTGCTTTTAACTAGGGCTTCAGCTCGAAGGACAGGCGGCCCTTGAACCACACCCGAGCCCTGCCGCCTGCTCCTGTTTATCGTGTGTTTGATATTTTCGGCAATTACCTACCCGGGATTTACGTGTCACTTCTCCTCAAACAAGTGGCCGGTTAAGGCATTAGCTGCTTTCCTCTTCAGCCGAAAGCTGAGCCGGGCCGAGGAGCGCGGCCGCCGCGCGGGTTTTGAAGTGGTTGAAGGAAGCGTCGCGGAGCGCAGAGCAGGGGCGGCTGCTCCTCAGCGCTGGAGCTGCGTCCCTCACCCCGACCCCGCTGCCCAGGGGCACCCGCCGCGATACCCGACACAGCAAAACAGCCCGGGGGCGGCTGCAGCCCCCGCAACCTCCGCCCCGGGCGGCGCCTCCCGGCCCTACGAGCGGCTTCGCAGCGACCATCTCTCCAGGGCAGCCGCGTAGCGGGGACACCACGTCGGGAGCCGAGAGGAGGAGCTGGACCCCCCCCCCCCTCCCCGGGGCAAATCCTGAGGTGCAAACGCTGCCTGCACCTCAGCCTGCAATCCTAACTCTGGACTTGTGGTCGCGCTGGGACACAGGGGCTCTCCTCGTGGAGACACTGATGTCACCTCGCTTTCAGATCTCAATATCTTTCAGTGCAATAGGTGAAAACGCCCCTGAGCGGAACCTGCGCGGGACGTGGCTGCTGCGGGCGGATCTCGGCTCCTTGCGCTCACCCTGACAGGACCGGCCAGGAGAGCCGCGAACCGCCGCCCGCGTCGCTCCCCGTTAACGTCCCCGGCGCGGGAGGCAGCCGCGTTAATTCGCACCACGGCGCTGCCCGCGGCCACGGGAACGGGCTCGCCCGCCGTGCCGGCGCTGCATGGAGGGGGCGGCTCTGTGTGGGACTGCCTGTCGCACGGCTGATGTCTCTGTCAGAGCTTACCCCGTTGCTCCTGCCCCCGAGCGCCTCCGGGAAAGACAAGCTGGGGGAAAGACGTGATGCCGAGGGCCACGAGAGCGAGGAAGCTGAGGGCGGGAGGGGGTCTGGGCCTCTCCCCCACCGCGGGGCCCGGCGGTGCCCGGTGAGCGGGAAAACGGCGCTTGCCGGAGAAGCGGATGATTTGTTGCAGAAACCTTAAGAAGTAATTACAGAGAAACTACGAAATGCCATCAAAGCGTAATGGCTGCTCCTAATTTGAGCAAGAAGAGAGATTGAGTTGCATTAATTTTCTGGATTGGCAATCACATTTCTGAGAATACCACCGGGGAAGAGTAGCGAGCAGGTTATTGCTACGGCGCGGCAGTGAGCGCGGCGCTGCCTGCGGGCAGCCGGGCCCCGACGAGCTCGGCCGGGGGCTCCTGGCGCCCCAGCAGGGAGCGTCTTTGCGGCCCGGCCCGGTGCCGGCACCCGGCGGAGCGGCGCGCAACCGGAGACCCGCGGTCTGCGCAAACCGAGGCCGGTTCCGAGGCGCTGCCCGCTGAGCGAGCTCGGTGCCGTGGGAAGGCCGAACCCTTCGTTACCGACGTTAAAAGCGGAATGGGAAATCGCGCCTGTGGATGAGTGGCCTTAAGGGAAAAAAAAAATCATGACAAACAAGTGCCGCTCCCGCCTCGCTATCACCCACGGCCCGCACTCCTAGCTCGCGGTCTCCTGGCCCCAGAGCTCGGGCAGGGGTTCGTTCCTGTCCTGCGTGGTGCTGCTGCCAGCCCTGTGCAGAGCCCTGTGCAGGGCTAGAGGCGCCGGGCGCGGTGGCACCAGAGCCCTGTTCGGGTGGGAAGGGGTAGCTCTTGGGGCGTGCGGGGTCCCGGCCACAGAGAGGAGGGTCTGCGGGAGCTGCCGCCGCCCGGAGAGCCCCGCGGGGCGATGCTCGGGCGTGGGGCCGTTCGCAGCCTCCTGCGCGCGGGAGCACCAGAGAAGTGAAAGTGGCCCTGATTTCAATCATACATCATTGCCCCTGTCTGCTGGGTCCATAAACTTCGCCTGCAGGCTGAAATAGCATTGACTTATCCTGAACTCTCTTCCAGTGGCTGATTACTGAAGTGGAATCTGTCTGATCGACTTAATAAGAATTTACCACTGCACTAAATGACGAAAATTTGTTTTTTTGCATGGCTGGGTTTTTGCAGTTGATGGCATTTTGAGCTCTCCCTCCTGGAGGCAAATAATCTCCATAAATACTCTTATTCCTGACCTCATTAGCTAGATCCAGAGCAAACACCACTTTGCACTGTTGTCTAGAGAGCTGCTGTAGACGTTTCAAAACATGCTGGGAAGTGAGAAAACTCTGACCTGTGCTCCTTGTAATAACAATGTAGGGTTCCTGCAGAGGACCAACAGCCTGGAGGACAAGGGCCGCCTCGTGAGCTCCCTGAAGGAGAAACAGTCCTCCAAGAGCCTGCTGGCCTGCGAGAACAGTGAGCGGGAAGGCCGGTTCAGGCGCACCGAGACGGACTTCTCCAACCTCTATGCCCGAGGTGAGCACTCTGTGGAGCTCCTGCTCGTCCCCTTCAGGCTCATCCCTTAGCGTTTTCGCCTGTGCTTCCCATGGAAGTGCAGCCATGCACAGACCTCACGTTTGCCTGGTCGCTTTTAAGGAAACTGTATGCTTGGTAAGATTCCCCGTCTTAAAATTGTATAGACTTGGGGCCGCTTTGCAACAGCTCAGCTGCAGCAATTCCTCGGGAGGCACTCACTCCTAGGAGAATAGTTTCTGATTTTGTTTTCCTCTCGGTAAACTAGCAAAGAGAGCGGGTTGCTGGCAGGGGTGGCTGGCGAGGAGCGTGGGCAGGAGAAATCGGCCGCCTCGGGCAGATGCGAGACTTGCTGCCTGGGCTGTGACCGCCGGGGCTGGTCTGACGCCGCTCACTACGCTCTTGCCCGCAGATTTGCTGCCCGCCAAGAATGGCGAGGAGCAGACCATGCAGTTTCTTCTCGAGGTCGTCGATATCCTCCTCAACTACGTGCGGAAGACGTTTGATAGGTCTACCAAAGTGCTGGACTTCCACCACCCGCACCAGCTCCTGGAGGGCATGGAAGGCTTCAACCTGGAGCTCTCGGACAACCCCGAGTCCCTGGAGCAGATCCTGGTGGACTGCCGGGACACGCTCAAGTACGGCGTGCGGACAGGTAGGTGCCCGCTCCGCCCGCGCCAGCCCCCGGCAGTTCTGGGGCTGGCGGCGGAGCCTCCTTCCCTTGACGAACCGCGAGCTGCCCTGTCTCCGGGGAGCAGTATCATTAGGTAAATGAGGGCATAAACGACAGGCAGTTTGCAGTTTTTCTTCCTGATGCTCTCCAGGCGTTTAATGAAAGGAGAGGCTCGGGGAGGGGGGTGGTCCTCGCGGGCACCAGCCCGTCACGCGCCGGCGCCCCGACGCTGGCGGAGCGGCCGCGCGCGCCCGCCGCGCTGCCCTCGCGGCCCCTCCGCGGCGGCTGGGCGGGCGCTGAGCCGCTCTCGTCGCCTTGCAGGTCACCCCCGCTTCTTCAACCAGCTCTCCACGGGACTGGACATGATCGGCCTGGCCGGCGAGTGGCTCACATCTACGGCCAACACCAACATGTAAGCGCGGAAACGGTGTGATAGGGGCTCCTATCGCCTTTGAATCTCAGTTCTGAAAGGCTCCTCAGTAAAAGTGTTTTATATTTTTTCTTACTTGTTGTGGCAGTTAAGTAGTGATGTAAAGCTGAACAGTTGAACAAAAGATTTCTTTTACATCACTGATATATACAAATATCCTGGAGCAAATGGTAAGTGAAACATGCTCATTCTAATATGGTAATATGAAATGGGCTTGGGGCCTCTTCTTCTCCTGTTCATCTGCTGGCAAAGTTGTTTGTTTTGAGTATCTTTAAAAGGATTAGAAATGCAACATTGACATTTAATTTGTTGATAATGAAGGAAGTAGCCAATTTAAATTTGTCATATTTTAGTGAAAAAATTATCAAAAGTATATCAAAGAGAAAACATTTCTTCATTTATCTTGTCCTCAAAAGTAATTAAACTTAGGGTCTAAATGTGAACTTTTGCAGCAAGGAGTATAATTTAGGGAGGAAAAAGGAGAGAAAAAAAAAAGTAATTTTTATTTGTATACTGATTTGCATGTGCTCCAAAATGTTCGGAAAATCCCAAGGCTTGGCAGGTAACAGAAACTGCCTTCTGGTTTAGCCCTGTGTTGGGCATTTTATCTCTGTTCTTCCTGTCTAAACCTATCTATAGTTTGGGAATGTAGACTCAATGTTGCTAATTGGCAGAACACAAGAAATGTATCTGCAAATTGAAAAATTAACACTATTTTTACTGGCCCTTCCATGAGTTCATTAATTAGAGCTGATTATTAGCAGCTCTGTGTAGATTACAAGCTGTGCCTGTTTTGTGACATTAGTGATAAAGAAAACTACATAAGGTGCTTCAGCCAAAAGCAGTCTGCAGTAATTGTCTTCTTAATTAGTTTTCTGTTAAAAATCTATATGAGACATTCAGATGTAAAACATTGGCTAGAAAAAATCAAAAGCAAATAAACAAAACCCCACAGCATGCATTTAATATTTAAAGCAAATACCACAAGGTGCATCTCTCTCTCTCCCTCCCTCTCTCTCCTTTTTTTTTTTTTTTTTTTTTTTTAACAACACCATAATTAAAGGTGAAAACAGATTCCATTACATTTCCAAAGGAAAATTTTGTTTAAATACTGTTTCCATATGTAAGCAAAGCATACTACATTGCTTAAGGCGTGGCCTGTCACATTTTGTAAGCCACATTTCTTTTGACTAACATCCTGACTGTCCCTTTGCGATCAGTGAAATGATCAACACAAAAATGATAAGCTAAAGTAGAATTTTGCTCCACAGGAGAATATGATAATCTTGGAAGTATTGTTGTGGTTATTAAGAACATGAGACTCATTCAGTTCCACGAGGGTAATTCTTTGTTCATGAGGTTGCGTTACTTTTCTTTAGTTGGTTTTAAGAGTACTAAACTAACTATTAAATAGATAGTTCTGTAAAGTGTATGGAGCATTTATACTTTAAGCAAGAACATATATTGAAAATAATTTTCTGCAAGCATTTTTTTAATGGGGTTTACCAAAAGCAAAATAATATATTGTTCTCTCTTTTCTTAACCCCCTTAGCAAATCAAGGTCAATATGGTGTGTTTTAAAATAACACAGTAATTACAGATACAGATAAAGCAAGATGTTTGTAAAATATGATTCAAAGAACTGACAGAGAAGGTTATTTTAAACTGCCAGATCAACTCTTGGTGCTCTGGGGAATATGTTATTTGTTTTGAGCAGTACTTCAGCACAGAAGAGCAGGTTCTGACCTTTATCTAGAAATTGTTCTGACTTGCTAGACAAGCATGTAATGTGACAGTAGCGCTAGACTGTGATAAGGAATTCATTTTCCATTGCCATTTTTTCTTTAGATAGCTATGAACAATACTTAAAATATTGGTGAACAGTTAAAAAAAGGTATTTTGTTTCCCAAATGTTTTATTTTTTTTGTAATCAAAACACTGGTGGCTCTTAAGATTTCATGACAATTTAAAATATTATCTAAATTTTATGTGAATAAATCAAATTAAATATAATAAGCTTTCCTTAGAAGTGATGTGTCAGTAAGACATGCACAGCTCAGTCATTAGCATAAGATGTTTAGAGAAATTTTCAGGTTGAATTTGCTGCTGCTGTTCAACCAGCGTCAGATATCTGTAGCATAAGCGCTCACCTCTGCCTGCTGCTGAGGTTGGGAAGGGAAAGCATTATCCCAAAATTCCCTGCATATCCTCTGTTAGCCCAGATGGGAAAATTATACTGATAGTATTGACATTATGCATTTATACTTCTGCAAAGATAACACATGAAAATTATGTAACGTGCTTTATGTTCAGTCTACCTACTGGCAAACGGGAATAAGGAGATAAAATGATTTGTCCTGATAAAAATGCTGCAGCCTTTAGGTGAGAGTGTAGCTAGGCCAGCCCTAGGCACTACCAAGAAACAAACAAAAACAAACAAACAAAATATTCATATTCTGTTAGCAAAGAGATGAGACTGGTATTCATTTTAGTTAGTTCTTAGAAGTACCTGTAAAGGCTACAACTGTATGGAAAACCTCATCAGGATTTTTCATCAGGTGATTGGTTTCGAAGTAGCAAAGAATTTTTACCATGCCAAATGCATTTATATATTTTAGTGACATCTTCAAAATCATTTAAGTTTAAAACAAATAATTTGGAGAGTTTTTCACTAAAATGCTATTTGGAAAACCACAGCCTTCATCTAATATGGCTCCATTGGCCATCATCCACAATCTTCTTTTATTGGATTGTCAGGTTTTGGAGATTCAGAAAATAAGTATCTACAAAATAAATAAGTACTATTTTATTTGGTTTTAGTGTATTTAACATTTCCTCTGTGAACAATTGACATTTTATTTTAAATATGCTATTATATATATGTAACTTGCGAAAATCTATATGCTTTTTATGCAAGTCTCTAAATCTTCCAGGATGTAGACATCAGGATGTATGTTCTCAGGACAAAATTGAAAATACATTTAAAATGATATAAAAATTATGTTGACTGAAACGTATTTTGCTTTAAGTTATAGTAGTTTATATGGTGCTGAGTTCCTGTGGACTTCAGTTGGTCTTTCTACCTGAGTAAAAGTTGGAAAATATCCTAGATGTGTAGTGTGGGGAAAAAAAGAAAAAATCAACTACTGTGATTTGGCTGCTAAGAAAATTTGCTACTGAGAAACCAGGCACTAACTGGTTTATTCATTCTGTCTTTCTGTAATTTTCAGCAACAGCTGATCTCCAGGTCAAACGTCTCTCTGACCCGTCTGAAGATGATACAAATAAAATAAAGAGTATTTTGGTCTTTCAAAACTGGAAATAGCAACAATTAGAAAACAATATTATTGAATCTGAAATACTTCAAAAATAGTGCTATCATATCTGTGATGAATTAAGGCTGGGGGCAAGATTTGTTGAAAAATGAATAATTTATTTTAGTATTAGTAGAGAGTCAGCACATAGATTTTTATCCATATTATTTAAATGAAAGACTTAATATCTTATTACTTTGCAGATCCCTTAAGAAATCCCAGGTTGACTGTTTAGTTTCTTTCTGCTTCAAATTTTTTAATATGACAAGGAGAATTTATTTACAGCAGTATTAATTAATCCATGTACTTGATCACCAAAACTGGTTGTATGACTGTCACTTTCCATCCATATATCTGTCCATGACATCATGGCATATTAGACCGTGCAATGTATTTGCCCTCATTAGAGGATACAATAGTTGACTGCTATCTTGTTTTTTTTTTGCGATTGGTAATTAGAAATTCATCATTTATAATTACTCTTGACAGTTATTGATCATATGGTATTGTAGAAATAAGTTGTCCTTGGAGATCAACAGAATAAATCCACATAATTAATTATATTTAGGCTTTGAAGCCCTAGCTCAATATCTCTAATTTTGCTTGACATTAGCTGGGTGAAGTTCACTGTTTTCATAAGTTTTTTTGGAAATATGTTATTCCCAGTATGTGAAATGGGCACTTTGGCAAACAAATAAATTGCAGTCCAATTTTGCCTCGCAATGACCAGCACTGTGATGGTGAGCACAAGCCTCCTGTTGACTATATAAAAAAGTTACTAAAGACAGGATGTTGTAGTCTTCATTGACCAATTCTGCTAATATTCTCTTCCTGTTTTTGTTGTTGTTGTTGTTTGTTTGTTTGTTTGTTTCTCTCTATTTTTCCTTGAGTAAAGATTGCAACATCAAACCCTGAATTTATGGGGAATTTTTTGGGAATCTTCAACATTTTTACTAAGAATCACAACTAGGGATTCATTGTGTGTTTTGTAATCTGTATTTATTTATTTTGTTTTTGTTGTTTTATCCGTGCAGGTTTACATATGAAATTGCTCCTGTTTTTGTCCTCATGGAGCAAATAACACTTCGAAAGATGAGAGAGATCATTGGATGGTCCAATAAAGATGGTGATGGAATATTCTCACCTGGTGGGTTGCACTTCACTCTTGGTGGCTTGACTAAAACTTCAAAAAATAAAAATAAGCATAAGCAGTGCCCACATTCCTCATGAAATATCTGCAACTCAAAATGACATGTCAGAACTTTAGAAATAGGCATTTCCCATTTAATGTATACATTATGTTCAAACATAGCACAAGTTGAAGGAAATGCTCTTTGTCTTACAAGTTGAAGGAAATGCTCTTTGTCTTTGGTATGGCTGTGTGCCATACCAAATGATTAGGCAGAAATCTGTACAACATTTTAAAACTTTGTGAGCCTGGTAACTATTTTTTTTTTTTTTACTTAATTTACCTATTATTGCCTTATTCTAATGCCTCATTCCTGGAGGTGCTGAGCAACCACAAACCTCGCTGACCAACAACTTTTGAGAATCACCTAGTGACTTCTTTGATGAGGATTTGGGCACACAGCTGGGTAAAGTGCAACTAGATGCTGGTCACATCTTGTGGTATAGTTCTTCCAGAAATATGAGTTCCTAAAATAGGATTCTGAAGAACAGGCTGAAGTGGTACCCCATGAAGGCAGTATAAGGGTAGTCAGCAGTGGCAGAAAAAAAAATAGAAACCATGCAGAAATCTTAGGGTCTGTGTGGGGACAAAATGGGCACCTAAGAGAGCTCCACATTTCTGGGTTTATAGCGGGGAAACATGCTTCATCAGAGGATGAAGGGCAAACTCCACTTCCTTCTGGGATAATAAGCCTAAAATCTACGAATGCACACTTCATTGCTAGTCACATCTGCAAGAAAAATATGGAAGAGCTTTCCTAATGTTCTTGTTGGTGAAAAAATATCAGAGGGATAAGTTCTCTTGCTTTTCATGGATGAGATTAGCCTCAATAAATGTTGATGTCTGCACTGTACAACTGTGCTGGCTATCCTGGCATCTTTTTGTAAATAAATCAAGAGAAATAGATGCTTTCCCTAAATTAACTATCTTCAAAAATAAATATCAAAACAGATTAGCTGAATCAGCCTACAAAGTACCTCCTTTTGTTAGCTGACTACCACGGGAGCTTAGGATAACTAGCTCAGATGTAGAAATCTACCTTTAGGCATTTATCTCTACATCTTTGATGAGATGGAATAAATCCACCCAGCATGTGACATTTCTTCAGTCCCAGTCAATTTGATAAGTTTCTTCTATTCTGGCTAACAAGAAGCTGTCATGCAAAGGCAGCATAATAAAAATGGATGCCTTTAGGAATGTGTTACAAAAATATTAGCATTTGGAAGAGAGATAGCAAATCCTGGCTATCATTATGACCTTCCAGAGGGTCTGTCTCCATGCTGTTTAGACAAGTAACCAGAGACTGATTTTTCAGAGATTTATTTTATTTCACAACACAAAAGAGACATGTTTGTCTTCGGTCTAATCGTTTTTTTTTTTTTTTTCTTTTCCTCATAATCACAATTTCATTACACATTCATTCACAGGAGGAGCTATCTCCAACATGTACAGCATAATGGCTGCACGCTACAAGTATTTCCCTGAAGTGAAAACCAAAGGCATGGCTGCAGTCCCTAAACTAGTACTTTTTACCTCGGAACATGTAAGACTGTTATACTATTAATTGTTAATTTACTGATATATATTTTGAAGATATTTTACCATTTAATTACTACTACTAAATAATATGTTTTGTTGCAGAGTCACTACTCGATAAAGAAAGCTGGAGCTGCACTTGGATTTGGTACAGACAATGTGATTTTGATAAAATGCAATGAAAGGTAGGTTTTGATATATTAAATGTGTTCATCTGTTAAATTTGTTTTATTGTGCTTAAAGACTGGTTCAGTACAGTGTGTCAAGTTGCTAATGGCCTGATGAGAAAATCCTATTAAATTATTTCAACTGTAGCTAGTATTTCTGTGTGCAATCTTTAATTTTCTTTGTCTTTCTGTTTCTGCAATAATTACAGAGGCAAAATAATACCAGCTGATTTAGAGACCAAAATTTTGGAAGCAAAACAAAAGGTTTGTGTTCCTTAGAATTAGAGCTTTAATGCTCATGTTAATAAAATGTATTCTCTCTCCCTTTGAAGGCTGAGGGTTAACATTAAGAACATTTTAATAATATTTTCACATATTTAATTATGTATTTATGTATTATTTTAGGCAATCATCTCTACATCTTGCTAAGATTTCCATTTACTGTTTGAATTCTCTGTATTTTTTAATATATATTTATATTGTATTCTCTATATTTTATTTTAAATATTTTAAAATTCTGCCCCACATCTGTATTTTCTGATTTCATTTTCTTTTATAATTTGCTGTTCAGGAATATCTGCTGGGTTGGAAATGTCTATTAGAAGTATCTGAAGTACCTGGAATTTCTGTTTGGGAATAATGGAAATTACTTTTTAATAATCTTTTCCTCAAACAGAAGGTTTATTATTTAAGCTAAAACTAATTTTAGTCAATCTTTGAATTTTAGTCAAAAATATTGAAAATTTAGATTAGGCCTAAAATTCCCACAGAATTCCAGTGTGATTTTGCAGGATTGGTAACTGTAGTGTGTGCATTACTATGTTTTTATTTGAAGCATTCATTACTACTTTTTGAATTAATGTAAAGTAAAATCTGTTAATATTGTATAGAGGTACTAAAGTTGGAGGTTTTTTTTGAAAAAGCTTCTTTATATTTGGTCATTCTTTAAAGTTGCAGTTCACATTTATTTCACTTGCTTTGATTGGATAATTCCATATTTATTGCTTTTGTTTTGCATTGCTTTGTTCTGCTTTGTTCCTTTTATGCTAGAGAAACTAGATTTAGGTTTACTTGACTATTGCTATTTTGTTGCTGAAGTACTTGAATCTCCTAACTGAAAGAGATTAGACAAAACACTGTATTCTGATTAGTTCATTTTGTGAGATTATAGTATGATAAACACAGTTAGTTTATTCCTACCATGCACCCAGTTTGTTAGTTTCTACTGTTGCTTATGTGTGTCTTTCACACGGTAAGAAAAAACATTTTAAGATGGGAAAATGGGGCAGCAACTATTCTAAAGACATTTTCACACTTTTTTTTTTTTTTTTTTTTTTCCTGGGCTAGGCTGGATTTTATATTTAATTAATATTTTCATTTATATTGTAGGGATACATTCCTCTCTTTGTAAATGCAACTGCAGGCACAACAGTATATGGAGCCTTTGATCCAATACAGGAGATTGCAGATATATGTGAAAAATATAACCTCTGGCTGCATGTAGATGTAAGTAGCTGAACAAAGTACTAGTTTATTTGAATACTTGAAACAAATGTTTGAATTAAAATATTTATTATAAGAGCTCGAGTAAATTAAAATATGTTAGGCTTTTTTCCAGGCAAAACATGATTCTTTTCTTTTTTCTCTCTATTCCAGGCTGCTTGGGGAGGTGGACTCTTAATGTCCCGAAAGCATCGTCATAAACTAAATGGAATAGAAAGGTACTACGTACTGCTTATTAGTATTATTGTAACTGAAGCAGTTTTATAGGGGTGCATGACACTTCACAAATGCATGAAAATATGGTTTTGCTGCAGTAAGGAGATTAAACAGTAAATTAAACATAAGCAAGACAGACAGGAGAGATTCAGACCAAGAAGATTAAAACAATACTGCAGAAGAAAAGAGCAGAGAAGATGCACAGCTGAGTGGAAGGTAAGCAGACTTGAAGGGAAACAAGGATATTGGTTGGCAAAAAAAAAAAAAAAGGAGGTTGTTCTAGGCATAGCTTGGAACAGGTCCCAAGTCTGGGAATGGGGGTGCAAGGACTAGAAAAATATAAGATGTAGGGCTTTGAACAGCAGTGAGGAAGGAAGAATACAAAGATGCGAAGTCATGACACCGTGGGAGTTTGCAGAGTTTCTCTCCTGAATGAGGTTTGCAGTCATTTTCAAAAAATAAAAAGCTTGTGTTCTGTCTGAAAAATGAGCAAAGATCCTCTATAAGGGCTTTCCCCATTGTGGGCATCTTACACAGTAGGTGAAGACAAAGTATAGAATAAAGAATGGTATGAGTTAATATGCAGAAGGACTGAACTAAGCCAAGGAAGAAGAAAAGCGTGTGGACCTTTCTGGCGAGGGAAAGCAATGTGTGGCGCAGGGGTAGCTCTGAAGGAGCAGAACCACCTAAACTTCTGTCCAGTCAACCTGCCAGTCACTCATGCAGTAGCATCAGGTCTCACATGGAATCACGCACCACACGCTGGTTTGTCTCAGGTCCCAGCTGGGATCTACTGCCAACGCTCAGGCTGCACTTGGCCTGCCTAGAGACTTGGACATACGGGGCCTGACATACAGCTGTGGCTGGAGGGCGTGAGTTGCTGGTGATAGAACAGCCTCTGGCTGCTCTGCAGGACAGAGCATGATGTTTTCTTGTTAAAATAAACCTAATGTTCCCTAGGAAAGCTATTTTAAACCGCCTTTGTTTGGAACTTTGAAATTAAATAAATATGCTCAGCTGGACCCTAGTTCTCACTTAAAAGAAAACAAGCTGTTACATAAATTCCTGTTTCTTACGTACCACCTGTGAACTACCATTTCAGTTTCTGAGAAGAAAATGACTTCCTAAGCCTATTTCTAAATAGTCTCCAAGCAAGCTATGCCCTGCTGGGCTGTGCTGCCCACGCAGGTCTTGGCAGAACACAAACTGTGGATGGGCAGCCCCAGCTGCCCCTTTCCCGCAGCTCCGTGGGCTGTGGCTGAACCTCAAGCAGGCCGGAATCACACCTGGACCCTCTGTGGGACTAGTGGGCCTCAGCCTCTGGGGAAAATGGGTCACTGCGTTGCCCTGGATAGAGGAACTGGGACTCTGCCTGCACCTCTGAGAGTAGTGTGGAGGAAAGGATGAAATCTCTGAATTTTCATTGAAGCGCATTGTACGAACCCCTGCAAAGTCTATGAAATATTAAACTGTGGACTTTTCTTCTCTAGAAAGTAAAGGGACTCTAGGGGACATATGGTAATTAATGACCTAGAATGAAGAGGTCAGTAGATGTGTAAAGTTGGCACATTTATTTTAGCATCCTCATTAAACTACCTAGGATAATGTGTTAAAATTACAGAACATTTCATGTATTTGGTCAGTAAATTAATCTTGGTCATCCATTTGTACTTTCATATAAAATGTTTTAAACTTTACATGCAGAAGAGTAGGAATGTGCTATAACGTTTTATAGTCTTTTAATAATCCATGGGTTTAATAAATTAATATAGAAAAGATCTCATATAGCTGGAAAAATGGATAAGCATTAGGAGTGTCTTTTCCTTTCCCTTGTATTTTTCCATCAGCTATTGAAGGAATATTGAAGAACTCCATTTTCTGAAGTACTTCAGGTTGTTCCCTTAATTCTTTCCTCCTTCCAATCAGCACCTTGAACTGATATAACCTGTCAAACTGTTCTTAGTTTGTGTAATGCTGTTTCTAGAAGTGAAGTCTTCTGGGGATGGAGTTACAATATCAGCTAATCAGTATAATCTGACACCAATTAGCTGTGTTATTAACAATATAAACTATTTAGCAGTCTAACATGGTGATATTAACCCAGGAAAATTCCTTTCCTGGACAGTACAACTGGGAAAGAAGACATCTGAAATATTAATACCCTCCATAGTGAAAACAGGTCAGAGCTCCATACATTTCCATCTGAAAGCGGAAATCTGAGGTGACTACTCCAGGTTAAGCTTTCTGTTTCCCAAACCTACCTGAATGTGTAATTCTTTTGCAGAGCCAACTCAGTCACTTGGAATCCACACAAGATGATGGGAGTGTTGTTGCAATGTTCTGCCATTCTTATCCGGGAAAAGGTCTGCTTTCCATTTAATAATTAAGCAGTTAAAAAGAGAATTGTAAATATCAACTGCTGCTTTTTAAGAGGGTAGTGCAAAACCTATTCCATTTCATAAACTTCTTTTGGAAGGGATAAATGCACAATTTATGTCATGTTTAGTTAGAAAAAGAAGGAAGTCCTTTTTTGTTTTTCTGGTTTTGGTCAAAGACTCTGTGGGCCAGATCTTTAGCTGGTGTGTCTTTGCATATTCCAGTACAAACACTAGAGCTATGCTAATGCACTGTAGTCGAACACCTGCACTACTTACCTATGACTTACCAAATTATCTACCTCGGTATATGCTGTGAAGATCACTTAAATAAGTGTCAACTATTTTACCTTACCTGCAGATTTGCCTTACCTGGCATGCCACCTGCTGCTGGGGAGGTTGGCTGCAGAGGAAATGGTGCCCATGTGTAGAGGTTGGAATGCGGGAGTTGGGGGCTCCAGCCCTGGATCTGCCACTGTTCTTCTGGGCAACCCACCTCTAAACAGAGAACTGTGATATTTACTGTCCTTTGTAAAATACTTTCAGATCTCCTGCTGGGTAGCAGTGGCTATTGTTTTGGTAGCCGGCACGCTTACCATGCTAACTATAGTAGTATTTTGGCAAAATCATTCTCTATATGAGAACTTTGGGTGTATTTTGTATTTATCAGCTACAACAGTGGTCTTTGAGCTTCTACAACAAACCACTAAAATATTCCAGGGGAGATGCAACTTCCTTTGGAAATGTCGTGTATGTAACATATCTACATAGCATATAAGAATTTGTTTTTCTGACTTTACGTCATATTCCTTAGAAGTAATTCACAAGTTTCCATTGGTCTGTGGACCATCATTTTAAAAGCAGCTGTTGTGAAGCAATCCCCACCTCGGAGTAAGGGGGTTAGTTCCTTATTTTTTAATATTTTTAAGAAAAAAAAAAGTACAGTTTAGCTCATTCATGCCTAGAGGATTGCTAATAAAAATCATCATAAAGCTGGGCAATATGATGTTGAGGCTTTCAACTTTTTTTTCTTTTTATATAGTTACATACTGAATTGAGAGATAATAAGTTTATTCTAATGTATAATTTAACATACCAAAAATGTAAACCTTAGAAATACAGTCTTAAGTCCCAGTAACCTTACAAAGTCAAGTGGATAAAGTTAGCAAGGAAAACTCAAAATCCAAATTCATTTAAGAATGTTTATCTGCTAAAAGTCTTCTGAATGAGGTTATGAAATTTTCTGTGGGGCCTAGTTCTCAAAACTAGCTCAGTATTTCATAATCTGGTCCTTTGAAGAACAATTTTGTATATATTTGACATATAATCCTTAGGTTAATGAATATAGTTTCAGATAAAGCGTGTCATATAAGTTTCATATACATTCAAATATATTTTTTAATAATAGGGTATACTTCAAGGTTGCAATCAAATGTGTGCAGGATATCTATTCCAGCAAGATAAACAATACGATATATCTTATGACACTGGCGATAAGGCAATACAGTGTGGGCGACACGTGGACATTTTCAAGTTCTGGCTGATGTGGAAGGCAAAGGTAAATAATAAAGATTCTATTCTAATATCAGAAATATATATATTTCATCTGTAAGTCTCATAGAATATTTTTTTAACAGACTACCTCTAAACACAGAGTTAGTAAGGATCAAATCAAGAGCTGTTTAAGCTGTAGAACAATATTGGCCATCAGTTAATTCAGCTGGAAACGGGAATAAAGCATTAAGTCACTAGATGAGTGCAGTTCAAGGACAGTGCTGGAGGAAAAGCAGTGAGAGCAGGACATCAAAACGGTCTTCTGTGGTGATTCTGTACACTCACATCAGGATTTTATGGCACGTTGCTTGCAGCAGTGTGGACTTGATGACTTAAGGGGGTCTTTCTACTCATATATTTCTATGTATGGCTTTGATTGACAACTTTGAAAGCAAAGTCTGCTTTTTTAGGGAATTGCCTGTCTAATGGTTTAACAGTTGATTCTCTGGTATTCAAAATAGTTTCCATTCCATGTTTACAGCCATTCAGCAAAAACTGGGAAGCTAACACTTAATATTCTTGATATTTTTGGAAGTTGGAAAAAATAGAGCTAAAAATCTATTAAAAATTGAAAGTTCTTTTAGTTATCATAATAAATTATCTTAAAATCGGTGCAAAATCAAAATAATGATTATAGCTAGCATAGCTGTAGCCACTTATGTTGTGATTGGTTACCTTCATTTTTAAATTGAAAAAAAAAAAATCCTGCTGGATGTTTTACTTTATGGCTGAACTGGTTTACACGTGAAGCTTATCTGAAAAGATGATTGCATCATAAAAATAACCATGTAATTAACGCTGACCTTCTTTTTAAAATAGGGTACAGTAGGATTTGAAAATCAGATCAACAAATGCCTGGAACTGGCAGAGTATCTCTATACTAAAATCAAAAACAGAGAAGAATTTGAGATGGTTTTTGAAGGAGAGGTAAGTTTTCTTTCAATTAACCAGCAGGTGGGAGCCAAATATATGAAATTCTGAAAATAATCTTTACACTTCTCAGAGTTTTTCAACCCAGCTACATTGAGCTCTTAGTTTCCAAAGAATAACATGACTGTTGACCATCGGGCAGCCTTTTGGCCAAATGCATGTGTTTTTGTGTTGCAAATATCCAGCTGATATTCTCAATTTAGAGTATTAAAATTACCTTAATAAACCCACTCAGGATGCCAGATGTTGCCATGTACGTAACTATAAACCTGCTATTTCTGCTATATTCTCAGTTGCTAGTGCTACTGCATAAACTTGTGGCTGGGAGAATAATAAATATGCTCTCTATTAATAAGAAAAGGAAAATTGTTTTTATCTTCCTGGAATCCTGGAAAACAGTTCCTCCTAGGACTACATGAAAGTGAAAAGCTTATGTACTTTATTAGCACCCTAAAATTTTGTAAATGAAACAACTAACATGGTAAGATGGCAAATACAAATAGCAGTGTTGTAATGTATTTATTTTGTTCTAACATACAGAACCTGCAGAGTTAATATTATATTTGGGCTTCCATGTTTGTGTTGAACTATGTTGCTGTATTAGTGTGAGCAATCTGTATTACTGTGTTTATTGATGTATGCATTTGGTTATTCTTTTTGCAGCCTGAGCATACAAATGTATGTTTCTGGTATATTCCACCAAGCCTCAGGGGCATGCCGGACTGTGATGAGAGAAGAGAAAAGTTGCACAGGGTAGGAGAACTATATTAAATGCAAAAACGCAATCTACTGTTTTAACATCAAATATTCCATTTATCAAAAATAATTCACATCATTGGCACATATTGCTGGTTCTGGGGTGTCTGTTCAGTTGCTGGTTAGGCCCTTGATACCTGTTCCTCTTTCTGTCCTATTTATGTGGTGGCAGAAGTCATGTTTCTTTTCCCTCTAGAACTAAATACAAAACAAACATCATTGTTTGTTATGCATCATTTGTATGGCTCCAGAAGTGTACGTGAGTTTCAAAAGTAGCTAGGGAAAAAGTGGTCCCTGCTGAGAACAGCATATCATCAAGGGAAAGGGAAAAGGAACTATTTGAAAATGGTAGAACAGATAAAGGACCTGGAAACCTATGCATTCTTAAGTCTTTATTTTTATTTTAAATATTTTCGTTAGTCACGAGGGACTTCACAATATTTGACTAATTAATGCATTTGAGTAAAAATGAATACCATTTGAAGGATTTGGGGATAAATTTACTTTAAGGAATGATGGAATGAGCAAAATGAGGACATAGTAGAAACAGCCAGGAAAATTTTCATGGTAATTAGAACTTGATGGAAATGAAACACATTACATTTGTAGTAGTATTTTAGACAGAAGTGGAGTGAAGTAAATTCAGAAGACAAAAGAATGAAATTATAGTTGTCAAAATGACTTGCAATTTTTTTGTGTGTGTGGAATGGAGAAGAATAGGCAAACCTAGAAGGTTTTGTAGAGCATTTTGTGGCACTATCGGGCTGGGGAAAAGGCAAGAGCAGACAACTGTAGTTGCTGTGTAAAGCCAGTGACATGCCAAAGAAATTGCCGAAAGTGAGAGAGAAAAAAAGAAGATGGATGAGCCTGAGGGGGAAAAAAGATGAAATATTTGACTTTGTTCTCTTAAATGTTAGAAGATATTATAAAGTATCCTACAAAACAATAAAAGAGCCAGAGAAATGGCCTTGGCTGGCAGAGAGTAAAACAGGACAAATAAATTCTGGATGACAAAACTGAGCTTGGATGATGCCACATATTAAGGCTATTGGAGCATTATTCCTTATAAATTGAAACAAGAAAATGAAATCGAGATAAAGATTTGACTGCAAAACTACTGGGTTTTCACAGCTTATGCTAACAGAAAATATTATTTATGAAATAGATCTGTTTTAAATTTTTCCATTTTTTCCCCAGCATATTGGCTTTGAGAATACATAATATTCTCATCGAAAGCATCAGTGGTCCTCAAAAACTTGATTTTGGAGTATATTTTCAAAAAAAAGAGAGAACATCTTTTTTATGATAAAATCTTTCATTTTCGTAAAATGCTGTAGCAGGACAGTGTACTTCTAATGTCATCTAAATATTGCAGCATTGAATATTGAAAGTGTGATTATAGATAACTCCATTTCTTTGTTCAAGATGTAAGAATAATTAATTAGTGCATAGAAATTATATGTATATTTGATATCCAAAATTATTGCATACAGAATATTCTAGGTTGCTATTAGTCTCTTAAAAAAATCTTAAAAGATGGCTTTCACTGTTGCTCATTTTCCTTTAAATATCCACACCTGGAAACATATTTAATTTTTCAAGGTTTTCTTTTACAGATTTTTTAATATAAAATTGTGCCTTTATGATTTGTCTGTTTCTTTTTGTACCCCAAATTCAGAAATGCTGTGACATAAAAAGAGAGGAAAAAGCTTCTGAATTACTTATTACTTTCTCTCTCTCTCTGTCTCTCCCTGTTATATATATATTTTGTTTTTTGTTTGTTTCTTTTTTTTTTTAAATTGTTTTGTTAATAAAGGTGGCCCCGAAAATCAAAGCGCTGATGATGGAGTCAGGTACTACCATGGTTGGATATCAGCCTCAGGGGGATAAAGTCAACTTCTTCCGAATGGTCATCTCAAACCCAGCAGCAACTAAGTCTGACATTGACTTCCTCATTGAGGAAATAGAGAGACTGGGGCAGGAGCTGTAGTACAGTGCTCAAATTATTTATTTCTCTAATTCACTGTTTTCCAGCACTGGCTATGTTTTTATCCAGTTCTGCAGAACATGTTTTAAGGGAATTCTCCTTCTGTAAGCTCCAATCTCCTGAAACATCTTTAAACAAAAAATCTATAGGATACTGAAACATATATGTATTGGTAGATAATTTTACTGAGGGAAAATGTGTTATCTTGAAGTTGAAGTACTACTGACTCTTACATTGGTCTTGCTTATTATAGTCAGCAGGAAATGAATAAGTATTAAAATAGAAATTTAAGGACTCTACATGGTGTATATGTACAGTATAAAAAAATCTATAAATATATATATATATATATGTTATATATATATATATATATAAGTGGTTATGAACTTAGATCCAAGCCACAGCATGTTTTCCACCTTAAGAGAAATAACGTTTCCTTCAGCAATCAACTATGTGGATAATGTGCTACAGATATTTCTGGTGGGTAAAAATAGATATATAAAAATATTTCTAAAATGTAGATTCTAGGAGCTAAAAAGAAATGTTTCACAGTATTAAATATTATTGTTGGTGCTTCTCTTACATACAAAACAGCAATCTCTAACAGCACCTTTGAGTAAAATAGTTGTACTTCCCCTTTAGTGTCACATCAGGGGATAATTGTAGCAGAGTTATTGTAACAGGTATATATTGCTGTATTTTTAGAGGTTTAGAGGTTAATTTGTGTAGATTGTGTATATTATTGTTAAATGACTTTGTGTAAAAGGATTTAAATGTAATAGTTTTACAGCAAGATAACTGTTCAATTGTAGGTATATGAAATATTTGCTTATTTATATGCAGAGATTTACCATGCTAAAGAGTTGTCTTGTATTTTCTTCCATTTGTAATGTATCCTATTTATATATTACTGAAGTTCTAAATAATGTTTATGGTATTTTAGTGTATTTGTGAGCCAAAGAAAAAATACAAAAATATTAGTTGACATTTTCATTTAAATATTAATGCCCTCAGAATAATAACTTACAGATAATTTTACTGATTATAAGGAATTCTAAAACTGTATATAGAATGTCAAATAATGAAATCTCTTTAATTTAATAGAATTTTCAGTTTTATTAATTGTAATGTAAGACTGTCTGTTCAGTGTTCTGAATGCTTTCCTAGTGAGTATTGGTTTCTAACCAAGGCCCCTGTGTTATATTTCAGTACTAATCTCTATGGATTTGGCTTAACTAATATTCCTGAAGGTCTATAGCCTTTCTGTAGGAGTTGTTTTGGTGAAATGGAGTTGACTATATATTTTGTAGCTTATAGAATAAATAAACCCCAAAGTCATTTCAGATTCTTTAGGTACGGCTGGCTTGGCGCAACAGGCCACACGCTTCAAAATACGGACACCAGAGTCATCTGTGGCTTGTTCCGTTTTAACAATTAGGTAATCAATAGTAGCAAGTGGAAAACTCCATGCCGGAGGCAGAGCAGTGGAACAGAATGGAGATTCAATAACGCTTTGCCTATAGAATGACTATCATGGCAAGAAATGGGACACAGTAATTCCAAATCTTCCCATACCTGATTCCATGGCTATCATCCATGGAAGTTGTCATTTCCCCCTTCCCCCCCCCTCCCCCGCCCCCAAATCAACACTAAAATTAATTTTAGAAACATTCAGTGAAAGAAAAGTAAAGACTTGCACTTTGGTTTAGGATTGCAGCGGCAGCGCTCCCCACCTTCGAGGCTTTGCTGTACGTGCCAGGAGAGCGGTGCAGGCTCTGCCACTCTTTGGGAACAGCGGTAATGGCCAGGAAGGATTTCCATCCTCCCGGTCCCGCTGGCTGCGTCTGAGGATGCCATCTCACAGCTCCGGCTCGTTGGAAGAGGGAGAAGGAAGAAACTGTCATGGTAATTGTCAGGTCATATGATGTGGCCTTCCCAGCTTTTCCTAGGGCTCCTCTTCAACCCTCTTCTCTAATCCCCTGTAAAAGTTTTTTTTTTCTTGAAATCATTTGAGTTAAGTCTAAAAATGATTCTAAATTTTCACTCTTTTTCAGCTTTCTGATCATGACTTTCAGCAGATTATCTATATTTCCCAGTAATTTCAGCAGTACAGGATTACTTTTGTTAGATTAATTTTCTCATGACAGAGCTGTTCATGTCTTGCTTTCTTAGTCTTAACTCTTACTCTTCCTTAATTATAAACCTGATATCTTACCATGTCTTCAATACTTAATATTTTTCATTTAAAATCTATGCAGTGAGACGGAAGACCTGCAATATCGAAGCAGTCAGCATGAATACTGGCTACAGTAGCCACTTCCATGGTGTTAAATGCCATTCCTTATAGATAAAGGCTACTTAGCAAAACGAGAAGGCTTCTCATTAGAAGTTGTTTTCAGGAGTATGAAGGGAGTTTGTTTTAAATGTGTCTGACATATTTTGAACCACAGATTTCTGCTTGAAGGCTGGTCTCTGTCACAATTTTGCATTATTCAAAGACCAGCTATAAAGATCTCTGTCTGCTGTTTATGTGAAACAGTATAAACTAGGATAAGAAAGGCAAAGACATCTTACTACTAGCCCAGCTTCAGTGGGGGATTTTGCTTCTTCCACATAAGCAACACTCTAACCCTTGTGATTTCATCAACCAGTTCTTAGGTGAAAATTCCTGACTTCCCCCACCTCCTTAACTCCTTAGTCAAAGTATTTCAGCAATATTATTACTAAAGTTCTAAGATTGCAACTTACTCTTATTCTTTTAGCCTTAATATTGTAACTGCATGATTTTTTTTATCCAGATTATCTCAATATTACAATAATAATTTCTAGTCGGTGAAACTTTATACCCCTAGAAGCAGATAAACCAGGCAAAGAGAATGAGTCTCATATAGATGACTCCAGGAAAAAGATTTATCTGAGGCCACACAACAAGGCTTGGGTAGTCCTTGGACAGAACCTAGTTCTCTTCTGCACATGTAAGGTATGTTTCTCACTAAAATCTTTGCTTCTTCACTTAGTGGAGCATCTTGTTTTAGAAGATTAGAAAATTAGAGGTTGTAGCCGTTGCCAATGGTGGCTTGAAGGCGGACAGGAGCAACAGAGACCCTTCTGCCTCCATCAGAAGGGAAGAGCTGCTGTCTCTCAAGACAGTACACTTAAATTTATCTTCCTACACTCTGCATTTTCTCTTACTTTTCTGCAGTGTTGCATCCTGAGGCAGATGATACTCACAATTAGTTATTTTGTGCAGCTTTTAATTCTAATATCATCCAATGAATGTCCCCATTATGTCTACCTGCTTCCTTCCACAGGCACAGGACTCATGTCAGGACTCACTTTCAGCTTGGATAGATAATTTCAAAAGAGGAGTCAAGCTCATAGGTGAGAAAACTCATCTGTATTTTGTTCTCAGTAGGTAATTTTCATGAGTAATGTGTTACAGCTTCTCAAACAAAAGCTTACCTGGAATTTTCCCGTGTTTTAATTAATACACTACTGAGTGTGAAAGATCAAAAAGGACATGTGGAAGTGGTGACTAATTCAAAGCATTGAAATTACAGGTGAGTAACTTTTTCTGAGGTTTAAAATATACTCTAGGATAGTGAGTTTTGTCTTTAAAATCACACTGACTGTCACTGGCATTTTGGGTGGGTGAATTCAGATCAAGTAAACAATAAGCAAGGTGTTAGCTAACTGTGTAGCTCCTGTGCTTATTAGCAGATATGATTTATTTGGAAAAGACTGATAATTGAATAAAAATCAACAGCAGCTGCTGATTTTTAAATGACAAAAATTCTGATCAAACTATTAGAGCTCCTTTTTCTGAAGAACATAGCTGGATTCTAGTGTTCATGGTAGACAGACAGAACCAGGGGCCTTGAGAATAACCTAGAATTTTAAAGTTGTCATTTGTTCAGTTCATAACATGTTTTTTGAATGGTGAAAAATATGATGAGATTTTTTAAACAGAATGTCTGTTTTGTGGTTAAAGAACTGTCAAAATTATAAAGCAGATATGCAATGCAGTTTTAATTTTTCAATAAAAGTTGATTTTAAAACTGTCATTTTGTCTCATATAATTTGTGAGTTCTTTTGTTTTCTCTTCTTACCTACTGAAGCACGTAGGTGTGTTGTGTGTGTATACGAGTGATGCATCTCTAACAAGGGAAATTCTTAATTAAGAGCGCACACCTTTCTCTGAGCTCTCTGTTCTAGCTCCCCTGGGAAGAGATGGTCTGAGTGGACAATTCCGGTGAGCGCGGGCAGCAGCGGCAGCCGGAGGGAGGGGGTTGTTGGTGCCTCTGAGACCCCATGTCGGGCTCTGCCTGTGCCCTCCGCCAGCCTCAGAGTGTCTGGACATTTCTGCAAGCTCCTTCCCACGCGCTGACCCAGAGCCACAGGAGGACAGAGCTGCCCAGTCCAGGACCCAACCACCAGCTTCTGAAGCTGGTTTCTGTGCCCTCTAGGTCTAGCAGAAATGGGCTTTTTACCACTGCACAGCCCTAGATCCACTTGGCACTTGGTTTCATTGTATTGAGGAATTAACATCTCCAGAAAACTGACTACTACTGACTGCTAGATTTTACTTTGGAAAATTCACAGTCTGTAAAGTGGTGTTAATTTTTTCTTAATTGTAGTTAGCACAATCCTTTGCAATTTTAGACCTATTTGTCTTGGTTTTATCTATGACGTAAAAATTTAGTGTGCACTCTGTGCACCCTGCACTGGGATTGCAGCAGCGCTGAGGGCTGGGCTGAGCCGTGCTGAGAGCGTGCACACAGCTCCCAGCAAACTATTCCTTTGGAATACATCAGCATTGCTTTAAAAAAAGCTACCAGACTAGCAATTGCTACAATTTCCCAAAAGTCTAATTTTAGGTTGTCTTCTTTCTCACAGAAAGTGTCTGACAGCAATGTCAATAATTAGGCTTAGCTCTTGCTGAATGCCTTCAGACCTCATGATGACTGTCTGTACACAACACTGCTATAGCCATGCAGTTACTGGTGTGCTGGAAGTGCTCCAGCCCTGGAATCGACAGGCTTTGGGGGATTTGGAGACTCCTTCATTTACTCTACTGCTCAGAGCTGGTTCCAGTAAGCTGGAAAAGTGACCCAAAGCTGGGCATGAAATCAGTGAGTATGCTATAGTGACTTGGCTGGACATTCAGAAAAGTGTACATGAGCAGAACTTGTAGCAGGAATGTCTCTTCCTCTCTCCTCTTAGCAAAAGCAATCAATTAAAACAGCTTTATGAGCAAGTGATTCCTACATGGGAACACAACCTCAGTCTGGGCTGTACAGGATGAACTACTCATCTACCTAGCTAGGTAATCTCTGTGTGGGCATAGTTCCTGTACATATCCACATCTCCAGAGCAGCAACATCAAATTATTCCTCACTTAGAGAGCATCCAAACTTTTTTTTTTTTTTAAAGAAAAAAGTATCTCCCCAGCACTGTGTATTCCTGACATTTCCACTGCAAAGAACAACAGACCCACTCAAGTGTGCACACATGCATATGTGTGAGTGAGGGAGAAATGTTTCTTTGTGAGGCTACAAGACCAGGCTTTTACCTCTGTGCTTGAGATTAGACTGGGAGGGAAACCTATCGAAAAAAAAAATATAATGATTCAGATACCCTTTACGTTGCTGTGTGCTTCAGATACAAATGAAAGGAAAAAGAGGTTGGTCGTGCCAAGGAAGAGTAATATGGCAACAACTCAAAACCAGCAGAATTGCCCAGCCTGCAGAAAGCACACTTAAGAGTAAGTAATATGCAAAGTAGTAAAGAATCAAAAGAACACAAGAAATCTATATATACTATATATATAATATATATGTCGGCATATGTAATATCTCTATATTATATAGTTATATAATCTGAACTACTTTGCAGTATGCTCTTTGGTAGGAATACATTAGATGTGGAAGTATATTTAAATATTTGCCTACCCATAGGTGTTTATTTCTACAGTCTTAAATACATAATTTTTTTTTAGTAGTAATGTTTTCATCACATCCATAGTCCTGGAAATACTTTTAAAACTATATTTGCTAGTATATGTTATCTACGTAAAAAGTGATTTGTGCAAAAATTACCATCTACCTATATTGCTCATTGAAAGATGCGGACAGAATTGGTTGAGAGAAGTTAACCTTGGTTTTACTCATTTTATTCCTTTATTTTTAGCTATCTTGCACAAGGATTGTTTTCTAATAGTGTGGACAATTTATAAACATTATAAAATGTTAAACAATATATTAAATAGTAAAACAATACATAAAATGTTATAAAACATTGGGTTTGTTTTCTTTTGCTGTACACTGTGCAGTGCAAATAACTTTTTAATGACCTTATAAATTGAAGATATTTATTATGTTACCATAGTTATCCATGCACTGTAAGCCACATTGTAATTGGGGATAGTATTATGAGGTCTGTAATATTTGTAGGTCTCTTGGCTCAGTAACATTTTAGAGGATGCAATTGCTGAATTGATGTGTCAGTAATGGTTGCTATTACTTTGCACTTTACTAATTCCTGGGATTTAGTGGGATTGCCCTTAAACAAAACAACAACAACAAAACAATATGCTATTAATAAGATACAACATTACTAATTTGTCCAGTCAGGTTGTAATCTGATGATGGCCCCTCTAACAGACTGTGACCTAAGAGCATAAATAAAGAGGTAACTAGGAACCTAACTTAAAGACAAAAGAGTGAGCTCACTCCGGTGTGGGTGAACTGAA
The DNA here is from genome assembly GCA_034781795.1 of Crypturellus tataupa. NCBI lineage: Eukaryota > Metazoa > Chordata > Aves > Tinamiformes > Tinamidae > Crypturellus > Crypturellus tataupa. Next base: position 5,741,453 of record JAWLRI010000251.1, on the reverse strand, counting down.
ATTTAGTGGAATTGCACACAGGAAAACTAGGGCCAAATATAATGCACCAGAATGAGGTGTGTTCCTCTGCTTCTGGAAGGAACATGTTTTATAGGGCGAGTCAAAATGAGACATATTTTGATTCCCTGGCAAAACTTTAGAAGAGTCAATAAAATGGGTTCACAAATTTTTGATTCCATTATTAATGATTAGTATTTATTTGGCCTGAATAGGTATAACAGTAAACATGCTGCTAACATTTCCTCAGTGGTGAAGAATTGTACTGTGTATTTATAATGGGGAAATAAGGATATTTCCTCCAGTCGTTTTAATATTCTTATGATATTAATCATTAGAAAAATCTATATCAAGTCAGAGAAGCTATAAAAGAGGTTGGGAGATGGAGTCTTCAATGACTGAGATGTTTGGACAACCTGATGAATGACTGCTATTGATAAAGATTTTTAAAATTGTATTGTCATTTTTAGATACTTTTTATTATTATTTTCAATAGCTTTGTTGGTTTTCTAAAAACTTTGCTAATTGGTAACTTCTGAGGGAACAGGAAACCAACTTTTTTTTTTAAGATGAGTTCCCAGCCCCAAGGTCAGCCCAAGCCTGTACCAGCTCTGTGGGGACAAGATAACCCCCAAGCTGCATCCCACATCCTTCTTACACCTCTCCTTGTTCCTCTGCCAGGCGTTTCTGCGGCTTCCCTTTAAACCAGCAGGTAAACTGCCTGTCAGCTGCTGGCTTCCTGGCCACAAGAATTTCTTCTGCTAGTGTGTCAATGGTGACAGCCTTTCGCCTTTATGATGGCTTAAGTAGGAAAAATCCCGCAAGATCATTGGCCCACATCCCTGACCCAGCAGTGCTTGGGGTTAGGACAACATCCTTGTTTGTGATGAATTTTAAAAGCCACATAGGACCCTTGGAGAAATACACTTGGTAGGTAGGATCCATCTCCTTGAAAATACTACCAAGATCCTTCATAAACATCTTTGAAAGTCCTGGTAAATGTGTTGCCCATCAGTTCTCTTTGACGCATGACAAAATGCTACTTCTACGAGGTAGGAAGGAAGAAGCCTTGCAGTGATTCGTTTCTTACTGTTATGGATAACACGCTGCTCTTTGCAGCGTGCTCTCCCGCAGCGGCCAGCCCAGGCACTTGGGGAGTCACTCCCAGCCTTGCAGAGTCGATCCAAGGCTGGCGAAGCCGGCAAGAGGGGAGCCAGCACCAGCGCGCAGGAAAGAGAAGCTTCAGCAACCGCCTGCCTGTTCCCAGCCAGCACAGTGGGTCCTCAGACCTGTTGATTGCATTGAAACCTACGGATCTATTCTCAGAATAAATAAAACATATACAGCACGTTCCCGTGGGACCCAGCCGGGCTCTGTGCAGGTTCGTGCTCGCTGAGGAAAGCGAACGCCACCACTGCAGCAGGTTGTGTTAGTGAGGCCCACTGCATCACTCTTGTGAGCAGCACGGAAAGGCGCTGTTGCCTGGTATCCCCGGGCTTTCCCCGCGGGCATTTCAGATGACAAACTGCTCGTTTTGATTCTTAAGCGCCACATGTGGGTGACATCCTTTGCTGCTGTCTTCAGGAAGCGGAGTGTTTCATCCTCCTGCAGTGAGATGGAAAAGCAGCTGAAATAAATGGCCATTCAGGGACCCTGCATCTTGTAACGAATTCTGCATTAATTCAGTTGAGCATCTTTGCATCCAGATAGCTGTGGAAGTAAATTCTGGCATGTTTACTCTTTCTGAAACGCATTGGTTTTGCTAAATCACTCAGGAAACACTGCAACATTTCCTTGTTGTCGGTGGTGTCAGGAGCACTCAGGAAAGGGTTACTTCTAGCTCTAGTCTCTGGCTGCTCTAATGAGTATCTGAGAGCCAGCTCTCTGAGGAAAATGACAGGACCTGCTTTATGGCCAGATTCACAAGATTAGGTTAAACTCCAAGCTTTCCCTCTCTCTTTAACAAATTTATTTCCTCTGGTAAGTATTCTGTATGAGAAAAGCCCTCTGACCATAGTGAACTCTACCTGTAGAGCAATTCTCTCAAACGGCATTCCTGATAGGTAGCTATCCGAGGAGTGTTGGGATAGGGGATTACCTCTCCCCTGTATATATTATGTTATGTTGCCACTATGTTTGATTGCATTCAAATCTCTGAATCTAATCACAGAATAAATAGTGTGTTCACAAGGTCCCAGCAGGGCCATCATCTGGTGCCAGGGATGTGACGAATAACAGTGAAAACTAAGACGATCCTCCTTTTGCTTTATATATATATTTATGTATATATACACACACACATATACATATAATATATATACTTCCTTGTTGTAGAAGATAAAAGAATCCTTCTTCTTGAGGCCTTAAGGGAAAGAAGTTATCAGCCAGCAGGGCAGAAGAGAATAAATCATGAAAGACTTTTCAGGGGGAAAAAAAAGATAAAAGAGAAGGAGTTAAGATTTTTTTTTTTTTTTCCCTGAAGGGAGATTAGAAATAGCTTAAGAAATACACAGCGTGGAAGCTTTCATAGCACATGTCAGGGATGAAAATAACTCCAAATATAACAAAAACTAAAAAGATCCTTTCCTGAGGCTAAAGAAGATTGCTTTCTCTGAGCTAGCAATGTATTGTTTCAAGCATGGCTGTCCGGAGGATGAAGGCATGTGCCCTTGTGTGACTAATGAGCGCCGGTCGCCGGGCTGTCGGAGAGCTGCAGCTCCGGGGGGGGAAAGGCAGTTTTGTGAGGAACACGTACAGCCTGCAGCTTCAAATCATGCCTATGCCAGAGTCCGGCGGTGGCATTTATCCTACCTATCTCCAGCTCCCCAAGATAATGTTTCTTTTATTCCTTCTCTCCATAAAGAAGGACCTTCTCTGACCTTTCCTCTTCTCTCACCCTGTCATCTGTCCCAGGCAAGACAAGGCAGCGGAAGCCCAAAGGCAGGAAATCTGCGGCGTACCAGAGCAGTTAGTGGCTGCTGGGGACAAGGCCAGTTTTGGAGAGCCACTGTGCTGTGCTCAGGGAAGCAGAGGACAACGCCAGGGTTTCCAGCACAGACAGCCCTTCTGCAGCTCTGCCGTGAGGCACACACAGGGCCGCCTTTCAAACGCTGTGGGGCTGCCTCTGTGCTCTGGTAGGGCATGGGGGCCACTCCAGGAAAGGACATATCAGGGATATCATCACAAGGATGTCTCTTGCCCCTGATACTCAAGAATAATAGTGTTTTTTAGTTCTGTCTTATGAAGCCTGTGGAGTCAAGAGTGATTTCTTAAAATTTAGTGTGTGTGCAATAGCCACACAAGGCCAGGAAAGATCTGGATTTCCTGCCAGAAATGGCTAACTGTCTGACCTGTGTGGCAGAATAGCAAACAGGGCTATTCAAGATGGAACGCTAAAGGATGTCATCAGGGCCTATTTCTAAACTCAGGTCTCTTTATCAAGACCTTGCGCCACTGCCGTTTTCTTCTAGGGATGTCTTCATAAATAGCTGTTCTACATTTCTCTCAGCAGAACCCGGCAATTTAATAATTCAGTCAAGCCATAGGTTTGCTTCTCTGCCCTATTGCTTTTTTTATCTTGGATTGTAAATGCTGAGTCAGGAAATTCAGAGGAAGACTTTTTTGTTGATTTGTTTTGTTAACAAATTTAAACCACGAGTTTTTGCCTCAAACTCACTTCTAGATAAAGGACTGCTGTAAGCAAACTGTAGCTGGCTTCTTCACCTAAGAGGAAAGCATTTAAAGTCTGTTATAGAACCATAACAAAAATAGTACATATCACTGTACAAGGCACTGGACATACAGGGCACACTACAGAAGGTATTCTCTGCTCCAAAACACTTTCTTGTTTGATTTATTATGTTCAGGAAAACAAGATTTAACATGGCCTTATTAAATAAATGACTGTAGTAGCAACCCTCTGACTATCACCTTAGTTTCTTACTGTAAACACATTCTAAAAAAACCAAGTTTTTGGCTAACCACTCAGGTTAAAAATGATTGACAACACAGGTAAGTGTTTTGTAACGAAGTGGTTGAAAATTACTTAATTTATCCTCCATTATAAACCCTTTTCCTGGAACATCTCTATCTACAGTACTTTCAAAGCCAGCTGCTATCTACAGCAGACTTGTAGCGGGCCTGTTAAGGCTCTTAAGTATTTGCATTCTAATTCCTAAGTGGGTCGGCCAGACCTTCCTCTGTGCAAGCGCTTTTATAATTAAGATTCTATTGGTGTTTCTATTATGAACTCTGTTTTCAACCCAGTGCAGTTTAAGATTTATTTTTAACAGTTAAGCAAACCTATTGTCCTTTTGTGTATATTGTGCTATTTCCTAGTTAAAAATCAAGGAAATCTTTGAAAGGTTCTGACGTTTTCCTTAACTCTCGGTCCTTTCTTAAACCATTCATCAAGGCATCTTTTATTGTGAGTATGTAAATTCATTTATTCCTCTCTTAGATTGGTCCTCATGGTACATTCCGTAAAAAGGATTAACACTGTCCTTTAGGCCAGAAATTGGCAGGAAATGGGATAATGGTGTTGCAAGTCGAGAATAGCTCTGGAGACAGAGGGCGGAGGATATTCATTTCACTAAGCTCATGTTTTTAAAGCTTTATAGGAGTAGATGACGTCTATTTTGGAGTTTCATCTATGGTCTTTTAGGTCAGGTACGAGTTCTGTGGTCACAGGAAGGAGTTAAAGATTCTCAGGCTATAAAAGGGTATTTCGTCAGGAACCTACCACTAAATAACCTGCCAAACCTCTCCCCCTTGTTTGAAAACCACTAGTGAGTATCAAACCCTAAGAGAGATACTTCGCCACCAGCCAGGCAGAGATCACCCATGTTTCAGCCAAGTTGATCACTTATACTATGGGCTGGTAAAGCTTAAAATTTCTGAAACCTTTAGTTAAATGCATATATATTCAATTTATGGCACCTCCACAAATTATTTTTGCTGAGTTTCTGTTTTTTGAGATAAAAACCCCAATTCTGCTCTCAACCCACTTGGGGAAGAGAGCTGTAGGTCACTGTACAGACCTTGGCCCTCTGACCTGCTGGTGGCACCTGCAGCCTTCTGGAGGTCCCAGCTGTCCCCAGTGATACCGGAGCATGACAACCCCGAGTGCATCTCTAATGCGTCCTCCAGGTTCTGCCAGCGAGCCCACACCGCAGCCCCTGACGGAGCCGGGCTCTGCCACGTCTGTCCTGCGGCCCTTCCTCTGCTGCCATCACGAGCTGCTGCCTGCCCCAGTGTCCCCGGCTGAGAGGTGTTGGTGGAGACCTATTAGCTCCAGCTGTTTCTCTGCTGGAAATTTTTAATTATTTCACAAGACCTGCTTCTCCTCTCTTGCACAGTGGTGAAAATCAGCAATAATGCAATGGAAACTGATGGTATTTTGTAGCAGTAAAATATGTTAATAGTTTGAGTGGTCCCCGCTGTCCTGCTGAGCACAAGGGCAGAGCTGGCCCTGCAGCAGTCTCACTGGAAAGACTATGCACGCCTGAGAGCAAGCGGACCAGCTAGTGCCGTCCTTGCTCGCATTTTATTCCCTTTTTAGCCGCATAGCAACTAATGACCATAAAAACAGCTTTTAAAAGCCCCACATTATTCCTGTATTTAATTAACTTTCAGAGCATCAGACCGTAGTAGCTCATCACAGCCTGCCTAGTTTCAGGGGGTTATTTGGTTTGAAGCTCACTAATGCTTGGCTTCAATTCAAAATAATTCCCTGTTACTTCTCTTTACATTTGACACATGAGCTGAGGCCCAGAAAAGCACAGCCTTTTTGCAGTTGTCATCAGCAGCAGATAAAGAACAGGCTCTTCAGCCTCTCACCTCTCACACATGCTGACCATACCTGGCTTAGCAGAGAGACAACCTCAGCCTTGAAACACCTGGTGTTCCTACACCAGGATTGGAAAGACTGAATGTGAGTCCTACCAATGGATAGGTGTAAGATTTCTATGTGTCTGCAGGCTTCTACCCACCATTTTCACAAGCTAGAGACACTTTTGGAGTATAGCAAGAGGTTCTGTGCTTTCTGTCCTCTCCTAGGGTGAAACTTGAAGTATTTAGGGTTCCACAGACAGGTGGATGCCTTCCAAGTAGCCATAGTTTTCTCCCTGTGTCCAATTCCCTTGGACACCACTTACCAATGAGCTGTTCTTAAGGCAGGCATCGGACAAGACACAAAGAGGACAACTTCCAGCCTGCAGTTCCTCATGCAGGTCAATGCATACAGCAGGAATGAACGAGATGATATATTGATCAAGAGAAAAAAAGACGTAGACCAAGATGTACCTTATGACCCATCTTCTTCCCAATCACTGGACACTGCTGTTCCACTCTGCCTGAAAATATTGCCTTAGTACTCATTCACTGAGACAATTCCTTTTACACCCTTAACCACTGGGGGCACAGGCCATCACATATCTATAGCAGTATTCATTTAATTTAATTTTAAAGACACTCGTTAATCAAAATGGTTCTATTCACTGATTCTTAATAATTCGTAAAAAGGTTTTATTCTGGCATGTTTGCCTGTGTTAGATTCTAAGGTCATTTCTATAATAAATCGTCATTTTCTGCCTGTCTTATCTTCTAAATGCTTTGGGTCAAGCAGGTCGGTTTGTACACCATGTTTCGATAGCTCTCTTCCTGCTACCCATCATTTGCTCTCTCTGTACATCCTTATTCCTATCTGCTCGACACCAATAATACAGTAGATGGGATGAAGAAAGGACTTCCTGCTGTTTTTCTTCAACCATTTTCTGCTCTGTATTTTCTGCTCCGTGGAGGGGCTCAGGCCTGCGCTGGAAGTGTCTGCAGCATTTTCTGTTCAAAGGTCAGAAGTGGCCGCTTCAGCTGTTGTGAACTGGCTTCTAGCCAAGACCTTCGCTGACGGTTTCAGGAAGGCCACTTCCACATCCATCTTGCTGAGACAGTTGTACGCAGGCTTCAAACTAATAATTTATCATTTGCACATTGGTGTGGCTTCTATTCCATTATTTTATTAACATATTAGAAGAGCCCTGATTTATTTAAGAAATTCATATTACTCTTGTCAAATGGCAACATGTTGTTATCCAAGAAGATGCACTTGCCATTTCACGACTAATTATCCCAATTAAGTTTTCGTGATGCTACCACAAAGCACAGCTCATTAACTTTAATTACTTTTGAAATGCAGCTTCTGAGATGCACACAAAAAGGAACAGGTAGTTTATATTTGTTAGTTAACTTCTACAAACACAGCTTGCTGTTATTAGATCCTAACTGACATTTTCAGGCAATTTTATTCTATGGAACAAAAATCTTATGTAAGTTTTGTGCACTTTTTACTTAAGAGGATTTTAAATGTTGCTCTTTCTTTATAGTCTAGCTATCATCTGCAGAACTTTGGACCAAGTTCAAAAATACTCCCTCAGATAAATCTGCTGTTTTAGTTCAGCCCTTAATGGAAATCAATGGACATCTACAGCGAACATCCTTTGTCACCTAAGTGGAACAACCCAAAAGGAGTTAATGTGAAGCCTGCAGTTTGTCTGGAAGCTAATATACTGTGGTAAGGCTAATTTTACAGAGAAAAAGCATCTCAGGTCTACATGCATGCAGCCAATGACTCCAGAGAGGTGTCTGATTAACTCTTCTCTGGAAGGTTTGTCCTGAATGATTAACAAGGACAATATATGGCTGAGCCTTTCTAGGTTCACCGCATGCAGACAGGGAATAGTGGGTGAAAATTCATATTTTCACCAGAATAGCAACTTTTCAAGGACATAAGTATTAAGCCTGGGATAATATATACCCATCTATTTTCACAGAGAAAGCCAGAAAGTTCAGAGCTTTTCTTTAGCAGTTTTAATCAAATGGCAAAGGACTCGTATGTGGTGCTTCACGGTGTGTTGCACCGTATCACGGCGCTCAAGCTGAGGTGTAAGGTGGCTTGGCCACAGAAAACCTGCAGGCAGCCCACAGCCGGCGGCACGGACCCCGGCGGCCGCAGCCGTGGATCCTGCAGGGCCTTTAGAGCAGGGGCAGTGCAGCACTGCGGCTCTCCCCAGACCTCCGTGATGTGCTGCTGCCCATGGCGAAGCTCTAAAAACAAGCACAGTGAAACAAGCACTTTCTCCAAAATCCAGCGGCGTGTGCACGGAGCCATAGGGTTTGTTTAATCCGGTGCAGTTTGGCCTTCTCCGTGCGGCTCTTGCTTCACGCGCTCCCGCGCGCCGTGGGTGTACGGAGCGGTGACACGGCCGGGCCCCAGCGCCGAGGGAGACCGAGGGCCCCGCGGGAGCTGCCCCGGGCCGCGCACCGCGAGCGACGCCCGGAGCGGCGC
>JAWLRI010000251.1:5716912-5731095 GCA_034781795.1 Crypturellus tataupa | reverse complement strand
CCGGCCGAGCTGCCAGCCGAGCGCCGCTGCGGGCGGGCGGGCGGCCGCGGCTCCCAGCGGCAGCGCTGGGTGTAACTGCTTTGCTCGGGCCCGGGCCGGTCAGCACGGCTTGTGCTTGTGCTTGCACTGGGGGCTGAGCTGTGGAGAGACAGGACGTCTCCACAAAGAGACCGTTAAGGAAGATCAAACACCCAGCACACAAGAATAACACACTGTTAGTTCTTGACAGCTTGTGACCCTTCAGTCGGGTAGTTCTCAAATGTGAGATCGCTTTTATGCACCTTAAGGAGCAAGTGTGTGACTAGTAGGTGTCACCTGGTTAGAATCGATCCCTTTTCAAGAGAGAAGGTGATCTATGGTCACCGCAGAGAGTAAGTGGTAAACAAATGTGACGTTTATGCTGTATGAACACAGCATTCAAAATACTGAAATATTTGACTTGACCAGCTGCACCCTTCACCAAGTTACTGAGGTGTATTAGGCTTTGTCAGCAAAGTTATGTTGAATTAGTGTATAGAGATGCATGCTAGTAATGTGGGGCAAAATACTGAGATTTTTGTTTGTTTGTTTTTCTTTCTGTATACAAAGGGCAGAGATGGGAGCCTGAGTATTCTTAGGGCTTGTGTAGCCTGGCTAGGATGAGGGATGGGCTTTGAGTAATACCAGGGAAGGCAGGAGTTCACATATTTGTGGTCAGGCTGAATGAGCTTGTGCTCAAGGCTGGTAACTCTCCCTTGGCAAACTATAGAAAAGAAAATGTGAGTAATGGTATGTAGGCCCATTGTATGGGTATGTAGGTCTGTATTTTATCCGGCAAGATTGTAATTGCAAGTTCAGTAAGTGACAATTAACAGCAAGTAAATACTTTCCAAGAGGATATTTAAATAAAAATGCGATTTTATTCACTAGTTAGATTGTATGCTGACAGCAAGTTAAGGTAGTGATGATACTGTGATTCATGGGTTTGTAAAATATTTAGCTGAAGACTGTATCTTTAAAAATGCAATTGGCTTATTGTTACCATCTCAGAAGAACAATTGAAATTAATGGACTTGAAGCATTTTGTATCAAGAATTCTGAAGCAATACAGGAGCTGCATGATCTGCAGTTTCTGGGTGGTTAGAAAGGTTCTTAAGGATGCAATATGTTTATGATAGCAGACGAGACCAGAGAGCTGATGCTCTTGCTCTATTCTGGCTGTCTGCCTGGCGTTTCAAACAAACTTTAGTTTGCTAAGGTTCTTCTGAACCACTGCAGTGTTGAGCCTGATATATTAAAATATACTCTTTCTATTTCGTGTGTGTGTGTGTTGTTGTACCTTAGTGCATCATGCTCAAAACTAGAGATTTCCCCAAACCTTATTCTTCAAACTCTGTTTACCAGTCTTCAGTGTAAAAGTGCTGCAGTGTTTTACTGTGGAGAAGCTGTGTTTGGCAGAAAGCCTGCCAAAGGTTTTTGCAAGCTGCTTTTGGAAGCTCCTTCTCCAACCTGTGTTCCAGCACCATGAGCAGGTACCTGCGCAGGGCAGCACAGTCCCTTTGCTAGGGTCAGTTTGGCCTGTCCCCCCCATAGCATTTATGCCACTGTAGCCAGAGCACGAGTACGTTTAGATACCAACCACTGATTCCCTCAGTGCCACATCTGGCCTTCTCAGGTGAGCTGTCTGGATACATGTAACCTCTCTCACTACAAGTGAGTCAATGGATTACTTCGTTATTTCTTGACCCTTACTCAATTACAAAGGCAAGGTACAGACCACTTTCTTGGATGGGAAATAGAAACTGCACAAAGAGAGATTGCTTGTGACACCTAGAATTTAAATATAGATAAATGGAGTTTTATTTCTGTCATTAATAACAAGGGTTTTGTGCCCTTGTGTTTCCAAAGCTTTCCTTTATTGCCATGCTCTTGGGAGAGCTGGATTGTGCTTGGCATTGCATGGAGATGGAGAGCTGAGCAGTCAGCTGTCTGAAAGCAGGATGGTATCACAAAAAGTGCGTGGTGTCGGTGTCATTAGCATGAAGGGTGAGCATGTCATTTCTTTAAGGAGGAGAAATTTCATGTCGAATGAACTTGTCATTTCTGTGCTTCTGGGACTGGCAAACAAAAACTTTTTTTTTTTTTTTTAATCAGTAAAACTGGGCCTAGACAAACTAGGGAAACGTGAAACTTTTTGTGACTGAACCTGTGTGAGGAACTGTGGCAACAAGCATGCAGCTTTGTGCTTATATTTACAAAAATCTTACAAATCCATGCACCCCCCCAGGAGCTTCAGTATTTTCAGGTGCAGCTCCCTGACCTTCCTGACCTGCCCACGTGCACATAGCACGGGGCAGGTGTACCTCTTTCTGATGGATTAGGGAGGCTGTTGAGCAATGCAAGAAACTTCTTTCCAACTAATCGTTTAGAACTTGGAAGTTCTTACAGTCACTTTGGTACTTTTGGACACATTGTGAGAATTGTGTGTAGAGTAATGGGTCTGTGCACCTCAGTCAGTGAGTGTGATGGTGACAGATGCTGAATGTATGTAACTCTTACCATAAGCGGTCCTTTCAGTTTGAGAAGGTTACCTTGTTGAACACCGGTCACTGTTGGCTTCTAGTGTTCAGGATGTGATCTCTCCCGTGTGAGGGGTGGGTGTTGTGGGAGTGGTCTGCTTTGGTGGCGGTTTGCCTAGAACCAGGAGGAGGTCTCTGGATACTCGCTGGTGCTTCTGCAGCTCAACTCTGTCCCCTCAAAATTTCAAGGCCATGGGGTGTATCTGTGTTAGGAGTCCGGTATGCTATCTGAATGAATGTATCAGTTCTGCTCATTCTTAATGAAATAAGGTTTGCCAGGAGATGTTTTGCGTTTATAATTCTTGCAATAACTTCTGAAACTGCTTGGTAGCTTCACTCAGGTGTAAAGTCTTTGCTATGTTCATTAGAGACACAAAGTTCTGAAGTGATTGGTGTTATGGGAGAGACTCTTAGGTGTTTTTACATCACCTCCCTGAATGGAGGGAAAGGCAGTGAACAGCTCGAGCTCCTCCTATGCCAGAAGGAAGCCCTCTTGCAGGACACGTGTGAGTCACTGACTGCAGGCGAAGCTGCAAGCCTGAGGAAGCAGTTAGGGAGCATGACCATAGGAAAATGGAGTTCCTTAATTCTGCTCTTGGGAAACTGTTTATTTAATGGCAGGAAAGCCCAACGTAGATAATAAGCAGGTACTGTCTACATTTGACTAAAGTTATCCCATCCAGGGTCTCTTGGGCCCTTTGTGACTCTTCATAAGCTAAAGCTTCTGCCTGAAGTGACTGCTCTGAGAGTAGCTCTGCACTACTGATAGTTTAATACGTGGTGCTGATTGGTCCTGAGCAGAGCCCACTAAAGTGAAAGCCACGTGCACAGTGTTTGTACACAACCAGCATCAGAGGGAGGCTCAGCTCCTGCTTTTGCCTGTTACCTGGCCCCCAGCTGGTTCTCCTGTCTCTCCTTGCTCTTGACTAGAGATGTGCTATATCAACATGTTGAATTAGTAGCATGGAGGCAATTACTTTGGATTTAGTCAGCCAGGCTACAGGTTGCTTTGGGTGACTGAGAGCTGTGGGTAGACTGAGAGCAGTTAATGCTTAATACATGGTGAGAATATTTATATCCTTATTTCTTCAGAAATTATTTCCACAGAGCTTGAAGCATCTTAAAGGTTACTTCTATAGACATGCCTCAGGTTCCAGTTTTTAAGTGACAAGTGGGGGATTCTGTGCTGTTATTGCTGCCTACATTGGTAGCTATTGACTGGGGCTAATGTCATAGCTTTTTGCTACTTTACAGAACTTTGCTAACAGTTAGTGTGTGTGACTGCAGAACTGCTGATTCCAGGTTATCCTCTAATGAATCTTCAGGTTACGTGGCACTAATATTCTAGGCTTCTGGCATTCCTTACAGAAAACTACCTTCACATAATCTGGATTTTTTTTCTAGGTTCTGATTTTGTGACCATGTTAAGCAGATAAACAGATTCTAAGAAGAAGGTTTTGTAATTGTCAAGTCTACTGTTCTGCATATTAGAATATTTTGTTCTAGACAAGCCATATGAAGTCGATTTCTGCAGAATTGGACAGGCATTGAAGAAACTACCTGTTTTGTACCAGTTATGACAGAGTAAAATATGCAATGTAAAGGATTAAGTTGTAAATCTTTTGGAGGGTGAATATAATTTGAAAAAGACAATGGGTAAGTGGGTAAAATAAATGTTTTCAGTAATGTTTAGGTTCTGAAAAGTAAAGGAAGCTCTGCCCTTTACCCCAGAGGCTATAGGGAAAGATTGATAGAACATCATATTGCAGTTACTGTTGGCAATACATATAATAGTGAAAAAACAATACTGGCAAAATACCTCTGAGTTCCTCTGTTTGTAATTAAAAGCAGACCCAAAGTTTCTGGGGGCAGTGGATATCCACTGCTTAGGCTCTGTCCTAGTGGTGTGGCCGGGTTATTTGAGCTGCTTTGGCTGCAAAATTGCACTTGTCCGTTTCCTGCAGCGTTTGGAGTGTTGCTGAATCGGAGCATGTACAGGGCCCTCTCTTTCTCTGCGTGTCAACAGGAGAATGTTGGTGAGATGACAGCCAGTGTGTACGTAGATGTGACTGTGCTGCCTCTGCTAAGAGTAAGGTGAAAAGCAAGGTCCAGTGTTGGCACGTTATGGAAAGATTTTGCTTTTTGACCTGCTTTTTCAGAATTCATTAAGTTTGTGGTTTGACTGTAATCTCCTTAAACTGTAGATGTTTATTTCAATTATCTGTTGCAGCTGTTGAAGCAGTATTTGACCCAGTGAGTAGCAACTGTTGTTTCATTACTCATTAACTGAATGGTTCTTTAAAAAAGAAAAATAAAAAAGTATTTTTCACCCTCACAGATTTTAAGGGAAGGAGTTTGGTCCAAAGTATTATTTTGAATATTAGAAATTATATCTGCAAAAGGCAGTAACTTCTAGAACTACAGTTTTGCACAGGTAGGAATGTACTTCTGATATAGAAATCGGCACTGGTCACCTTTACTAAATGCTTGTTTAACTTTTTCATAGGTACAAGAGAACTCACCAGGACACAGAGCGGGATTGGAGCCTTTCTTTGATTTTATCGTCTCTATTAACGGTTCCAGATTGGTAAGTGCTGACTGCATACAAGCAGTGTAGTGAGAAACTATTTTTAAAGGTGAACTAGTGCATTTGTTTTATTAAAATGTATGTAAAATATTTATCCTTAGTATAAAAGGGAAATGCCCAACTGCATCAAAAACCAATTTCTTACACCCCATAGTTACACTTCTATCAAAAGTTAAGGTGAAGATTAAGAGTGTGGAGAGCTGTGCTCTGTGCACACATCTGCACCGGTAGAAGATGCTGCCTGCTGACCAACCTCCAGCTGCTTGTGCTAGTTCGCCTTGGGTCTGTCCGCAGAGCTGTGCAGACGCTCGTGAGCTTCTTTCAGGTGGAACAGGCTGCTGCAAAGACCTCTCACCAAGGCTGTTAGTTGCAGAGCAGTCATGTGAGGAGGCTGTTGAGCAGAGCTGTAGGGAGCTGCCCTGTCGGAGCCAGCAGCCTTGAGCAAGTGTAAGGAGCCGGCGCTGTGCCAGCTTGTGCTCATCTCTGCTGAGGAGACACCCGCTCTCCCCGAGGAGGATTGGCCCAAATGAGGCATGTGAAGTAGGCCCTACAGTCACTTTAAAAGACCTTTTGGCACTGGAGTTGGTCAAAATGGAAGAACAAGGGCTAGTCATATTCCCTTGAGCTTGTTCATAGTTTCTTCTGCCCTGCCAAAGAAAGAGCTAGGTACAGGAAATAGAAATATTTTATCTTGCACAGTTCTCACAAATCTGGAATTTTGACTCAAGTCAAAGCAGAGAGTTTGTCACTGAGATTCAGATTAGTCTGGAAATTCCTCCCCCCCCCCCCTTTTTTTCCTCCTGCTGTTCGTGACCTGCTGTTACTGCTACAGGAGATGAAGCTTCTGAAAGGAAGGTTTCTGTTTACAGTAATTATCTTGTTGCCCGGTGTTTTTAATATGTGATGGTGAGTTAATATTTACCCAGGCTTTCAACCCAGTTGCAAGCACTGGAGAATATGTGAGAATATGTTTGTGGAGGCATTCCTTTCTTCTTTTTGTGTGTCCAGCTAAAGTACAAGCACTTAAAGTCAATAGCATCAGCAACTCATTTTAAGAGATATGTTTTGAAAGTAATTGGCAGCATTTTATAGCCTGCGAAAGATGTACCGTAATCTAGTTCATCTTTCAGTTCTCTGGAGCTGAAAGTGCTAGGGTTTGACTGAAGTTCTCTTTCCAAACTCTGTTACTCTACAGGAAATATATATATTTTTTTAAAGCTGCTCTTTCAAATCATTTTTGCTAGCATTTTAATAATAAAGAATTACTTTTAAAAATAAGGATTTGGATTACCTTTGGAACAGGTCCATGTCTAAATGACACAAGGCACCACTGCATTAGAATTGTTAAGCTGAATCAGAGCAACATGTGTGAAATGTGACATTCTGATAAAAGATAACCCAGACACTGCGCGAGGTGCAGCTGAGTCTGGAGCAGATGTCTCTAGGCCGCGCAGTTTCGCTTTGGTCCCAGGTGGAGACCGTGCGCTGCCTCCAGTTGTGGAGGTAGCTCCATCGCTGTCCTGTGCTCCCCTTGCAGCACAGGCATCCCCAGTATCTGTCGGCAATTGCAGCTTCGTGCCATGTGCTTGGCCTGTTCTGTTTTCACTGTTTGCTTTTGTAGTTCCACAAGGTGTTGCTACTCTGCATTTTGAGTACCAAAAAAACAAGTTCCTCTGGTTAGTTTGTGTGCCAGTACATTATCCCTGTCATTAACTACTTTACTACTATGGATATGAGCTTTGTTATAGGTACTGAGTTTACGATTGGCAAATACCTCCATATCTAATGTCAAGTTCCTGCACATCCTGTCACAGGTTTAACTGTGTTATATATATTCATACTTGGAGAGGAAGACTTGTTGCTGTGAAATTCAGAGCCCTCTGAAGTTATATCACAGAATTGCTAAGGGATTGCAAGCTTGCTGTGAAATAGCTGTGGGGATGTATTCTGATAATGCACAATGTTTATGGGGTCGTGAAATACACAAGTCATGCTCTAAAACTGGACGCTTACTGTGTTTCAGCACTAAACCAAGCTTTTGTTTGAATGTTTGCAGAATAAAGACAATGACACGCTCAAGGACCTGCTGAAAGCGAATGTTGAAAAACCTGTAAAAATGCTGGTGTACAGCAGCAAAACCCTGGAACTGAGAGAAACGTCGGTGACCCCCAGCAACATGTGGGGTGGGCAAGGCCTGCTGGGCGTCAGCATTCGTTTCTGCAGCTTTGACGGGGCCAACGAGAATGTCTGGCATGTCTTGGTGCGTAGAAACCTTCAGATAACTTTCTTGCTGCACAATGTGCTGCTCTCTCTTAAGGTTTTTTTTTTTACTGAAGAGTAACTCGAGGTCAAATTGGTCTGTTTTCTAACTTTGTTTTCAGAAAGAATTTTAAAATATAACTCCATGCATGTATGTTTTCAAATCTTGCTTTAAAATTAGTGGTGTTACACAATATTCAGAATTCTTGCAACTGTAGCTAAAGAGACTGTCCTTTAGCTACCGTTTAACTAGCTCAGTGACTGTCGTACTATTTTCATTAAGAACCTGACCAGTTTGTATGTCTGAATTGGCATCTGAGGCGCCTGTGCGGCTGCTTCGTTCACCCGCACAGTTGTGTAATGTCCTGAAACTTTCTGTCTTCAAACTAGGAAGTGGAACCAAACTCTCCTGCTGCATTAGCTGGACTTAGACCTCACAGTGACTATATCATTGGAGCAGATACCGTCATGAATGAGGTAATAGAAGTAAGATTTTGAAATATTTAAAATAAAAAGCAGTACCGGGGCAGCTGGAAAGATGCCAAATTCTGCTTCTGTTAATTGCAACTTAGTGCAAAAGGAAAGGAGCTTGGGCATGGTGCCTCTTCATTGTGCTTAAATGAAGTTCTAGAAATAAAAACTCTTCAATATCTTGATGTAGTCATATATAAACTTTTATTTTTGTACTTAACATTAAAATTTTGAATAAGAGATTTAAAATGTAGGTTGTGCCATGTGTCTTCTGAGTTGTTAGCACAACACAATGCTAAAGTTGTCCTTACAATAACGTGGCAGCAGTGCAACAAATGCTCAGCAGCTCCCTGCCTCTGGCACAGGGGGTTGCTGCTATGAGCATGACCCCTCGCGTGCTGCAGTTAGGAGGAGGAGCCCTCATGCGCTGTTGTTCTCTTACAGTCTGAAGATCTCTTCTCCCTTATTGAAACGCATGAAGCAAAGCCATTAAAACTTTACGTGTACAACACAGACACAGATAACTGTCGAGAAGTGGTGATCACCCCAAATTCTGCTTGGGGTGGAGAAGGCAGGTAAGGAAACGATGTATTATCTAGGGTGAGGAAACAGTGGCTACTAATAGTGCTGGCTGAAAACCTGCTGGGTTAAGTTCTCTGTAAAGACAGAAAAAGGTAGTTATATGGCAAATTATATACTTGAAATTCAGGTTTAGTTACTAATGGAGTGGAGGTGAGTGGGGATATTTCTTAAGTAAATTAGTTCAAAAATGTACAAAGTGCATTAGACTTCAGGTAGCTATTACTGTGATGTATCGTGGAAGTATTGTGCTGTAGCCAGGTTGAATTCTGAGGTGTCTAGCTGCTTAGCCCACATAACACAGAAATTTAGTTTGGTTTGGCTACGTGATTATTGCTAACAACTACAGAATTTCCTTCCAGTTATCTGCTACTATTTATTTATAGAAAATGAAACAATATTTGTCTTTTTATGTACAGTGCAGTTGAATAGAACATCTTGAGTCATTTATGCATTGCTTGCTGTGGAATCCACACTACTTAAGTAGTTTCACTGACTTCTAAATGTTTATATTTTAAAGCCTAGGCTGTGGCATTGGCTATGGCTATTTACATAGGATACCTACACGACCATTTGAAGAAGGAAAGAAAATTTCTCTCCCAGGACAGTTGCCTAGTGCATCACTCAGTCCTCTCAAAGATGGCTTTACAGAGGTACCTTGTAATCTGTTCTTTGCCTTGGTAAAATGGATTGTTTTGTGGGCTTTTTTTTTCTGTTTTTATTAGTTCTGTGGGAGCACAATCCGTAATGGTGCAATTTTTTTCCTCCCTTTAATTCAGGTTCAGCTGTCATCAGTCAGTCCCGCACCCACATTACCCCCTGGTTCAGCAGGACTTGAGCAGAGTCTTTCGGGACTTTCCATTAGTTCACCCTCAACTGCTGTCAGTAATGTCCTCAGTACAGGTTAGTGTGGAAGTCACTAACTTCAGAAGCGCGTGGGCATTCGACTCTTCTGGATTCACAAATATTCCTGTCACCTAAATAGGAAGTGGTGGTTGAAAAGTAAACTTCTTCCCAAAACTTTTCCCAAACACTAAGATTTAGGATAATACAGCATGCCCTGCTTGCACACAAAATAATTCCAAGCAACTACCCCTTCTCTCTGTCATCATTTAATAGTTCATTGTTTAAAGCAAGTATTAATTGTCCTGTAAGCTAGTATTTATTTATTTAAACTCCCTTGAGGAAGGGAACTGAAGTGTTACGAATGTGAAATGACTGGTGGTTGTTTTTCTCTCTGCCCCTCCAGGGGTTCCAACAGTTCCCTTGCTACCGCCACAAGTTAGCCCATCACTTGCTTCTGTGCCACCCGTTAATCCAGCAACAACATTACCAGGTAACTAGGTGACACGTCTTGAAACTTCTCTAAAACAAGACAAAAGAAAAAGACTTCAGGGAAAAATGGAAGATGTCTGACTCTTCTGTTGTTTTTTTAATAATTTTAATAACATCTTATGCATTTCATGTTCAAAATTTTGTACAACCTTTACAACTTTAAGAATGAACATCTATATTTTTGGCTAATTCACAGATAAGTAAGAGGAAAGTCACTGTTACAGAAATGTAGCTCTCCTAAAACAGGAAAACCAGGGGAGGAAAAATGTTCCACAGTAACCACATTGATAGGAGTATGTTGTTACTGTTCTATGTCTTTGTTGTATATTCACTCTTTTGTAACTAGGAAAGTTACTTTAAGTCTTGCCTTTTTCATATATTTTTATAAATCCACTAGAAAAGACTAACAGTAGTATTTCTGATCTTTAGTATGTCTGTGTTCCTACCTGTTTCATCCTGTTAAGCTCTGCTGCCATTCGGATCAGGAGGCTTCTGGTACAGCGCTACAGTGAAATAACTGCCCTTGTCAAAAGCTGAACTTTGAGTTCAAAGCTTCATTCCTTGAAGTACAATTTCACTTCCCCCGGAGGAAAATATAAAAGATTGGGATTACGTATTTTTCTAATCCTGACTTCTAGCAGTAGACAAATGTTTTGCCTGTGTAACTTGAAGGTTGAATTTCCATTTGCATCTCTATAAATATGCTAATGAAGATGTTATTGACCAGTTAGATTTTATATTGCGTTACATCTCAAACACTGGAAAGAGCAAGTTTGACAAGTCTTCATCTGTAACTTTTCTGCTCTTCTCTTAGGTCTGATGCCGTTGCCAGCGGGGCTTCCCAACCTGACTGATCTTTCCAAGCTCAACTTACCTGCCCCGCACATCGTTCCTGGGGCAGAACTGCCGGAGATGATCCAGTCGGGTAGGGGCTGCTGCCGCGGGAACCCTGAGCTCCCCGCACTGATCCCTGCCTCAGTGCCAGCTCTCAGCTTCCTCCGGGGGATTCCTGCAGGAGATAATGGAATGTTTGCCTGAGGCAGAAGTTGACGGTAGTGCCCAGACTGGGTAGACAAGAAGTATTTTTCAGGAAATCTAATACTAAGCCTATGCCTGTGTTTAGTTGGTTCATCTTACATTACCTGATTTATGATCTAAGAAGAGATTGTCCAGTGCTAAAATGAAAGTTTATAGTTTTATGGGGAGAAGAAAACGAGGTGTTTGCTGGCCAAGGAGATCGAAGCACCCTGATTGAATGCCAAAATGTACCAACTAATACTAGATTTATGGTAGCAAATAAAACAAAATTGCTGAAGGTGCACTTGGAGCAAGCAAAAAACAAAATTGGAAGCTTAGGTGAAATAAATTTCTTGTTAACTTCGTGTCTCTGGCAATTTAAATGAATGCCAAAAAAACTAGTCATTCCTGATGACATGTTAGACAGCCATCTGGAGAGGGGAACATCAGTATGTACAAGGAAGCAAGCTTGGCTTTATTCAGATTGTTCGATTCTGAAACCTCAAAAGTATCAGGCTTTGAAACTAACCTGCTGAATCAGCAGGTACATCCTGCTCACCCTGAGTTTAAAAGGCACTTTCCTCCTCAGTGAATGGGCGATTACAGAAAGAAAAAATAAAACACAGAATCTCTCTGTACCTGTCTGTGGCCTGCAGTGTCTCACTGCTTTTTTTAAATAATTTTTTTCTTCTCTTTTCTAGGTTTGCCCTCCCTTCCTTCCTTGCCACCTCTGAATCTGATGGGCATAACACCTCTCTCCATGCCACCCAAGTGTGTTCCTCTGCTCCCTTTGGTCACAGAGGTATCCACAGTGCCTGCAGATTTGCTTCCCACCATCACCCAAGCAGGAAGCTTTTCCGTTGACCCTGGCACTACTGTAAATGTAGAACAGACCCCCGCGCTCGCCTTGGATAGCGCTGCCCCAGCCTCCAAGGCAACTGCTGTTGACAGATCAAGTGAATCCTCTGCAGCTAATGAGAAAGCATCTGGAATCGCGGATACACAAGCTTCCGAATCATAACTCCAGATGCCTCTCTTGGATTGGCTTGGTATTTATTTAGCCATGGGATACATATTTGAAGAGCAAACTATCATTAATTTCATACTAGTTTGTACTTAATCTCTAGGAGTCCTGTAAATAATATGGAGGTATAATAAAAATAAAGGGGATTTATAAAGTGTACTTGGTGGGAGGGGAGGAAGAGTACTTGTACTTAACCAAAAAAAAATTAAAAAAAAGTTGAAGTGGTAAATAGAGTTCCACTGCCAAACTTGGAGGTGTATGTTTTTAGTATAGGCTGACAGCTTTAGTCTGGTAGGCCTTTACTTGCTTAAAATTACCAACCTTTGCTTCTGATGGAAAGGAAGCAGTTCTTGCGTGTGACATTGACATCCCATAGTTCTTATTCTTTGCAAGTATCTTGTTACTACAGTGGGGATAAAAATGTTCAGTCTGAGTTGTAAATTTTAACTTTGCAAAACTTCCACCTAAAGATATTAAAGATGCTGAGTCACCTGTTAACTGACATCTTTCTTTGGCTTGTACACAAATTTATTTTTTAAGCTCCTGAGAGATGCTCAAGCCATGTTTTGTGACTGCTGCTGTGCTGCTTCACTCACCACTGTAAAATGGCATTTAGAAAAGAATAGAGGAAATGTTAAATGTAGCACACAATTTGGCATGACTAATGTAAGGCAAATTAATGGACAAAGCATACATACAGCAATAAATTCCTGGAATTTTACTCTGTGACAAAGTAGCACATTTCTTTAGTGCATAAACTCTTGTTTAATTGTATTTAATTTAGCCTCCTCTGGCACAGAGCAGCAAAGAGGCTTCTACGTACAGCAGTGTCAGTCTCAGTAATGCCAGGCAGCCTCTACTAGCATTTAAGGCTCAGTGCAGGAATGGGTCATGAATGTGCCTGCCTATGCTGCAGGCTTTTTTAAATTCTTCCTCCCTTTTTAAAGTTAATGTTCAGGATGAAAATTCTAGATTAAATTGTTCTTCCCCTTGCTGAAGTCCAGCTGTCTCCTTCATAAAGCAGGGCCACCTCCTGTGAGCTGCTGTGTGCACTTGGAGAAGCAGCACCTGGCAGGAGGCAGATGATCCTGCAGTCCCTGCCACTCCAGGCCCTCTGCCCTGCTGGGCTTTCTTGTCATCCTTGTGTTGATGCTGTGGTGGGTCTTGGCCCCCAAATGATTTCTTTTGATATCCCAGTGTGCCCTGAGGAGCGTTGGCAATAGGGGTTGCATCTCCTTGCTTGCTGTAACTCCCTGGAGAGTTGGTATAGGTCAGACCTTCCCCTGTGCCTGCTGTCCTGACTCAGCTCTAAGGCTTGGCTCTTTGTCATTCCTCTAGCCCCTTAACACCTTTCCTCCCTATGGCAAAGGCAGAGCCTGAAAGCTTTTCTCTTCCCCATGGTGCAGTTTTACTAATTGCCTGGAGGCTGCAGTCCCTCTGTCCTCAGTATGTAAGGAGTTTGCTATTCTCAGAGAGGGTTTTTGAGACAGCTCTGTATTGCAAGTGTTGCACACTTCCCAATTAAACCTTGGAATGAGAATTGAGCTGTTTCCTCTTTGCTGTGTCTAAGGGCAGCCTTTGGACCTGTGCTCCGCATGTGCTCACACCTTAACAGCCCTTCCCCACTTCTTGACACGTGTCCCGGCCTGGAGCCCTCCTCCAGCCTCAGAGGGTATCGATGATGTCCTGTCGCGGGGGGTTAGAGCAACCCGTGCTGGGGGCTGTGTGCACCGGAGCCCCGAGGCGGCGGCGCTGGCAGCTCTCCAGCCGGTGCAGCAAGGGCCCTCGTGTCGCCCTGCCGTGGCTGGAGCTACTGGGCCCGTTTTAGGCTTTCCCCACAAAAGGCCCAGGCTCTGCAGCTGCTCTGCTCTCACTTGCAGTAGGGAGAAAAGAAAAAGGTTACAGTCCTGCAAGGTCGGAAGGGGGCAAGAATGGGCCATAAGGCAGCTTGATGTGTCCAGCCTTTGGGGGAAGAGGAAAGTGGTGGAAACTAGGCAGGGCTCAGGTGCAGCCCTCCGCTGACCTGCATGACTTAAGGCTTGGAGCTGAATGTGCAAACTAGCTATAATCTTCCAGCTAAAACATAAAAATGGAGGTCCCTCCTGCTCCAGAAAAAAAAGGGAGAAACCAAACGGAAGTCCTGCTTGCTCGCATGCGGTACCTTACCTTACTCTTGCTTGCTCCTTGTTTCTCTGTCTCATTTCTCGACTTTATTTAACGCATTCACACTCACGCTTCTGCAAGTGCCGCTCACCGCATTCTGCCCTGAAGAGAGCGCGAGGGGGGACGAGGCCAGCGGCACCGGGGCCCGGAGCGCCCGCGCTCTGCTGTCCCCGGGCCGCCGCGACGGGCC
>JAWLRI010000251.1:5678934-5707599 GCA_034781795.1 Crypturellus tataupa | reverse complement strand
GGCACCCTTCCCTCTCCAGGTGGTGCCTTCCCCGCCGCGCCGCTACGCGGGTGCCGCGCAGCCCTGTGCCGGCCGGGCCCACGCGGCGCTGCCGTCCCCGGCGCCAGCCTCTCCTCTGCGCTGGCGCCTCGCTGCCTGGCCCAGTGTGCAAGGGCGAGCAGCAGTGCGCTCGGGACGCCAGCGCCGCCGGCAGCGAGCTCGACAGACGACGCCAGCCCCAGAAGGAAGAGGGGCCGGCGTTTAAGAAATGCACTGAACAAGAACCGTGTTGTTAACTGGGGCTTAAAACCTGTAGTACTATAAATGCAGTGTGTAAACGCGCTGAAGTGTGTAAAAGCACTAAAAACCTGTAGCCAAGTTAAAGATGTAGAACTTCTCTTAGAGTCACTTTTGTTACATACATTTGTTTTTTAAATAATACTGTAGCACTTTACAACCCTCTAGCTAATGCAGAAATTTTAAGGTATTTGATGAGTTTTACTAAAATTAGCCTCTTTATTAAAAAAACCCTGATACTTCTTTCCTTACATCTACCTGCTGCTAAATCGGAGGGCATTAGGAGATCAGACAATTTAATGATGGATGACGCACAATGGAAATAGTAAAATGTGCAAGAAAGATTCATAGACTAAAAACTAGAGGCACAAGCTATCTAGATTGGGATACTGCAGCTGGTCAAGGCTGTTTAACTCAGGTTTCTCCCCCCATCCACAAGGGCCCTTCCATGTCCTCATCCGAGCACAAGCTGCAGGACTCCAGGCACCACCCACACCAACTCCAACCACGTGTTCCACGAGTTCTCGTGACCACAGGAAAGCTCCGCATGGGCCATGACACCTAAATGCACACACAGAGTGGTGTGCTGGAGGTGAAGGTCCTTACACCTTGATTCAAAGGATGAAAAAGAGTCTCCTTTCCTTGTACTTCAAAATGTCCATCCAGCAGCTTTGCCTCTTGATCTCTATGGAAAATTGTTAAAAATGAGTGTTTAGATTTCAGAAATGTGTATTTTTCCAAGCTGAAGGAAGTGTTGCTTTCTTCAGCCACAACCACCTATCTTCCAAGATGCCAACACCAGGAATAATGCCAATCTGTACATAATTAATACAACACCCCAAACTTCTCATTATAAGGTAGCTGTAGCTATAAAATTGTATGTTTTCTATTATACTACCATATTTTAATGTATTAGAGGCAAAAGACATTTCAGATTAAGAAATAAATATACAGTTAACACAATCCTGATTCTTTTCTTTGAGCAAAATCTTATGATATTGACACACGGAAACTAAGGAAAAGTAACAACATCTAATGTTGGCATGTTCTCCTTGAACTTTGCACTTCAGCGGTGCAATAGGAGACTTCTTGGTTTCATATTTCAGGTGGTGCTATGAAAAGGATGCAGTCCCCATACCTGGGGTACATATAAGGCAGATAGAAAAAAAACAGCTTTTAGAATAAAAGTGTTAGACTCAAATAGTGAATCTGTGTTTAAAAAGTTTTAGAAAGAACTGTTGAAACAATGAAAATTCTTTCCAAGAACTCTGCTCACCACAGTAGGTTTTATGGAACCATATTGTTTTACCCCTCAGGTTACTTACATTAATAACCTTATCGTTGGTCTTTTGTTTGTAACTGAAGAGAGTTTGCTTTAAATCGCAACATGGAGCTCTGTGATATGACCAGGCTGTTTTCCCCTTTGTTTAAGGGCAAGAATGTAATTAAAACATTGAAATTTCAACTGTCATTGTTTATTACTGTTTTGGCTACATTCTCTACAATTTCAGCAGCATCTTAAAGAGACAGTTATGTTTCTTTATATACAATGAAAACAAAATGGCTTGCAACATCAGAAACAAGAGCAACAGTTTAACTGTACAATACTAAATGAAAACCTGTAGTAATACAGCCTCCTTTTTTTCTGCAACATGGACAAAATTACATACAGGTATTCAGCATCATAAAAGGGACAGTAAAAAGAATAATGAGTGGGAGAGAGATACACCGTTCTGAAAAGTAAGTTTCTACCATACAAGGCAGTTAGAAAATGTTTCACATTTTAAAATATCTGTACAAGCCACAAGAAACATTTCCTTGTTGATAGGAACTTCCAGAAATAGAGAATAGCCATGAGCAACTTCTACATCTAGTATTAATGTGCTCTACAGGTTGAGAGCGCAATATACTGACTTAAAGAACTGTACTGTATATTGCCAACACAGATCTGTTTACATGCCTTGATTGTTAATGAATTACCTACTTTAATCTCTCTATAACGTACAGTTGACTTGCACCTTAAGGAGGTCATTTGATTCTTTTGCAAAAGTAAAAGCAACATCATTTAGCAGCAATTAAAAGCGCTTTGAGGGAGACTTAAAAAAAATACAATATCCAATTAGAAAAGCCATACTTTAAACATTTGTACAGGAATAAGTTGCTGAAATTTAACTGAAAATATGACATCTGTACAACAATTTACAATAGAGCTAGAAGGGAATTTATCATTATTCCTGCATAGAACATCATACGTGACCTGTTTGCATTTGGTTTCAAACTGCTGCTTTTTTTCCCCAGAAGCCTGGAAAGTTTCACAAGTTTCACGACCACAGCAAATATATTATTTTTAGAAAATCGAGCTAATTTAAAATTCGCAGTCTATTTGACAAGTACCAGGAATTCCATATCACCCTTCGGATTTAAATTGGGTGAAAGAACGCATTCTTGGAGATACAAGCCTGAAAAGCCGCATAAAGTAGTATGATTTCATCTGAGAAATCTAATAAAGAACTCTTGTTTCTTACTGTGTTTCAAAAGATCAACCACTTGGAAAGATGGCAGTTTAGTTTATATTACCAGGCACTGAATTTTTCCTGTGTTTTCAGATTTGCTCACTATCTTTCTTATATAAATAATGAAAAACTACCCTTCATGTTAGAACTTTCCAGTATCAACCAAATGTACTTAAAGTATTAAAAAGATTATTTACAATGTTCCCCAGAAAAAAAAACTAAAAACCTCTTCTTCAGTCCTAAACACAGCATACCTGTTAGCGTGCAACAGGCAGTGTCATCCTCCTTCAACGTTTAAAGGTTATCTCGAAGGGCACATTTATTCACAGTCCATGATCCATTCCATTCATACAAATGACACTATGTAGGAGGACTTCAGTCTGAAAACACAGTTATCAAACTAGTCCTGTGTAAAAACACTCAAATGCTTTCAAACTAAAGTCTGCATCTGGAAACTACACAAAGGTATCATGCCATTCCTCAGTCGGAGAAATTTCAGTATGAAATAATACTTGAAGTAGGTGGTGTAGGTGATGCTGCTAGCCCAGTCATGTGCAAGTTTCCTGAAGAATTTGACCTCCTCATATGAGGCAGAAGATAAGGATCATTAGCCAGCTGGTGGACATCAAATCTGTCCTCTTTTCGGTATGCTAAACAACGTCTGATAAAGGCCTACAGGGAAAAAAAGTATAAAAGTTATAACAGCTTTCCATGCTTCCTTGTTGTAAGCAGACTAAAGTCTGCTATCAAGCAAATAAACACTTCCCTCCAGGTAGAATTGTCTCTGAAGACTTTATCTTTGTAAAATTTAATTCAAAAGTGCTGCAATTTTTACTGGAGTCTAAAGAAAGATGCAACATGTGTTGTAGTAGAGAAAAATCATCTTTAACAGCAAATCTATCATGGTCTGAAATGATCATACTTGGAAATGAATATCCATGCACAAAGTGGGAACTACATTTGCAAGTAGAAACATTAGCACCTCATGCAATCAGCTCTCTACATGTATTATCTCTGATCAGCTTGGCAAGAACTAGGAGCAAATGTCAGAAGACTGAAAGAGTATGGGAGCTCTGAGGAGCCTGTAAAAGCATTCAGTTGTGAAGATGAAGAGGAAACACAAGGCATAGCAACGGAATTCCAGCATCTTAGCTGGTCTTTGAAAATAGGTGTTACCACACGTATCACAGCAGAACATAGCAGGGAGGGAATTTTGACATTGGTTTTCACATTCATTAGGCATTCAATAACTATCAGGCTGTGTACTAAAAGCCTACCTGGAACTCCTTGCCTAGACAATCCCATCTGTTTAAAAATATCTGATCAATTGAGAAAAAAAAAAAAAAAATCACCTCTATCTAGCTTCAGGTCTGTTAAACTCAAGACACTGCTGTCATACAGCTAGGTCCATGAGATGTGTGCCCATCATTTCGTGCTACAAGCTCTTGCCAAGTCTCATTCGTGTTTGGCAACACAGAACACTCAGTCTCCTGCAAGACTGGGCTTCAACATTTCATGATAGAAAATCCCTATTACTGCTGCAGAACTGATTAGCAGATTATTACTTATGTAAATTTTAAAAATTAATTCTAAATTATTATCTTTTCTTAGATAAAGCTGTTGTTTATTCTATGCTCTAATTAAAAAAAACAGAGATTAAAGGAAAAATCTGATACAAGTTCCAAAGGCCCTTGCTACAATTTACTTTAAATTGCTTACATTTACAGCACGAAAAAAAAACCCAAAAATCTTGCACATCTTTTAATATAAGACCCACATGTTCTTCAACATGCTGGATTTTAATTAAATAAACCTTTCATGAAAAAAAAAAAAAAAAATCTTAGCAGCTCATTTGTTAAGTTCCTCAGAACAACTATTTGTTTCTAAAAATCTTAGTAAAATACTTCATGTTTCTGTGGCATTGTAGACACATTACTATAATGTAAAGCAGAATATTGCACAAAACAAGAAAAAAAAATGACAGGATCAAAGCACAGTTACATTCTGAAAACTAACTAGCAATGTCATTTCAGGTTCCATATTTATTTTATTTCCATATTTTCCAAATAAAAATTTCAGCTTACAAGCTGTTTTTTTCCAAATGCCAAGTCTATAAATCTGAAAGACAATTTGGCTTCCACGTAGTCATCAGAAATTTACAAGTTAGCTTGCAATTGTTTTATACGATGCTTCCTCCAATGAATAATTTCTCTCTCTCACAGTTGACAACGTTAGAAAGAGAATAAAAAAGGTTTATTTTAGTCTTTCAAATAAACAGAATGTGAAATACATGCAGAACATAAAACTGCTGTTAAATAAGTTGCCAATTCTACATCAAAACCATGCTGAATTGTCTATTGTCTTCTGATACTTTCTACATAAAAACTGTTAATCACCAAGAGAAATGTGAAGTTAAAGAATAGGGATGTAAACTACAAAAAAGTGATGTTTCCAGTTACAGGCCATGTATTTACCGACTGCATTTTAAGTTTCCAAATTTTTCCAATTTCGGATAAAAAATACAGGACATTATAATTCTTGAACCAGTTACCAAATTTTCATAAACCCAACTGCAATTCATTCACTGAAGTTATGTCTATAAATGTAACTAAGCATACCACAAATTGCAGAAACATGTTTATGCAGCAGAAAGACATCTATTTTCCCAGGAAGGTACAACTTCTAGAATTATGCTTCCTTTCCTTTTAACCTTCAGAAGTTGACTCTTTTCTATTATACAGGAGTTTCTGCAGGTTGTGTCCCCAAACTAAATATTTTTACTCAGTTGTTGACATCAAAAGTAGCATTTTACTATTTTGGCATTGCTTTCAACTAGGACTCCTCTTGCATCTGGCAATGAAAATCTTTTTCAGCTATCGTAACAGTTTTACGAACAAGTAATGGATACATAATATTTTCCTCCTTTTTCACAGAATTGGAATAAATATTATAGAGGCTCATAGCAGCAATCATTCTGGGAGACTGCTTCAATCTATTCTTTGAACAGCTGGTCTGTACAGATGAGTTTGATGCTACTGTTTAAAAATAAAAAAAAGTTTCAAATGCAGGAAACATTGCCATGCACACCTTCCTGACAACTCAACCATTGTCAGTATTATTTCCTGAACCAGCATCAGCATACTTTAATCTTGATTTTAAGAATATGCATTTTTAAATTCTGCTTTGAGTAACTGCACACAATATTATCGCACAACATGACCTTTCAAGACAAGAGCGGTAACAGGCACATTTTCAAGGTATTCTGTAGTTAAATAGTTCTTTAAGGCAAAAAGGATGGACAGAATAAATGCCCCTGTTTTCAGAAAGGGCTTGTTAATGTTTGCAAAAGTGTTTCATAAGAATATGTAGTGAGACCACCTAGGTAGGACAGTTGAGATCTCAAAAATACTGCTCTGTTTTTTCTAAGAAGGCCTACTTCGAAGCCCCTTGCAAAGTTTGGAATATGCAGTCTTGTATTCAAACACACGATTTTGAGATGTCCCAAAATAAATCCACTGTAGAAATAAAAAATCCAAATATTACTCCTCCATTATGTTTTCCTAAAGATATTTAGTTACTACATAGTACAGCATCATTAACTTAACAGTAATTTTATGGAGGAATATTTAAAAACAAACGACGCACAATTTAACTGTTACTCAGGTATCATATGAAAAGTTACCTTGGCTTCATTGCTTACAACAGGTTTAACAGGAAACTGAACTTCTGTGGCTTTTAATATTGTATTTTCTTGTAAGATATCTTGCTGTGACTGATTGTGACCAAATGGCTGAAAAGGAAGAACACCATTTTATTAAGAATTATCCCATTTCTGATTTCCCAAGTACAGACTTTGATGCATACTGCAGTAAGTTGTTTCAATTCGTTAAAGACAATAGCTTTAGTCAAGAATTTCGATGTTGCTTGCAAACCAAATGCACATCATCAACAACAAAAAATATGTTTTTTTTCCCACATAGATTCAGCTCTTTATGACTATAGTTCAATGCCTACTGGAAAAGAGACATTTACACTACAGCTTTAAGATTTTTCAAATGGAGTTTTCCATACCTTTCTACCATAAAGACACTGGAAAAAGATGACTCCAACTGACCATACATCAACCTTATTAGAAATCTTTGGTGGTTCTTTGCCAACTACAAAACACTCTGGAGGCAAATACCTGGAAAACAAAGCACACATCAGCCTCTGCAAGTATGGGATATATCAAACCACTACTGATGCTCAACATCAAATTATCAAACTCTTCAAACAGATCTCTGATTTTCTGACAGTTCTACAGTTCATTATGACTCCAATACCCTGCACACCCGTCAAAACTGACACTACAATTCTTTCTGCAGTCAGATACTCAAATAGAGGATATATATCATACAAGGCCAAACACTAAAAACTCTTTACCAGAATCACGAATTATCATTATTTTTTCAGCATTTTACAGCAACGTTTGGTCAGCAATCAAGGATAATGCAGATAAAGCTCAAAAATCTTTCACCTATTTTTTTCAATATCAATACTGACATTAAGCAGGGAGGTAGAGTGTAGACAAAGGTGATGGCTATTTTACATTCCCATAGGTTATTTACATTCCCATGGAAATCAAAGAGGGAAGTGATTTTATTATAAATTATGAAAGAACTGATGAAATTGGGAAAAAAAAAAAAAAGCCCAACCACTATCAATACAAGGGTAGTTTATTGGTAGTTTATTATCAGCTGCAATACCTAAAATTAAATTGGTGATAAAAATTATCAGAGCAACCACAGATTGGATAGTTTTTCATCAACAGTATATAAGGCTTTAGAAAAAAATATGAAGAAACACTTATAGAAATGGAAGTGCAAAATGAGCTAAAAACACCACATGGGCATGAATTTTGCACAGCAATCTCTTGGCTTTTCAGAAGTGGTGGTGTACAATTCCAATTACCGTCTGCAGAAAGATGAGTATAAACTGATGCAAGCGCAAAGGTACTAAGCTGGTCAGAAGTATAGAGAGCCTACAATTTAGAAAAATTATGAAGGGTATAAATACACAAGGGAGCAAGTACCAGGAGGGGAAACAACCTATTTCAGAGAACAGTGTTGGCACAGGAACAAGCAAGTATAAACTGGCCACAAACACACATAGTCTCTAAATTAGAAGATTAGGTTTCTAATGATCAGAGCAGTAAGGTTATAGAACAGATTTAAAATCAGATTACTGGGCACAAAACACTACCTAAATTTAATAAAAGTGTTGGTAAGTCTACAAAAGAGATTATACAACCTAAACACCCAGAAAAACAGGTAAGTGGCCTCAGTGACTGAGGAAATCCTTTTCAGTACTATGTTCCGGGGAATCTGTGTGATTTGCCTTACATGGGTTTATCCCACCTCAAACTCATTCAAAATATTTTCTTTCCTCAAGAGGATTTTAGTATTGGAGAAATGTTAATTAGAACACAAAACTTCATCATGAACCTAATAAAGTCAAAGGTCTTCTTTCAGTCTTAGTTTACAGCATTGCTAGTGCATATGACATTTTAGATGAAAGGCTGAAATTTTTGATGTACATTCCTAAAAATGTATCTTTAAATTCAGGTCTAAATACATAAAGCACTAAAAGGGAGTGGGAGCCTAGCACTTCCAAGAGTTTCAACAAGACTTCTAAAATGCTTCAACCTGAGTAATTGTCCATCCATGGCATGCACACACTGGCGTTTGTACAAAGGAATGTTTGCTTGTTTTCTTAAAAACGCTCAAGAACATGTCAAAGTTATATTACATGCAACTCTTGACTATAAGAAAATGCTGAAGAATAGGTGGAAACCATACTGGCTTCTCTGTTTGGAGTTAAATGTGAGCTCCTGACTTTGATCTTGCTAAATGCAGAACAAGAGATGGAGAAAACAGCAATGGAATTGAAAAATAACAACCTGGTGAATGCAGGTGTTCTACTGCTCTAGCCACCCAGACATAGGATCAAACAGCAACTACGCCAAGAATAAGCTCCATTACTAAAAAAATAAATTGTAGAAATATCATTGGATAAATATTGAAAAACTTATTGTCACTTCGTTTTGCAGACAGCTCTAAAATTTCAGGTTTGGGATAAGCATGCAAGTGCATGCAGAAAATAAGTCACAGCTGCTGAGTTGCCATTAACCTTTAGGACAGAGGAGTAAATACTCTTTCATCCTAAGGACATTACCTTCTGGTAATCCCTGCTCTAGATTTTCCAAGGACTAAGCACCCACACTTAATCATCACAGTTCTGTCAAATGTCTTCAGGCACCTGCAGCCAAAGATTAAACACCTGCTTCTTCTGGAAGCTGTTCCTAAATATTGTGAAATGCAGCATAACGGCCATCTCCACCATATATGTACACTCTTATCTTGCTTCAGTTAAGTTATTCTGTAACATTTGGCAATAGAACCAGAGTGTTGCATAAAAATCTTTGCCATCCTTTTCAAAATTTTGAATCTGAGCTATCTTTCCAAAAATGATTTTACAAGAGCATTTTTGAAATCCAAACAGACTCAGAGCTTAAGAAACAAATTCAAACTAGGCATTACCAATAAGTTCCTGCTCCCTGTGAAGTTAAGTCCATTCCATCAACACCGTAGCTATCGTCATCCATTATTTTGGACAGACCAAAATCAGTAATCTTTATTTCGCCACATGCTGTTCCATCGACGAGAAGTATATTACCTAACCAGAGAGAAGGGAAACAAACAAACAAAAATACATTTTTTCTTTTACCTCAAAAAACCAAAACAGAACACTTAAACTGTTCAAAACCAGCTTCAAACTTTCAGTCTTCAGGAACATGTAACTTAATGAAGGTTCAGTGCTGACTTAACACCATCTTCATATGTTCAACTCTAGAGTAATTTGACTATGCCAAATTATAGTGCAGTCTCAGTCCTAGAGTCCTCAATCCTCCAGTCAGAAACAGTTCCTCCTGGAGTTGCTGGACAGCGAGGAAACACCAAATTATAGCTATATGTAAAGCCCTTCCCATGTCTTCATTTGCAAAGCCTAGCTATGATGATTATGATAATCTGAGTGAAATGTCCTACTTCTCTGCCTAGAACGAGTCCTACACTACAGGATTCAGTGCTTGCATGTTCCACAAGAGTGGCAAGAGGTGACTGACAATAAGGAATCTAACTCCATGTATTAAAGTTAAAAAATATTTTCTTGATACAAAAATATTTGATTAAGCTCTGTTAAAAAGGTACAATAAGACAATAAGAATACATTTTGTACAATTCCAGATAAAAATCAGATAAAAATCTGTATGAATAAATACTACACAGGAGCAAGCAAGCAGGCAAGTACTGAGAGAGGCACCAAAACTTCCCTGTTCATACTCTGAAGTATTACAGACTAAAGTACATAAATACAAATATCATATATACAAGATGTTAAGGAAGGCTTCAAATTTAAAACAGCATAATTAACTTATGACAATGCTTATTATTTTTATTACTCAAAACCTTGATCAAGATTTAAGGAGAGAACTGAATAAGGACAGTACTTATTTTAGTTTCCCGAGAAAAGCAAAACTGTTCCAGATAGAGAGGCAGCACAAAAAGATGATCATCACAAACAGATACATTAGCTAGGAAAAAGATTAACAGTATAGAAAGGTTCTGAAAGGCTTGATTTGAAGTTGTTAAACTGGGATGCAGAGAGTGAGAAACTACCTATTTCAATCTTTTACCAGGAGCAATAGAAAAGGGAAAATATTTACAAATCAGAAGTACACGATATTCAGGCAGGAATGAGACAATTAATGATCTTACCTATTTGCATTGTTAGGTATTAACATATTTATCTGCTATGTGCCCCAGAAATTTCTCTTACATACTTAAATCAAAATAATTTATAGTTGAAGAGTTACATGAAAATTCAAAAGAAAGTCAAAATGATTTGGCAATAAAACTAGAAAGAGAAGTATGCATTTTTAAAAGATGTTTCAAATAAACCTGACATACAGAAGATAATTCAGGTATTTTCAGGCATGAATTACAAATAAAATAAAGGAGAAAAAATAATGCTGACATTTTAAATTGTAACATTTCCCGTTTACCTGGTTTAAGATCATAGTGTATAATAGGGGGCTTGATCTCATTAAGATACCGTAGTGCATTTACTATTTGCATTACAATGGACCTAGCTTCCTTCTCTGACATTAATTTATGTTGCTTGAGATAGAAATCCAAGTCATTGCCTTCACAGTATTCTAACACCGTGCAAAACCTATGGCAGAATTCAGAAATACAGCATTAAATAACGTATCAAACCACACAATCATAAAGGCAGAAAAAAACTAGTTTTCTACTGACAAGTTTAACACCATCTGCCTGAATATTGAACTATATGAAATAAATTGTTAATAACACACATGGCATAGCAATTAGCTTATACAAATCTGACATCAGTCAGAGCATACGGATTTACCAAAAAGGAAACCACATACATACTGCAGAGAGATTGAGTAAAAAACAAAATAACACCAAAAATACCCCCATTTTATTTAAGTGAGAATTTCTTGATGAGAAAATACACTTGCTATCCCCTAGAGATGTGACACCATTTCACACAAAAAGGTGCAGCCCCAGCAGCCATGAGATACACTTAGGCTAGAGCTGCTGTCGATAAAATTTATTCTTGGAAATGTGTCTATGCTACAGTAGCCTTTTCAAGCTGCCATACAGCAGGCCTTGCTCTGCCCAAAAACATTACAGCAACACTTGCCTGTTTTGCCCTCAGGATATCTCACAGGGCTTGCTAGTCAGTTGTTGTAAATCAGCATTTTCAATCACTTTATGTAATGTCTGTAATATTATTCTGCAACTACAGTTTATAGTATCCTTAAGGAAATACTAAAGCTTTTGGCTGAAGAGCATCTTCTTTACACACAAGTATTCTTTTAAGCTTTTTTTTTTTTAATCTAATTTACAACACTAAAACCATTAGCAAATTCATCACTTTATGTACTTACGTATCTGTATCCAGGGAGAAGTAGTCATATAGTTTAACTATCCTAGGGTGATCCAGTTCTTTGTGTATTCTATACTCTCTACAGGCATGTCTAAAAAAAGATGGATACGTTAACTTTCTATAATCAATAAAATAGCATTCAATCTAACATATGAAGTGTAAAGTCATTAATATTTACTTGTGGTAGTTTTCTTTCTTTTCATCTCTCCAGCTTTTGTTAAGCTGGTGAATCTTCACAGCAGCATATCTTTGTTCATAAAGATCAAAAGCCTAAAAACAAAACAAAAAGCCCCCCCAAATTGAAAAGTCATAATCAAAGATGATAAAAATAACACCCAAGAGAGAAAAAAAGCACAGAATTTGCAATCTATCAACTCTTAATATTTTTGTGGGAGGGGAAAAAAAATCTATACAGGAATTCAAATACTCATTTGATACATTTTCTGTAAAACAATGCTTCGCAGACATGAACAGCAGGTTGATTAGGAATACATTAACTTTATTTTCTGTTTTACAAATATCATTCAGTTTCACTTTAAAGAGTCACTTTAACTTTAATGAACCAGTGTTTCATTTGATAAGTTATTATTAGACTTTTTTTCAACTCTACACTTTTTCCTATCCAGAATATTTTTGCTAATTTGGAAAAGCCTCCAAACAAAAAATTCTCAAGTCATGAATTTGTTAGTAGGATGAGTGCTTGAGATACAAAAGAGGTCAAGTTATCTGAGGTCCTAAAACCAAGTGCCCTTTTCTACAGCTGCAGATTCATGTCTCAGAAGAACTAATTTTTTAAAGATAGTTTCCTACTGCTGCAACATCTAGTCCCTACTGGTTTTCATTCTTCCTGGAATTCACACAAGCAATCATGAAGTCACAGCGTGGCTTCCTCCCTCTCAATAATATGACTTATGGTCATACAACCCTAAAGCGTTGCAATGCTATATCCATTCATGAACACTTTATTAAGGAGTCTGCTCAATTAGTGTTTAAGGAGTATATTATATTAAAAGTCATGTGTCTATTTAGCACCCCTCAACTCATCCAATAAGCTATACAAACATACACGGCTCCGAAACATTAAATTTAACAGACCCAACACACACTACCTTGTACACTTCACTGAAGCCCCCTCGGCCAAGTAAATGGAGCAACAAATACCGTTCATTCAACGTGGGGTGATCTTTAAACCTTAAAAAAAAAAATGAGAGAGAATTTCAGCTAACTCTGTTCAGGATATAAAAGTAAAGCCTAATGTTTAGAACTCTTAACATTATTTCTTAAACGTGACTTTCTTTTTACTGGGATAACTACAGTTACGAAGAACAAATGCAGATGTGCAGGTTTACCCCTCTCTAACATTTTCCTACTTTGCACCGCTTGGCATGGAATACCAAACGTGCCAGTTTCTGGTCTGCTTTAAAGCTTTAGCGCTGCTTTACACATCTGGGGAGCAGGCAAGGGGAGTGCACAGGCAGGAAGATGTAGAGAGGAAGGTTGCTAGAACAAGAGGGCTCGGCACTGCTCTAGGGCCGGCAGCTGAACAGCCAGCAGGATTCACCGAACCCAGCAGTGGTTCTGCTTCAGAATGAGAGCTCTCCCTTATCAAACAACCAAGTCACTAAGATATTTCAGCAAACATTGTGGGGACCACAGACCTAAGCCACTCTTCAATGGCTTGTCTCCTCTGTATCAGCTTTGTAAACTGCAGCTTCGTCACTTGGGAAATACCTAAGTCTAAATCAACACAAGAATATGAACATGCAAGAGAGAAAGCTCTTAATTTTCTACCATAAAATACATATGCACCTCCTGCAAAAAATAAAAAAATAAAAGAGAGAGAGAGAACTGAAGCTGCAGAACTCTGATTATCCCTATAATGTATCTCTGCTCTCAACAGGGACAATAAGCTGGACGTTCCTTCCCCATATACACAGTATATTCACCATCAAAGCCTGTGTGATGGCATCAAAGTCTGTATGGTGGTATTACTTCTTGTTTTAAAAATCCCACTCATTTTTTCTTAATACAAACAATGCTGTATGCTTATTTATCTGATTAAAAGAACATATCCTGCCACTAAACTGTAAGCATCAGCATCCACCATTTTTCATATTCAAAACAATGACACCATATCAATTTAGCACTATGGGCCAAAAGCAACCAAAATTCTGTCCTCCTCTAGAACATGGCAACCATTAAAACAGTTACCTAGAATTTTACTTCTTGTGGCTTTAATGTTTGGAAATATATATGCATATATAATTCTATTGTGTCCAAAGAGTAAAAAATAAAACTAAATCCTAAGATGCTAAGATTACCCTTTCATAAACATTTGCTAGTGCTAAAAGAAACACCACCACTCTCCCCATGCCCAGCCTCAGGCTGTTCCTTCTTTCAAGGCTGTGTGTTTTTGCAGTTGAGGCGAAGGAAACCAAGAAACTATCCTTGGATAAAATTAACCCAGGAGAGAAACAACAAAAGGAGATGAAATTTAACTTGGATTGATTTCCAGCATCTGTTGAAATGCCATAGCTGGCACATGCAGGCGAACAGGGCACAGGCAGAATCAAGCAGCCAGGCACAGACAGAGCTGGTCTCTTTTAAGCAACAGAACCAGCTAAAGGTGCTCGTGAAACTGTGAAATTAAGGCCCATATTCCCCATCATAGATAACAGATTAGTTTTATCAGTTATTTAATTTTTACTTTGGAAGTCTATACACTTATAGCTAATTTTAAATACCAATTTAACTTTACGATATATTATCATGCAAGTTCAAGTAGAGTGTAAGATTAAACATAAGACAAAATACTTATCATTTGCATTTTTCCTGTTAGGTACCTATGGTATATGTAAATGACAGTGCAATAAAACCAAAACTAATTTTACAGTACCGTAAAACTGCTCCTGTTGCAAACCTCCCAATGGTTTTCTTGTATTATTGTCAGGTAAGTGCTTGCATTAGATTCCCTTGCACATATTTTTAACCTAGTAAAATCGCCTAGAAAGTTTCAGCTCTTCGGCATTATCAGCTCTCTCTGTGTGTGCATCTGTGCATGTATCTACATATCTAGCTTCTTTCTGGCATACTCAGATACAAATATTTAGTTTACTAAGTTAGTTCTCTTTTTTTAAAAAAGTCTGCACTTAAAATAGGACAAGTGTAAAAGATATACATATGCAAAGAGAACCCAGAGAAAAATTTGCCAACTAGTCTATCTCTTGTAGATAAAATGTAATTTTAAAGCATTGTTTTAAACATAGACATGCAAAATTAAGACAGCAAGTCTCTTACTGTGAATTGTCTTCATTATTTATTCTTTTTAGTTCTCTTATGTGAAGATTCCTAACTCTTTCCAAACGTTCAAGTTCTGCTTGTATTTCAGCTTCCTCCTGCAAATGAAAAGAATGAACTATAAAAAGCTCATTTACTCCCCGTTTGAAAAGGGTATTTTTATCCCTGCATCAATACTAGTGGGAATGGAGGAACATTACATTACAAAACCCTGCTGAACTACAGAAAAGCATCACTTTTTTCTAAAAGCCTGAAAAACTCAGAGATAAGGCAAAAGCCTGTTTCAAGGAATCTTTCCGCCCATGAAGCCACAGGTAATGGGATGCTCACAGTTTTGTTCTGCACCATAGGGATGCTATTTGAAACGAGAAGCAGCTGGGTTTTGTACCTCAGCCAAGCAGAGAGATTATCTGGGAAACGGTCTCTGAAATTGATGTACAATGAAGAAGAGACCGAGATATGTGCAGTTATAGATTTTGTATAAACCAACAAATTAAGGAAAGATGCTTAAAATATTTTGAGGCAGAAGTGGGGAAAAAAAGAAAGAATAATTCATTGTAACAGACAAGTTCTTCAGGTGTTGACATAAAATGTGCAAAACAAGCTAACTTCAAAAGATTTTTCCATTTATATCTTATCAGAATTACAAATGCAGAAGGTGTTCTACTTGAGATTTAAAGTACAATTTCAGAACCAGCATGTCAGGTATGAACACATACCTTAACTAATTTAGGTACTTAAAATTACCTCATGTTTAGGCTACATGTTAATGAATACTGAAATCAGTTCAAACCCAGTTCTCTGATCCAATTTATACTATGCCTGTACATCTGGTGCAACTGGTAAAATGTAGGATAACAAGTCATGGAATAAAGGGGATGTAGGCAGAAGTCAGAAGATGGAGAGAAAAAAAAAAGTCTTAAGTGGATATTTCCAAATATTGTATATCATAAAAACACATCCCGAAACAAAATATATTTACATCATTTATATCACACATCGAATAAGCACATTTCCAAGAAATTTAAGAACTCAAACAAGAGGATTACAGTGAATATCCTGAATCCCTTCCTATGACAAGCTATGAAGATGAAAAAAAAAATCCAAGGAATTAGATGAACCTTCATTCTGAAAACACAAAATCAAATATCCAATAATCTATAAATTGGACTACTAAACACTAAGTTGCTAGCAAATCTAGCATTTTCTCTGCCTAATATGTGCCTAATTTTTTTTGTTCTATTTACACAAGGTTATTTTTCCTATATAGATTCATCCTTTCAGCTTTCAGTTAAATACTCTGAAATGATATGCAGTTCCTTGTAACCCATTAGTTCTCTGTAATGATTCCTAGCCTTTTCCCCCATGCAAAAAAGGCCACACAATTGTCTCTGTTCTTCCCAAAGGCTGATGAGAAAGGGGAAAGAAAAAAAAAAATCAGTTATGCTTCTTTGGGGCTTTTTTGTTCATATATTACGCAATTCAGTGGTTCTCAAAATGCAGTTCATAGGCCAATGTTAGTCCAAAGAGAACTGGCTGGTTGCATTGTTTCCAGCTGTTATTTAGGACACTCAGGCAGTGAATACCTTTAAGCAAGAATGAACCAGCTTTGCTGC
The DNA here is from genome assembly GCA_034781795.1 of Crypturellus tataupa. Lineage (NCBI taxonomy): Eukaryota > Metazoa > Chordata > Aves > Tinamiformes > Tinamidae > Crypturellus > Crypturellus tataupa. Next base: position 5,690,882 of record JAWLRI010000251.1, on the reverse strand, counting down.
CTCAGGTCACTGCTATATAAAAGGAAGTGAGAAAACAAGAGCCTCTCTCCAGGACCAAAGCTGCTAGCTGGAAAAGAATTTCCTGGGGAGCAGAAGGAAAAGAGAACTGGTAGTGGCAGCGTAGGGCACCAAAAATAAGAGAGCACCAAAAATAAGAGAGCACCAGGAAAGCATTTGGACAGTGAAAAGGAAGAGAAGTAGATAGCAAAACAGCGTATGCTGAAGGAAAGAGAAATAAATATAGCCAGCAGAGAAGCATTAGTGGAGAAATACAGAAATGTAAAAAGAAGGTAGCAAAATTACTCTTCTAGTAAAGAACAAAGTCTGTACCACATGTAAGAATTAAAATACAAACATATATTTTTATTACTATTTTTCCATGTATTCAGACATATTCCTAAGAAATAACTGTTGACTTCCCTCTAGTATTTAGTCAAGTGAGTTCCTTTTTAAGCAGAGTACCACAGCACTGATGTTCAAGATGAAAAACAAATTTGAGTATTAAAGAGTTTTTTTAAACAGCTTTATTCACATGTCCCTTGAAATTTCCATTAGACTTCAACAAGTTAGAGCATAGAAAAAGCCACAAACTTTCACTACAGAATTTCAAGTTTAACTGCTGCTACTTCTAAAGCATTAACAACGAAGACCTACCTATTCCTGCACAAAAAAAGTACCTTAGAATAGAAGATCATATACGTACCTTTTTGAGATGTCCTAATCGAAGTTTGAATATTTCTTCCTGTTCATGATATTCTGCTAGAGTCAAACTACAAAAAAAAAAAAAAAACAAACAAAAAAAACGCCTATAACTACTGCTTTTATATGATGGTAAGCAAAACCTTCATATTTAAAAATTACAGTAAATACTGCATCTTGAATTCATGATTTACAACCACAAAAACCATTTGAACATTCTGCATTTTAATATCAGAGTCAAAATGTATTGAAAGGAGGCCTCGGTCTGATATTCTGGAGTAGTAAGTGCCTTTCCCACTGGACTGTTTCTGTTCTCTCCAATAGCATTAGCATGTTGGATTATCTGGTTGTTTCCTAAATCATCTCATCGTTTCTGTATTTTAGTTCATGGTACTCCACTATTTTTTTCTTGGCAGCAACACTTAGTGCACTTATATATTTGGAAACAGAGAGATTACTTGAACAAAATCAGTAATGACAAATTCTTGATCTGCTAGAAGGGTGCAAACCTACGTATTTTGAGTTCATTAACAAACTATGTTTTGTATTAGACCATAAATGCAGTTTTGAATGGACACATAACTGTTTTTCATTCTCTCTCTCTTTTTTTTTTTTTTTTTTTTTAAATCTTCCTTTGAAATAAGACTCTCAGTTATAACTAATTCCATAGTCCTCTATTGTCTGGAAACCTCCCAGGACAGAAGGTCATTTATCATCCTGAGGATCCATACTGTTTATATGGACTAGGAACTAAGAAATGCACAAACCAATTGGGGACAATAGGAATTTGACACACAAGCAGAAAACACTGAAGTGAATCTCTTACACCAAAGAAAAGATAAGAGATACCAAAGAGACTTCCTGTTCCAGGGATGGGAGGGCGGGTGAGTGTGAAGGGCTAGTGGGTGGCTAAGAAAAAAAAAATATGGTTTTGAAAGCACTCAAATCCCTAAAAAAAATACTAAAATGGTGAAAAAAATAAGGCTGACTGGCACACACATTCTAGGGTTTTGCCTAGAACTCTTATTTCTTGAGTGATGCAAAGCTAAAACTAATAGCAGAGTGTATTTTTACAAGGTCCATATTTTACTGGCTTCAACTATCCTGGGAAGGTAAGCTTCGAAGGCAATTCATGACCTTTATTGCAAATCTAAGTAGCCTGAGTCCTGAAAATCATCAGTTGTTTCTCCAAGAAGAGGGATAGTTGTCCCTTACACTAGATTCCAACCCAGAAAGCTTGCAGGAACTGAATCATCTGCAGGACTTGTAATCTCTCTTTTAAATTTAGTTTAACAACATCTTAGTTTTCAGAATTCTACTCCCTGCATGTGGGTATTGCCTCCCAAAAGTTACTAGTAAGAGAGAGAGTGCATCTTTTCAGGATAAAAACTTAACGGTTCCGGAGCTTTCCTAAGCCCCTTTCCTATTCCCGATTGCAGAAATCGCAAATTTCACTGCCTTTTCTCTGACTTGGCCAGAAGATTGAGTGAACCAGATACCTTCCATGAATATTAATGACATTGCTGGATTGTTTGTTGATCACAGCATCTAAATTTCCAAGAACCTGTTACAGCTTCACAAAAAGGTTGTTATTTCACAACTTTCTCGTCTATCACATAGGGAAAATTCCTTGTTGAAATCTGAGAGAGAAGTGATTCTTTCTTTTAAGGAAAAATATGCAAAATTGCTTTGCACCTTTTTCCATACCGTAATGAAAAGCAACCCTGTACTCCAGTCACAAAATCCACAAGTGTTCTAAAGGCAAGAGACAGCAGCACTGTCTTCCAAAAAGCTCTTACACAGTTCTGATGGGTGCAGAGCATGAGACTTATGGTTCATTAAGGGACATTAAGGTTCAAAGCCTCTCTTTCCATGTTTCTATGCTATATCCCAGTAAAAGGCTGATTTCCTTTATTCTCTTTCCTTAAAGATCTAACACTTAGAGGCGACCCAAGCTCCACAGCAGCCTGATGCTGTCATTACTGACAACTGCATTTGAGGGCAGGCACACAACTGTAGATAAACATACTTTATTTTTCTTAATTTACTCGCAAAAAAAAAACCCAAATTTTATTCTCTCCTATTTGGAAGCATTTACTTCCTTAAAAAGCAGGGGCTTATTGCTTTTCCCCTACAAATATACTGCAGTTCATGTTTGTTAAAGTGGCATATAGCAACCAACAGTGCAATAAGGGTCCGTCTCTGATGATGACCACCATCCTTCTGCACTGTGTGGGAACACCCAAGGAGAGCAATATGCATGTGCAATACTTTATGGGACCTTATCTTATGGAAATTAAACAAGTCTGTCTGCAAGTTCCTAGAATTTCTGCAGAGAAGGGCAAACACTGACCAGCCTTGAATGGTCTGATTCAGGTTTTCCACGAGCTCCTTTGCCTTGTCTCCCAGCCAGTTTCCAAGTTTGCCTTAGAAAGAGAAGGCCTGGGGAAAGGAGCTGTCTTTACTTGTCCTGTAAAGCCCAGACACATTGTTGGCACTTAAGCCTGAAAAAAAAGTTTCTCAAAATATTTTTATTTGTTCCATACAGAACGGAATGCTCCCTCTAAATGATGCATTTGTTCTGCTACATTAGCAAACTTTGCCAGCTCTCTACCCCACTATTTCAAATTATATTCAGGCAGAAGGGTGCACGCGGAATCTCATGGAGTGCCTGGGGAAGAAATGTTTGGAAATTTAATACAATCAAAATAGTTGAAGCTGGAGAGGAAGGGCTACACTACCTAAACTAAATAAAATATTGTTTCTAGAAATTATTGTTGCCTAATGAAATAAGAGCTGCTTTGAAAAAAGTGGGGCCTAGCACAGGACACACAATATATCACCAAAGAATCTGGAACAGATTTTTGAAATATTTTTCCAGGGCTAAGAAGTCTACATCTATTCCAAGTACATGTTTTTTCTTTAAATACATTTTAAGCAAGACTAATAACCTGATTTTGTTTAGTAGAAAAGTGAGCTTTTGCAATTGTCCATGCCAGGATTGTGTTGAGACTCATCTAATACCTAATGTTTAAACACCAGCACCACTGTTCACTCACAGAATATTGACTGACAGCCACTTTTGTGCTGTTATCTTTAGTTAAAAAAAATTGCCTTTGAACTCGTAAAAGTTCAAAGGACGTAGTATATTCAACTACACTAAAACCACACTCATTACGGATGCCTCTTGCAAAATCATGACTTGGTTTCAAAGCAGTTGAACACTGTTTTCAGAAGTGACTTCCACAATCCTGCTTGCTACAAAGCTAAAGATTATTTTGTTTCATCAGTACACACAGTTGAAGCCATTTTCTAGAACAAAACAACACAGCGGTAAAGACACTTGTTGCTAACAACTGTTACGAAGTTTTTTTGGTTTAAGAACAGCAGGTCCCACCACTACCAGGCCCGTAGCACTGACTTACTCCTGGTTTAGCTCGTTAATCTCAGCAGCTCTGATCCCTCTCTAGCCACATTTAAACAGAACCTCTTCTGTTTGGCTATACTAATTAAGACTGCTACTCTCAAAGCAACAGAGGAACAGTGGTTAAGTCCAATGTATTAGCAGAAAATCGCATACAACAGATGACCAATGAAGTCTTAAAAGGAAAAGTACAATTAACAGTTGCCTTAATAAGGTACACACAAAGCTTATTTAATTCTGTGTTAGGAAGAAGAGAACACATAATAAATACACCACATGAACAGAACTGCAAAAAATCATAAATACAGTATTGTAAAAAAAAAAAAAAAAAAAAAAACTTTTGTAGCAGTACTGGTAAAACAACAGAATATTCCATTAACAGTATTTTTTCCTGTGTATAATTCTTCACCAGCTTTTTTGGATTTTGTATCATTGTTTTGTTTCCTCAGACTAATTATTTTGTTTTTCTCTTCTGAGATGAAACTGTTAAAAGATAGACAGAAAGCAGGAAAGTAGTATGGAAATGGGTTGCAAACATAACCTATATCATTTATTATTTACTATAAAACATTTGTGTTTTCATTGCATACATTCAGTTTGCTAGCCTCAACTAGCTCCTACCACGTAATTCAGTCACCTTTATCCTGTTGTTTTTGGAGCACATAGGTTTTTGTCTCTTGGACGCTTTACCTGCATAAATGCTCTCCCTGCACATGTGTCTGAAATCTGGGGTTACAGAAATACATTTGCATGTTTTGCCTATGGGGCAAACATATTGCTGCTCTATATCACATGGATATGTGATCTGTACTCCCTGAAATTTTTTGCTCATTTTATCAGCTCTCTCTGTTTCTTCATCACCGTTACTGTTTGGGCACCACTATCAGTTCTGCCTATTGTGCCACAAACAATTTCATATTTATGCTGTGAAGGACAAGAAATGGGGAGAGGAGCACGCTGAAATAATGCTCTGTTGCTGTAATCTCGGGTGAGTATTTTCTCTGTCAGAACTTCAGCAGGAGGAGATTATGAAAGCTGAGGATGTGCTAAAAGGCCGTCTCATTTTAAAAGGCCGTCAACTGCAGAATTATAGCAGAAGCAGGGCTTGCTCTGGGGCCCTTTTTATTTATTTATTTATTTGCTCTGCTTTCCTCTGTAGTCCTGGCAGCTCTTGGACTGCTTAGCTTTTAAGCCAGGCAGGGAGATTAATGTTCTCTTGAGCTGCAGTTTCAATTTACTGATAAATAGATCAAACACAGAATGCTTTATTTTTCTAGCTGATTTTGTTGTTTTGACTCTTCCTAACGACACATTAAAACTCATTTCCAAACTGCCCACTAAGTTAAAAAAAAAAAAAGATAAAGAAAAAAAACATAGTTACCATAGAAACTATCTCTAAGATACAGAACAATTTCTTAAAGAAGCCTACGTGGCAGAACAGGGGTTCTTGGGCACATTGATACAACAGCTCAGGAGGAAATGAGGGGCAGGCTGGGCTCCAGCGCCAGAATTTATCATCATTTTACTACACTGATGAAGACTGAAGTAGGAAGGGTTATTTGAACAGAGCAAGTGGTTGAAGAGCAAGTGGACCAAGAGTTAGCAGTGGTTCCCATGAATATCACAAGTCCCCTGCAAAATAATAAATATGAATATTTAAAGTGTGGCCTTCACATCTTTAAAGTGTTGCGCTTACTAAACATGTTAGAGTATAAATGTTGCTTTGCATCAGCTCAAACTGATGGAAAAAGCTCTCAGTGTTGTGTGAAGGAATGAGTGACAGAATTCCTCTTGATGGAAATACTGGGATAACTGCCCTTAGCATGGAACTGACAGCTCCCAGTCTTGCAACACTACGAACAAAACAAATCTCTTGCCATTTCAGCAGATAAGTTTCTCTTCAGCATTAAAAAGTCTGGAAAAACAATTATCACAATTGGAAAAAAAAAAGATAAAAACAAGTAACAGATCCCCCATGTCCCTGCTACTAAACAAAATAAAAAAGTAAATATGTTTTCTGAACTGCATTTCATCACTTTGTACTGGAGATGCCTGCTGGAACATAACTACCCAACTCCAAGTGTTTTGGGAGAATTCTGCTACCACCTTCTGGCTGGTAGAAATATTTATCACTTATTTAATCAGCAGTACACTGAGGTCTTAATAGGTCTACTCTTTCTTTAGGCTGCATTTTTTCCCATAATGATATATATACATAAATATTTAAATATTTTTAATGATTTTTAGTTATTTTATTAAGATTTAAACTCATCATAAATTAAAAGAAACTTCTTGACTTAAAATTAAGTGTTCTTTCCACTTCTTTCCTTCCCCTGCCCCTCCCAAGTGATGGATTCAGTCCAATTTATTTGTTTAAATTACCAGCAAAGAGAGAAATCCACTATTTGCATTACTATAATAACTCATGAATGCAAAGTCTTCTGGGTGCTTCTCCCACTGCATATCTGATTCTGCCCCACTGACTGCACTGTATCAGAAGCAAACAGGATAGGCTGGCTGGTTGTTTTTTTAATTGAATATAATTGCTTGCAATAAATTGCAAGAAAGAAGAGGGTCATATAGATCACAATGTTGTCAGCTGAGTTATGACCTTGTGAGTATTAATACAACTCCTCCTACAGCTTCTAGACTTAAGTGATTACATAAGAAAAGCAGCACTTCTTTTTCTCTCAAGTAACTCTTCAGCCTTCAGCCTTATGAAGAAAAACCTGAACACCTAAGAATACACTAAAGATTAAGAAACAAGAAGAAAAGCAAAAGATAAGTTCATATTTTAAAAATATAAATAGTTGTATTTTTAAAACATGAGATTTGGGGAATGGATAAAGAGAGTGCCTTGAATGTCTGAGTTTGGCACTACTAATCAAGTGGGAGTAATCAGATGAGCAAGCAGTACAGGAGGAAAGGTCATTTTTTTCCATAGCTAAGACTGGGTCACTTTATCTGGCGCTAAGTCCCTGCTGCTACTGAAACAGGTGGTCTGAACTCTCCCACACTGTGGACAAAAACACATAGCTCCCTCCAGCAGCAAGGAGAAAAGATTGGACAAACAGAAACCCCAAACCCTCTTTCAATGGTAGTGAGAATATACAGTAGAGAGAAAATGAGACTGCTTTGTAACCTTTAAGTATCTAATCCACACACAGCTTTGCTTTCTTCTCACACTGGTATTCATAAATTCCAACAACTTTATTTTCAATTTGCTTTGGGTCACCGCATTAATGTGCATTATGTGTATCTACATAATTTATCTGTTTATTATTTTCTCTCAGCCAGGGAGTTGTATTTTCTAAAAATTTCATCATGGCATTTATGTTTAATTATTCACATACCATTATATTTCATCCACATTTCAGCTGCAGGAAGGAATAGAATGATTATTGCAATAAATGCATGACTACAAGTTATTACAAAGTGCCATTTCACAGAATGATAATTGTGAATTGATACAGATTGCATCATATATATATATATATATATATTGGTCAAAGAAATAGAAAATGTAAATGGGGAGGCATCAGGGTACTGCCTGGACTTAGCTCTTATCCTACTGAAGTCAATAAGGGATTTCTAAGTCCCTTTAACAAGACGTGAGGTAGATCTCTGAAAAAATGACTATATATATATATAAAATATTTTTGAGTTGTCCAAGCCCTCTTGGGAATCCAGCCTTAAATGACTAAGCCGCTCTCAAAATGAAATGCAGGAGCCCAGGTTATTTAGATGACACCTTTGAAAATTCCACCCTAAAAGAATTCTTAAGATCATACAGCAAACCTATAATAAAGAGCCAGATATCAAAGCCAGATGCAGAGCCTTAACAAAGCACCTACTAAAATTCAGGCCATGTTTTGGCAGTAAGCAATCAGGTGGATTATTAGAAATGGGTGCTCTTTAATCTCTCCCACCTCCTTGGGAAAACTGACATTTAAAAAATGTTATTAACTACAATCACAGATGGGGGGCAAAACTGTTCCCTTCTACAAAGGCAGCAGTTCTGCCTCTCCCTGAGAAGTGACATTTTCAGATGCTCTGCTCGTCAAACCGAGCACATTTCGTTGAACTGGACAGTTCCTTGCAAGCTCTGCAGGCTTTTGACTCTTGTAGCATTTCAGGGATTTATATCTGTATTTTAAACCTTTGCTAAGCATAAGCTTCCTGAAGAAAGGATTTTAATTGTTTCACAGTTTAATATATCCAGACCTGAAGCACAGCTGCCTGCCCTGACCCTCAATGAGTCCCTAGATTTCCTTGAAGTTTCAAAGCCTTCACAACTATTCTAAGGAAGTTGAAGGTGCCCCAAATTTTGCTAAAAATTCACATGCTGCCCGTATAATAATCTTGATCTAGAGCTAGAGTGTTGATCATCTTTCCTCCACCTCGACAGGGCTCTGTACCTTGGCATCCGTGTAGTAGCAAACCCTCCTCATGGGTCTCAGGACTATAGGATGGGTGGAAATGCTGGACCCAAAAGGTACAACACACATTCCTGGGTATAGCGGTTCAATGTATCCAGCCATCACTTTGGGGACAGCAGAACAAATCTATAAAGAGAAGAAAATATTGTGGTTAAGAAATGTTTCATCTTCTGATTCAGATTGTAGGTAATGAATCCTAAGTTAAAAGAATATGAGTTTCTGTAGGAAAGAAAGATTGAACTGCTTTACCACAAGAGAAACTAATTTTCTCTGTTTAATCATCTAATTTGACCTCCTGAATAAAAAGACATAGGAATCTCCAGGAGCAAATCCTTTTTCAGATATTTAATCGGTGCTTGAAAGAAAATGTTTAAAATATATTTATATATCCAATCATCATTTTAAAATTTTCAGTGATGGGATAATAATAATCCTTGGAAACCTATTCCACAGATTAATTGTGACTACTCTTAAGAACATGCACCTCATTTCTAGATTGCGGTTGTGTAGCTTCACTTTCAAGTCACTGACTTTTCTTATCCTTTGCTGTTAGCCTTGATGACCCTGTATCAAAAAACTCTGGCTTGCCATAAAATTAGTTACCGATTATGATTAAGCCATACTTTAAACTTCTCCAGTTTAAGAAGACTTTAAACTTCTCTGGAATTACTTCAAAATTTCCCTGCAAAATAAGACTTCTGACATTTTGTAATCATGTAAAACCAGCAGGAACATACACAGAAGCTATGTCCTTACTGCCAATAACGACCTGTGCCATTTCCCAACAATTTTGGAATTCTATGCTGAGAAAAATAGCACATGTGAAAGAGCACCAAAAAAGGCTATTACATGAGCACTTAAATCTTGCAGTATTTCCCAGCTAAGGTACATCAGAAAACTAAACAACAGGTCCAGTTGTTAATGGTTTATATAAAGCTCTGGAAGACTATGCAATAGAAAATAAAGCATAAGTATCATAAAAAATTATATACGGAATTTCAATTTGGAGTGCCAAGATCCAGGGACCAACCATTGGACAGGTATTCCGTAACATTTTGAACCTTGAACATTTGAACATTTTGAAAACTGAAGATGCTACAAAATATTTTACAGCAATAAATGAAGTTTAAATGGCTTCTATAATGCACATGTAAAAATATCTAAACCTTATCTGAACTCTATACTTATTCTCTATATTTCAAAAGTGGCTTTCAAAATCTTCTTGCTTACTAATTCCTATCAAGCATTAAAATTGCCTATTTCACTCCATAAACACTTATGATTGTTGCCTACTGCTAATTTGAAGTGTGTTTTGTGGTGGTAGAATACATGCAATTTCAATTAAATTTAATTAAAAATATTATTTGCTTGTATGCTGTTCTGTGAAACAAAAAAGTCATTCCATTCATTACGTACAAAGATAGATGTAGCTTGTAATCTTCAGAAAATAGATTCTTTTAAAATTAATGAAAACCTGAACCTTTAGATTACTTTTCCATTTACTTTATTGTGATACGCTAAAGCAGGTTGGACTAAGAAACAATGACATTTTTGATGGATTTCTGTAAGATCTAGAGGTATGTTTCTGCATTACTGATGTAGTAATTAGGTGTGGAGTAGAACTACATGAGACGTTCTGAGAATTATAAAGATTTGCAATTTTAGGTTCCCCCCAAAAAGTTTCTGAGTGGTTGAACCTAACTTTGTTTCTAAGGCTAAATGAATGCTGCTGTGTAATCAAGGACGTATCTTACCATCATAGCACTTCTTAACTCCTCTGCAAGTATTCTCAGGACAGAAAATGATGCTACCTGTATAAAAGCACTTAGTAACTTTTTTTTTTTTTTTTTTTTTGCATTGCATTGAATAGAACCAAAAAGTGTTGGTTCCCTGTAAAAAAGCAAGCCTGCTTGCTCACTCCAGATGGGATTCAGCCATAGCCACAGGCAAAGCACAACATTTACAGATACAGATCAGACTACAGATCAGTTCCTAAGCAGTATTTTAATTAAGAGTATTTAAGGTGAACATCATAATTTAAGAACAACTCTTGGCTCTAAGAAAATAATGAACTGACTCTAAATATGTTTCCCTCAGTTTTCTTCATGTAAGTGGAAACAATTCAAGTGATATCTATATAAAAAGGAAGCGTAAGACTTAATGATACTCTTGGTCCTCTTCTTTCTAATTTGTTATTACCCCATCTATTTAGACATTAAAATGCTCCTGGGAAACGGCAAAAGAATGTGGACTTTTTGTCATTTTTTTTTTGTTCTTCTGCCTAGAGCACAAATGTATCTTCCAAGGTTCACAGGCCTCTTTAGGAGCTTTATTTTGACTTCAGAAGGAACCTGCACTATTTGCTGGTTCAAGTAAACATGTGTGTTTTCTGCTGGAATATACCTAACTGTATATAAAGTATGTACATAAGTTTATGTAACCATGTATATAATATACATAAGTGGATATAACCATCTGGATAAAAGCACTTAGTGTAACTTTAGCATTTTATGTAAGCCTATGGCTACTTTTGAAGCAATCTTGATCCTCTTTGCACTCCCTTAAAAGAAGTGATTTTGGGGAGCAACCTGCTCATTTTACATGTCTGCTTGAGGGTGATTTGCCACATGCCCTGTGAACACTTACACATCCTTGTGGATACCTTTGTGCAGCAGGTATTTGAGATAAAATTACAAGATATCCAATTGCCTTTGCCTGCAGCAATGAGCATGGCGAGTCTCAACACTTTCATGTACCCCAGAAAATGTTGGGGCACCGAGGGAGGCAGGGGCTGGTTACTCGATTTAACATGAGCATTCAGGTTAATTCCTGGGACTCAGAACATACACAGAAACAACCTTTTTCCTCACTAAGTAATTTATATTCTAGATGTTTATGCGTGTCCTTGCTTCAGTACAAACGAGATGATTGAGCATTCAATATGGACTCATAATGGGAAAAAAAAAATGGAATTCATACACATCATCAACATCCAGAAAATCTGCACACCCGCTAGTTTTGGGGCTCTTATGTCTTTTTAGATCACCACATGCTCTGGAGGCGACTTGAAAACCGACCTGCTCACAAGAACTGAACGGCGGCCGCGGGCTGCCCAGCTCCCGGCCCCTTCCCGCCGTTCAACGGCGTTTCTAAACCAACCCCGCCGTTCAATGGTGTTTCTAAACCAACCCCGCCGTTCAATGGTGTTTCTAAACCAACCCCGCCGTTCAATGGTGTTTCTAAACTAACCCCTGCAAAGCGGAGCCGCAGTCTCCGCTTTCCCAGCGAGGAGCCCGCCCACACCCGCCGCCATCGCCCCTCCTTCCCGCTCAGCGCCGCCCGCACTGCGCCTGCGCGCCGCCACCGCTCTCCTGCTCCCCCACCCC
>JAWLRI010000251.1:5634254-5678834 GCA_034781795.1 Crypturellus tataupa | reverse complement strand
TTCAAAAAATCATAAATACAGTATTGTAAAAAAAAAAAAAAAAAAAAAAAACTTTTCAATTAAAAGCACAAGGGCATAATGGGGCTTAAAGATTTTGTGATCCCAGGACACATAACAGACCTCCTCAGAGGTCTGAAATATACTTATAATCTTACAGTATATGCAAGCAATTGAGCACCCAAGTTATATTAGAATCAAGTTTGGATACGTGAAGGCAGCCCAGTTTTGATTCAGCAGAAGTTTACATGTGTGTCAGCATTAAATACAGAAGTGCGATTATTATTGTTCTCTGGTAATTATGTAACTAGTATGTATTTTCACAAGCCATTTAACATGTAACTGGTTAAGTAAATTTAAATGTGAATTTGAATTTTTTTTAGGTGTTTGAAAATTATATGAAATTGCCTAACACCAAAAACTTAAAAACTCTCTCAGGGAATCATCTTGTCCTACGCACTAATTAGACCGTTTCTTGTTTTTCAAGTGTATACTTTATCATTTCCTAAAATAGCAATACAATTATGGAAATTTAAGATAAATAGAGACATGGCCAAATGCATCAGGCAGGTACGCTAATAAATAATATGAAGTAGTAATAATTGTTGGGTTTTCAAAATTTTATCTTTTGAAAAACAGTTGATGATCAGTAATAAAAACAGTAAAAGTTCCTCTGGACAAATAAAAGAAATGAGAATTTTAAGGTTCCTACCATCACTTCAACATTTACGTGCACTTCAATATTTGGCAGTGCAGTGAATAGGAAGTTATGAATTGTCAAATCATGGAAGAAAAATATTACCAGCCATCACCTAGGGAACACAGTCTCAAAAAGAACCATTCTGGTTTGCATATTTCAAAGAGATTTTAAAAATAAACTCAGTGGCTGAAAAGTAACACTATATTACTTTTCCAACAACAAAAAATAGGAAAAAACCCTCTTTGTTACTATGAAATAGACAGACTCACATAAAAAGCACAGAGTGCTTAAGCAAAGTGATTTATGCATATGGAAAAAATAATGTGCTATCAAAATGAGAGGTAGATTAAAAGTCCCACACTTTTCCAAATCTTTCCACCATTACTTAAGTGTTATTTTTAATAGAACGAGGTTTTAAAAACATTCCAAGAAAAAGGTATTTTTAATATGGCAGTGTCTTTTACCGTGTTATTCAGAAATATTAATTATGTCTTAAGATGAAGAAACATTGATACTAAGTATTACTGAAGAATCAGAGTGATGACTGATGCTCTCTACCAAAGCCTACCTATAACACTATTCAAGACTTGCCTCCATTACCTATCTTACTACTATTTTTTTTCGCCCCCTATTTTTGTCCCAGCCAAACAAATTCACAATGGGAACCTGAAGAATCATGTTTTATGCAAAATGTATGCAACTGTCTTCAAACTGATGGTATAAATAAGACACATTTTGTAGATCAAATCAGTGTCATTTATGAAGTGACCCCCACGCATACCCAGGTATAAATTACTACATACACAAGTTGACCACATGGGACACATACTTAGCCTACTTCTGCAAACAGAACAAATTGACTTTTTAAACCTACCTGCTTATCTTTTATTTAAACTGACTAAGCACAGATACACCATCAGCTGCAGCCTCTTAGCATCAAGGGCAGTGAATGGGAGTAGCAATTTCTTATCATACTCAAATTCAACTATCAAGAACACATCTGTTTGTGCCCTGAATGGTACCGTTTCTGTCTGCAAGAAAAAACGCCACATGGAAAGTGGAAAACTCTTTGATGGCTTTCAGTTATTATGTTTACATGATAGAACATTTTGACATTCTCAATATGCAAAATGGGATCAGCAACTCCTGACATTTCCTGTAAGGATCTGCATTTAGAGAAAAGAAATAATAATAATAAAAATCTTCCCTGTGTTTTTAGATAATGTCTTCAAATCCTGAAGGCTGACAAAATATATTTTCATATCAGCTAAAGGCTGTTCTAAAGTAGAGGATTCTAAACCAAAACAGATTAAGAATACACTTAATGTCCTGATCTATGTCATAGATCATGACATTACTGTAATATTACAAGAGTAAGAAACTAAAATAAAGACTTTCCTATATTAGGAGAATAGAAGGAACAAACACAGAACCAGCCTTTCACTGACAACTTTACCCAAAATAAATTGGGCAATTGTACAGCATCTCCATAGGCAGTGGTGAAAATTTCCCTACCATCAGCAAGTCCTCAGTGAGAAGATAGTTGTTGAATATACTGTCTTTTTATGCTGTTATTTGAATAGAACTCACACAAACAATATCTGAGAATTTATGTAAAAGACTGATTGAAATGTTAAACTTACAGCTGTGGTAAATTGGGTCTAACAAAAGGATCATTTTCTGCCCCATTCACAGCTTTATTTTTCCTCTGCTTGGGTTCAGAATTGGCAGATGGTGCCTGAGAATTATTTGTAGTTGGAGGCTTTCGCTTGGCCAGGAGCTTTCTTTGCCTTTCAATGTCTTCCCTTTGTTGATTCACCCATTCTTGCTGTCTGTAAATTCAAAAAAGCTTTATTAAAATTTCAACCATTTTGTATTTTTAAAAGGACTATTTTTCAAACTGATAACACACTGAATTATTTTTTCTTTTAAACTTCCTGTTTATGTGAAAATGTTTCCTTGGAAAAAGAGCAATATTCTTCACGAGGCTTAAAAATTTTCAAAATGTTGGCAAAATTTACTTATCACATATGCTTTTTTGAAAGGTTTTCACAGTAGTCTTATAGTGGAAAAGTATGTGTGACCTGGTGGATACCTTGGTCTACATAATCAAATGAGAAACAGAGTCAACAAGGAATACTTGATCGTTTATAGTGCAAGTACTGCATCAGGTTGGTTATATGGCAAACAGTTACAGCTTCTCTGCAAGCCACATACACATTTATTTTTTAAGATGTCTTCAAAAACTAATGGCACAGGCAACTGCATAATGCATAACAAATAATAATAATAATAATAATAACAACAACAACAACAACAAATAGAAAACAAACAAACCAAAAAGCACATCCCTCAAACCACTGCACAAACACTTTTACCACTATCACTGTCTCACAGTCTTTGCTAAAATATCTGTTGAAGCAGCTCTTTTGTTGCGGGCTGCTTTACCCCATCTACCTGCACTAGACCCTAGCCAAGTGTTCAACCCTCCTCTGCACTCCTCCTCTGCTGCGAGGCAGGGCTGTGTGTCTGGAGAAGCTGATACACAGCAAACAATGCACAGGGAGCGCCTATGTGACCAACAAGAACTTCACATGCTTCAAATGCCCCAAATAGTCATTTGGGGAAAAAAAAAAAAAAAAAAAAAAAATCCATTAATCTAGTTTCTACCAGCTGAGCTGAATAACTGTGTTGTTCATTTGGCACTCACTTTAACAATAGTTAAAATCAAGTGAAGCCTAATCATCTTGAAAAGACACCCTGCCTTACTATTTCATCAGCTGATTAAGGGAGTTCTGTACTATATTCTCAAGACTTCAAAAAGCAAAACACAACATATGAAAAGCAGCTCCAATCCTAAAATCTCTTTGTAATAATAATAAAAAAATCCACTAGAGGGAACTAACAATTACTGAGAATTTTAAGAACATGACATTGACTAACTTCACAAGATTTTGAAATGCAAAGCCATCTGTCCACTGTTCAGTAAATGAAGCACCATGACGAACTGTTGTAAAATGCCCCAGGCGTAATCTGTCTTGCATACTCTTCTCTCTGCTTGCCAGCTTTTCTTGCGTGCTCTAAGAAAACCAAAAATATTCACATTAGTAATACTAAAGTGTTTAGAGAGTCAGTAAAATACTCAAGCATCTTCCTACAATAACTTTGTACGGGAATGAAGGGTAAAAGGAGAGTTGATGAAAACTCCTTTTTATTACTTTTATTCTGATTTCTGCATAACTCAAACATCTGCAGTTGTCAAAATTTATATTGATGATTATGATGATTCATGCACTAGAATATCTGAGATCAACTCAGATCCCATATACAACACTAACTAGACATCACAGTTAATAAAAACATCTTATTTGTAAACATAAGAAATCTGACAGGGCATCAACATCATACAAAAATATAAATAATATTATGTCTATTAGACAAGAGGCATATAGTTCTAAATGAGTCTGCCTATCTATCTAGCTAGGAGCATATCTAGCCTCACTTGTCCCAAACTAAATTACTGTTCCTACCAAGCTGACTGGGTTCAGGAACCTCTACAGGGGCAGGCACCATGTACTTGCTTGCAGCAATGCAAGCGCCTGCTCATCTCACTGAGAGTATTAACGCCTGTGGGGCACGAGGAACGGCAGAGTCCACTGGCACACTTCAGCACTGCTGGTGGACATGGGCCTCATAAAATGCCTTCTTAGAACTGCTTAGAACTGTAACTGCAGATGTGAGGGAGAAGCTGATGGAATTGGAGATCTTCAGTACATATTTCTGTACTGAATGAGAGACCTACAGGGCGTTTGAAGGAAGAAATGCCAGGGGATATTACCCAGCCAAAGGCCGCCTACATCATGCTGAACAAACCAGATGCATCTTTTCTCGGCATTCCCATCACGTTGTAACTTACAAGGAATGCAGTTAACTTATTTATGACAGGTTAGTGAGGAAATTCTCCCTAATCCTCTTACAAATCAGTTCAAGACCCTCTATGTGACAGCGGCATATAGCAGGTAGTACTGGAAAACTAATTTGGTTGTTCACTTTACTTATTTGTAGTGTAATTTATAATAAGTTGTTTTCCTATTCACTTAAAAAAATTATTTGAAAGAAGAGGAGGGGAGAAACAAGACATCCTTGTCTTTTAAGAAAACGTGCTGCTTGTTTAAATATAACTGCACATAAAATTTGAAAATGTCACCTCTTTGAAAGGAACATGAAAGCAAACAATCCAATTCATGTCCCTACCTCCTTTAACTCTATGTTAACATAGTTTTTTTTTTCTACTTTATATCATTTTTATATCCAAAATTATCCCTAATCACTCAGATGTTTCACCAAGAGCTTTTTTTTTTGTGCCACAAGGGATTATCTTGATTTTTTTCATCTAATTGTCATCTAATTTTTAAAGTTTGTTGAGAAGACTAGTCACACACTAAACTCCTATCTCTTATGTACTGCTATATCCAAATTAGCCATCATGGAGGTGGGGAACACACAAATAAAAACCTTGTATTCAAAGAAGGCACATTTTTTCATATTCTGAATTAAAAATTTTGCTTTGCCTACTCAAGCTTAGGAAAACAACATAAAACAAAAAGACAAACAAACAAAAAATTCCCACATTCCTTCCAGACAGAGATCACAGAGGAAGTTTGTCTCAAAGATGAATTTGAATCTTTTCTTTTAGCCACAAACACTTTAAAAACAACAAACTTACCTTTTCAATCAGAAGCTTCTTGCTCATTGAAATACATTTGTTTAATCTTTCTTTATATTTTTCAAGTAGCTTTTGTTGTTCATCTATTTGTCTTCTAAGATCACAGTTAGCCTTATTAATACAAAAAAGAAATGCTTACTTAAATTAGTGGTTCACTATTTTTATCAGCAATCATAGAAAATAAAGGTGTCTAATTTCAACATGTGGCTTCTTTTATGTGACTAAAAGTAGTAGCATGTATATATAGCAATTATATAGATATATGCGTACTTGATTGCCTATATATCCATACACACAGAAATATAAGCACAACTATTGATTACGGGCAAAAAAAAAAATCTCGTTTCAGACATCCAACTCAGTCTGTAAAAGGTTGCCTTTACTCCTTTTTCAAAATTAAATGAATGAACTTGAATGAAACTGCATTTGTGACTATTATGTCCTTTACACTGAGCTGTATCACAAGGCACTCAGCCTAAAACACAGAAGCACTGGATTAGCAACTCTGAGTCTTTCAGTATTAAACTAACTGAATTTAAGTTTTATCTCCAGATCCTACACTTCTTATGGCTTAAGCCATGCAAAATTTAGTGAATTTTTAAAAAGATCAAGATGAACGTTTAAATTATTTGAGTAAAGAGTAACAAATTTTCTATGTTTCATTTGAATTTGTCTTACTAAATTAAAAAAAACAGCTGTATTGTCTTGGTTAAAATAAATAAAATTAAAAAAAAATAGCTTTGTGTATTCCATATTGTTGAACATATGCTAAAACAGACATTCTAGAAGTCTATGATATGGCTGCATGGGTAAATATGCATGTGTCCATATAAAAAGATTAAATTAAACAACCTTTGTGACTTGTGTTTTTGTTTCATTAGTGTGTGGCTTATATTTTTTGTATTTCTATATGGTACATTTCTAATCATACTTTCAGGAGCACGGTCACCACAAATATAAAACTCCTTTATCTGAAGACTCCTTTATCTTTGCATAACATATAACATAGGTTTCTGATTAAAAGTAACTGTTTACTGCTCAAGACAATTTCCGTCACAATCACTTCCATTCTGAGATTGCCAACAGTTGCTGCACTGATGACTGCTATTTACAATTAAAACAAAAAATCCATTATGTGAAATTATAGTAAGAACTGTGGGAATTAATCTATTGCCTGCAAAACAGTATTAACTTTCTTTGTACCCTCAGGAAGTCTATAAACATATTTAATCATTAATAAGTCACAGTACAGAAACAGAAAAATAAGCCTTTTATATTTAATTTTGCAGACTTCTCAGTTTCTCAGGAAAAAAGTAATTACAAAAATTACAAAACTTGTCCACCTTTTCATGCGGTAATTTTGAGATAATTTTCTAAAACAAGGATCATTCATTTAAAAAAAAAAAATCTGCAGCAAATTCACTGCCTGGTATTCTGAGATAACATATTTATCCCATGTTTAACACTTACCCTGAGTAAGTCATCTATGCGACCTTCTTTCTTTTCCAAGTCTTGATTTTTATTACTTTCTAGTGCAGCTAGTTTCAGCATTGTGAGATCAGTCTAAAAAGAATATTTTAAAATATTGAATGTTATTCTTCAACAATTAGAGCACTATTTTTCCTCACTTTTTTTTTACATAGAGAAATAAACTATTTTAAAACATTTAAAAAGACCAGAATATCTCATTTTTATGAATTTTAAAAGTGACAGAGAAGTTCTAACACAAAACAGTTTTCTCTCTTCCGATAGACTGGGCACAGTTGGGATGAACAACTAACAGTTTAAAAGATTTTGTCACTAATTCAGAATTAATTCTTTGCAAATAAATATATACAGCAGAGCAAGAATGTAAATGTCAGCTAATTAGTTATGTCCTCTACATCTGTTTAACAGATAAGTAGCCTTGCTCTAACTCATTGTGAAAGACAGAAGAACAGATCACATAAGAAAATGGTAGAGAGGATACAACAATTGCTTCTGGCTTTCAAAAGCTCTGACAGACCTAACTATATCATATTTTAATTACCATCTAATTTTTCTTCTTCAAGGTTATATTTAAACTGTAAACTGACAACGCTGGCTGTCACCTCAAGTACTGCCTGAAAGAAAAGCCTCCTCTCCTAAGATCACAAGACAGCTAAAACCTTGAGCAGCAGCATACTGCATCCATCAGGAGCTAACTGCTCGTGAGACATAGCACTGGAAGCAGAGCAAGTGCAGAATACAAAACTAATCAGAAGGATTTGAATTATAAGCTGCTGAACTTCAAAATGTTTTGGCAAACTCTAAAAAGGAAAGTTTTCAAAAGCCTTTTGGAATTCCGATATAGCTGAAAGACAAACATACATACATACGTATCTAATGTTTTTTATAGATGTCTGAAATTATATGGTATAACTCTACACAAAAGTACTTACCTGAGTAATTTTAAAAGATAACTGCTTTGGTTGTGTGATAGGGTGGTCCCCGAAAGCTAACGAAGTAGGAGAAGGACTATTCTGTCGAACCTAGAAAGCACAAAACCAAAGGACTTTAGATACAACTATTAATACTTACCTGTGAGCGTAACTTTGTTTACAAGTCTTGGCTAAAAAATAATATAGCATGGAGAAAGATCATGTCTCTATTACAGAAGATAATAAAAGGCTCAATTTTGAACACTGCATTAAGAACTATCACTATGCTGTTAAATATCACTTATATTCTAGTCAAGATGCAGTGTAATTTGAGAAACTAGGGCTGTCATTATTAAGAATGAGACTGAATGATTTAAGACTACATAAGACAGACATAAAGCAATTCTAGTCTTATATAGACTTATTTTTCTAAGCCTAAGCTTTCATAACTCAAAAATAAACTAAGTTGAATTATTTTTGATGAGATTCCTGATAGGAGAACCAGAAAGGGGATGTTAATGCACACTAAAAGACAAATCACAAAACACATGTAATGAAGTTTACTGGCAGGGGAAACAAAATCTTTCAAAATGATTGGCAAACACTCTCCTGTCATATAAAATCATGCCTGAAAAGGCCTAACACTGAAATTGTGATTTGTAGGGAGGAAAAATATAAATTAAGGCTAATGAAGAAAATTTTAATAGAAAACAGACAAGTTAGGCCTGAGTTACTAAAATTTCTAGTTTATAAAGATCTTAGCTTGTTATGTCATGAGGAAAGTGAACCTGTAGCTCAGAAGCAACAAGAATTGATAAAAATAGATACAAATCTACTGTGTGAAATGCCACTTTTTTGTGCAAGATATATGAATAGGTATCATTACAGCCTTTTAATAGTTATACAACACTTTACATTCACACTAACTTTCAGCTTTCTTTTGTACTTAAAAATTACATTTCAGACAAAAAGTCCTAGGGGAAAAAAGAACAAACACATAAAAATGCATCTAGAAAAGTTTATCTAAATCGATCCTGTTTGCTGTTAAAAAAAAAAAAAAATCCTTCCTGGAATTCCTTCCTTTGAAAATCTTTCCCTGTAAACAGATGGTTTTCAATTCATGCCACTTGGAGTGCGCAGACATCCGCAGCCATTCAGAAGTTCAACAACTTACAGAGGAAGGGGCGGAATGTGAATTCTGAGGAGATCGGATTGCAGGAGGGACGCCCCGCACCGGGCTCGAGCCGTTCCCACCTTGGTACTGAAAGGCAGACATGGTCCTCAAATTAGTCAATCTTCTTATCAAAGCACATTATACATTCGCTGAATAGTACAGCCCACCTATACATAACTTCATAGTTTACATTGTATTGTATTCAATTATAGATATTGGCTATCTGAAGAAAAGGGGAAAAAACATGTTATTTGTATTTTAGCACAGGCTGTACACCAAGAGATGACCATATTTTTACTTTAGGATTTAATGGTGGTAAATGTTTATTAAAAAACAAATGAAGAAACGAAAACCACATAGCACTCTCATAACTTGGCCATTATGAGTAAAATTTTGTAACATCCCTGCTCCCTCCCCCCCAAATTGCTAGTCCATTGTACACACTATTTTCATATGTACCTTGAACTAGGGCAGGCTACCAAGTTCAAAAAAAAGTCTGTACCACCACTGTAATTTGGTATCCCTAAGTTCACAAGTACCTTCTACAGTTGCTTTTGAAATTAAGTAGCAGTAAGCTTTTAAATAACAAAAATAATTACCTCAAAATAGTCACTAATCTTGTGACCACGTCCCCCAATATTCTTTCCTGAAACAAATATGTTCATACATTAAAACTGATAAAATAAATTGTTTATAGACTTTTACCCTTACAGTAATTATCACTTATTTATTGATTTTTGCTGATGTGTTAATATGGGATCTCAATATATAGATAATTAGGGGATCTTATCACAGCAAAGAGGTTTGCTTACACCACACGTTGAGGAACCGAAGTGCATCAGACTTCAACTCCAAAACCCCACAGATTTTGCACTGGTTTGACAACAAGTCTATACATCTTCTCTGTCCTCATCAGACAGATCAAACATCCAGCAGAAAGTCTCTCCTCCTTCTCAAGCACTATTACAACATTATGTAAGAGTTTATTGGATAAAATAACTCCATTTTTGTGTCTATATTACAGCTACTGCTCCCCAGACCCTCCACCCCACTTTTTTTCTCCACTTTCTGTTACACGGATGATTTCAATCTTCTTCATGCTTAACTCTCATACATATATCACTTATCAAATGCTTTTATTTCATCTGGAAAAATCAGGTAGAATCTACTTCTTTTTGGACTATAGCATTTATTCGGTGTTATGCTACATAATTCTGTAGTAAGGGAATACATCATGTTAGCTGAACATAGTCAATTGTGAATACATTTACACTGATTTTATTCTCCTTTTCAACTAAACCTATTTTCAAAACAATACTTTTCTTCAAAATTTATTGATTGCTTTACGTATTATGGAAATCAAAATCCTAGGTATGCAGCATACAAGAGTTCAATCTCTTGACTTCCCTTTTCTGCTGCAATAGCTGCACTGCTGTGTTTATATCATATCGCACCACTTCAATACGTTGCAGTGTCCTATGCCAGTTCTGTAAGTTTACTGCTGTGCAAAATATTTGGTTGTACTGCTGCTGACAGCAAAACAGTAAGTAGAATCATGTTATATATGCCAATAAATTCAATTTTTCTAGCACCTCTGATTTCAATTTCCACTGATAGCAAGAGAATGAGGCACTAGAACAATGGAATATATTTTTTACCCAATTTCTTTGAAATAACCAAGTCACTGTGAAATCACTGTTTCCGAGAAATTAATTTTAGTCAGAATAAATAATTCTTCAACTAATAACATGTTGTATCATCAAGCTTTCTGGATATGCAGCCTACAGATACATAACTGAGGTAATATTTCCTAGCTCAGTTAGGAAACAAAAATGCTAATACGAATGTTATCAAAACTATTTTCCCCTTTTGATGAGTATCTATCTAGAGATTTAATTTCCACCATTTCTCCCAAAGAAGATTAGAGAGGAATGACAAAAATTGCATTTTGTAAATACTGAATTGGAATTAACTATCTCATCCTGATTCCCCCTGTCCTTCTAGTTCTCTACCCTGTAAAACAGTCTATAGAGAAGAAGAAAATTCAGTTATTTTTAAATGTACATGAAGAACAAGCAATTACACACAACAATCAGTAATCCTCTTTTCCTCTTGCTTCCTGAAAAGAAACACAGAGCACAGAGGTACTTTGGATGAGAAAAGCTGCTGTATTTCTTAAGAGGTACACAGAATGTTATCACATCTGCAAGCTATACATGCAGTAGCACACAATTCTTATAGGCAATTACCAGCTAAACCCAGCTTTTGCTGATAGTCTCTTCCAGTGATTGGTAAGGTTAAGGGGAAAAGATATTTGCCTTATCAACCAAAAACCACAGCTTGTCTTATTAAACAGAAACAGATCTCTTAAGACTAACAGTCAAAAATTTGTGTACGTATTATTTGATTAAATACACGTAGTAACTATTTAATTTAGGTATACTGTAGTTTACCTTGACTGCTTTCACTCTGGATATCTGCTTTTCTTTTTCGTCCTCTGGAAGGTTCTGACTGTTTCTTCTCTGGAGTCTACAAAAGAAAAAAAAAAGATCCAATAATAGCTCTATTTATTTATATCATTGCTTTATTATTGTGAAATAAGCTGAACTCCTCATTCATATAACATGATTTCATAATTTAGCAGAAATGTCATTTCAGATCTTAGCTGAATTAGATAATATGAACCTTGCTCAATCGAATACACATAAACTAAATAATATCCTAAGGAAAGTGAAAGATAGCCCTTAAATAATCTCCCTAGGGGTGATTCTGCAGATTAATTACAAAGTCATTATAACTTTTCAGCCATTCTAGATTTTATGCACATTTTTTAAATTCCTGCAACATTTTACCAAGATCTTGTGCTCTATATTACATTTAGTGAAATAAACAAGTGATTCCTGATGGTGTTTTCTATACATTTCTATATAAACATTGAATTCCGGTGTTCCAATAGGAAGCCAACAGTGTTACTAATTTTTTTAGCTATAGAAATCATCCCTGAACTAATGCTACCTGTAGACAATATATTGATTTTTTACAACCTGCTTCTTAAATAACAACAAAAACAAACCTGCTTAAAATTTGCTACCTAACCATTTGGATCTACCCACCCCAACCCCTCAACTCCGCCTCTCCCCGTTATATATTTGTATCTCAAAAAGATACAGGCAACTTGTTAAACTTCTCTAAAGGTGGTCAGCTGTAGTTAGAAGTTAGTACTTAACTGTAGTTAAAACTTGTCAGTTATCCACCTATTTTACCAATTATAGAGTTGCCTAGAAACTATAATCAAGAACATGCTACACAAAACAAGCGAAGGACAAGAAAGGTTTTATTTCCTTATTTATACCATTTTTAATATGACTTAAATCTGTCAACATTTATATAAATACACCTTTAGAGGTTTTACAATTTTAAATGTTGTATTAGACTGCAAGTGGAGTGTAAATTGCATATACATATTAAATTTAAATTTGATTATAGATGCTTCCAAACAAAAAAAATCTGCATCTTTTACAATGCTATCACACATCAGCCAATAGCACCATGCTGAAAATGAAACTCTATAATTTTAAAAGCAGAAAGTATAGCCTACAAATATTATTTTAATCATCTGCAATTACTGTGTAAGGATAAATACCTAACATTAAACTATCTTTTTGCAAAACTAAATTGAAAATATTTAACCAAGCATTTTCATCTTATTATTTTCCAGCTTCTAAAGCTGTAGTTATCATTTCAATATAGACTAAGGCAGTAAAAACTTTTATTTACAAACTAATTAAGGTGGTCTAAACATTTAAGATTTCCCAAGAAAAAAAAATATTTTCCAGAGTGACTAGTTATCTATTTTAAAAGCAGGCTTTTAAAGAGAGTTGTGTTTTTAAAAACGGAACTCGAATAGTTTGTAAACAAGTACCTATTTCCTTAAGCTCTTCTCATTTCTTTTACTGTCTAATTTAACTTTCCAAAACAAGAAGTATTAGCACACTAATGAGGTTTCTACACATATCTAACAAGATCACTGGCACTTTTTCTAAGTACAGCATTCATATGGCAACGCACAGTGCACATCCATCGCTATTAAATGGTCTCCAAAGTCCTTCCCAATTAACGCAGTCCCCAAGCACATCCTTTCCCCCTCCTAAAGACAGATCCAAGTTGCTGCCAGAGACTCAATTCAGAAGATCTACATACAGTCAACACTTAGATTAAAATTCTACTACACGAAGAAAACAAAATGCTTTTGAAGTTACCCAAACTTTTCAAAGCCCTTCTAGAGTTATCCACAGCTCAGCATGTCAGCAGAGCCTTATACTCTGGATTAGTCTCATATAGCTAATGAGGTTCCCCTAGGCCTTTCTTTTCATATTTATAGTTTTTAACACTGGCTAGTAACATTCCCTTTTATAAAACAAACATTTGCAAGTGTCAACTCTCAGCTATTTCACCTCTTTTTCAAAAATATTTAGATTAGTATTTTTATATATATATATACACATATATATATTATGTATAGTTAAATATTTATTCATGTTATTATGGTAGTGTAAGAGCATTACTTGGCAAGTGATTTTTACAGGAAAAAGCTTGTGTGTGATCAAAATCACAGTTTTTATTCTTTTATTCTCACAACATTCGAATCTCCAGAATCCTTAGTGGATATGATTTTTTTCCAATCGTTAAAATTTTTCATATGCCTACTGAATGCACCGATAGTCTTAAGTAAGTATTTTCTTCTAGCTCCTGCCATTCCTCTAGCAAAGCTTCACAGCTAGTGCAAACCCAAAGGCATCAGCATCATTTTCCCCAGCAACACATACTAAACTCCAATTAGATTAAACCTTCAGTTACTTTAGAGATTCCTATAAAGAGGGGTTTGTATTCCTGGCAACAGCAGTGACAAAACGGCTGCAAACAAGCAGAATACAACATTTAACTAACTAATCAAACTGGACTATTTGAGCCACACTCTAGGCTTTCCTACTCTGAAGGATTCTTCAGCTATGGAGAACAGAATATAGATATAATGAAAGTAATATGTTTGTAACCGAAAAAAGAATGAAATAAAGGCCTGGGTGTTAAGATCAAAAATCCAATAAACATTTATTCCTCATGATGCTGAACTGAGTCCATGGTAAATCCTGGTTTCAAGCTATTCTGTATATTAAAGTTTATTTTGTAAAGTCTCCTAGTTAAAACTGCAATTTGAATAGGATGGACCTCTTAATAAGCCACTAGGCAGGAGAAAACACTATAATTGTAACTGTAACTCGAATTCCTCATGCAGAAAATCAGAGATGAAAAATTATATGCCAGAGAAACAAAAAGGGGTGCACACAGGAGAAGCCTCTCTGTTTTGAAAAGGAAGTGTCAAAGACTTTTTTAAATGTTTTCTTAATGATTAAAGTACAGAATGACATGAAGGCACCATTGCAATTTGATGAGAAACTGACATTCTCACTACATAAATTCATTTCAATATGACTGAGATTTGCATTTCTACTACTTTCTTCTCCCCAAATCTATTGTAAAACAGCAGTTATTCCTCAACACCAAATGATAGCACTCCTTCGTATATGACTAAGTCTTCGTATTCCTACCCTACTTTCCACACAAGGAATTCTCTATTATCAGACCTTCACTGTCACATCATTAGAAAGCCTTGTTTGCAATATTTAATATTAAAGTGTACTCTTTATAGGATTATAGAATATAAGAAATTGGGATTCATTTTAAGAACAAAAGTCTAAAAGATTAAAATATTTAGTAATGCAATTATGAGTTCATTTAAGTGAATACAGCTGACAATTTTTGAGAATAGGTGAGAAAAGCAAATTTCCTTGTTCCATGTTGTCAAGAGTCTCAGAAAACACAGAAGGAACTTGGAGCAGTGAACTGCTCTGTCCAGGAAGAAATGTCTTTTTAGGATCATCTACTCATTTCTTTAACCATTAGTAGTTCCTTGAGCAATATTATTTAGTAAGCTTTGTTTCGGGAATTTTTATACAATAATTAAATTATTGAAAATGGAAGGATGACTTCTATTTGAAAAACAGAAGTGTAACCATACAGATCATGTCCTTGTATTTCATGATAAATGACCTTCAAAGCCCACCTACAGTCAGGGAAGCTATTTAAAACAGCTTTCCAATGAGCCAATATACTTTTTGTGCATCATTCCATCATTTGTTTCCTTCACCTTGTTATTACTTTTTATTCATTACAGCTACAGGAAGATAGACTGAATTCCTTAACTTGCGAGTAAATCAACAGAGCTTTTAATCAAGTTCCAATTCTACATTACAGCTGGACCTTAAATCAAGGCAACACTACTCAATTACAGACACATCGCAAAGATTCTGCAGCCACAGCACACGCGCTGGAGAGGCAGATGGCTGTGCATGTCTTCACCTGCACACAATACTATGAAGGAAAAGAAAAATCTCTATTTGCAGGCTGAACAAATGTTATCTCAAGGGACAGATGCTTAGGATTTATCCTAGTTTATCCTTTTCCCCCCCCCCCTTACTATCACTAAAAACAAAACAAACAAGCAAACAAAAAAACCCAAACAACAACAAAAAACACTTTTCAAATAGTCTCTGGATTGTATTATCAAATGAGCAGAACAGATTTTTCCTCACCCTAAGTCTATAAAGAAAGATGCATAATAGCCCACAGTGAGACACTAACTCTATTTAACCTCACCCGCAGAACACCTTTTAGACAATTGAGAACTTCCAATTAAATTGATTTCCTTTGTACACTGAGCAGGAAAATGGTACCAGTGTTATAGGAAGCCATGAAGAAAACTGATGGCAGTCACACTTAAGATAAGACACTCAAAATCCAGAGATTCGACATTTAATTGAAAGGAAAACCTGCTCGGGAAAGGCAAGGGAAAAAAAGGGAAAGAGAAAAAAAAAAAAGAAAGAAAAAATGCAAATAAAAGAAAAGGGAAGAAAGCCACACATAGATACCCCAGTCTTTTTTAAACATGAAAACATGAAATCAAATGCACAGAAGACAACAGACCTGGGAAGCAAGTAATTCCACTTGCTGGCCAACACACTATAATAACACCAGATAATTGTATGTTCACAACCACACACTAAGTACAAAAATTTTAACATGTGAAAATAATGTTAAAAATCACATTCCAGCAGACTATCCTTCTAGTATAAAACATTTCAAACGCAGGTCTAGCTTGCACTAGAAACATATGCTTGCTTGGATGATTATAACTAAGTTGATACAGCTTGGGATGTACACATACAAAACTGCTGGAGTTTTACCCTTCTTCACACGCATGAGATCTTACCTAAAAGTCACATTAATGCAGCTACATCAATGTTGCAGGTAATGCAAAACTCTTCTAGCCTAGAGATGCCAGCACTCACACAAAGACCTACTAAGAGTAGGAACCCTTTTCTGATTATAAAGTGGTATTAGACAAGAAAATAAACAGTAAGAATCGCAACTTTTAGAACTGTAGATGGTAGTTATTGTAGTATTTCTGGGTAGTAATTCAGGAATAAAACCATATTTTTAAAGAAAATATAACAAATGAAATCAGTTTTTAGATTTTTTAGAAATGAAATTAAATACTAATCTATCTGTTCTTATGACAGCTTTAAATTAAAAAGAAAAAAAAGTCTAGCAAACTATTCATGCATTTTTAACTTCGAAAGTTATATTGTCACAGCAAAACTGTATGTACAATAAGGATTTAGAACAACTTGGTAAATAAAAACTCATCCTAAGACAAAAAAACCCAAGAAACATTTATGAAGTCACATCTCCACCTTCAAGAAATGGTATCTTTTAGTATTGCATGTATTTCCCAGTCTTGCTTATTGGAAAGGAAATTTCATATTCTATTTTACTCTATATGAAATAAAACAAAGTCAACTACTAAAATTATGACATATTTGTATGAGGTAAAATGACTTTGCCCAGCATACATACCTCTGATTCTTTATCGCTTAAAGATCCCAAGCTTCCAAAACTGTGATTTGAACTTTCATTATTTGTTGAAGCCTAGACAAATAAAATACTAAATATTATATACAGATTTATAAAACTGCCAAGTCATTGTTATCAGTGTACAATGACTGCAAGTAACAAGAATCAAATTTCGTACTTTATGAAAAATCGACCAATCATAGAGACTTGCCAGTTTGTGAAGGGGTATGGAGTTTAATAGGTATGGATACGGCACAGGAAATTTTATTTTAACTGCTTTTATGCTACACACATGTTCTAAGACTTGATAAGGAATCACATACAGGATGCTAATGAGACATCTTAGGGAGAGGAGAAAAAAAAACATATACAGTGTTCAAGAAGCTGCATAACTGATTAAAAAATAAGGAACACAAATTTTGGACAATACTAAGTTTTCATTTTGATGAAAAATTGTAAAAGCAATAGTAAAACCCTACAAAATCCAAAAAGGTTTCATTCTTACTTGGAAGTAGCAAAATATCCAACACCATTCCATTAAAGAATGGGCTTACACAGATAAGATTGCTGAAAGACTTGGAGACTACTAACAAATTTCATTTTTAAAAGAAATGAGTTCTTAACTTTCCCCAAGACAAACACTTGGCTATTGCAGAGACTTTTTTTCTCCATTCAAGTGCAGAAAAATCACATACTGACAATATTATCCTACATTCTTAGAAAAGAAACCACTTCCCCCAAAGATTAGTCTAGTTAGAAAAAGAATTAGAAAAGTCTGTGAAATAGTCTCAAGTTACAATACTTATTTACAAAATTTCTAAGGCAGAATGGCAAGATGGGCATTTTATTGAAAGTCTCTTGTATGCTCAGATAGTAAATCTCCTCAAACAATTTGGCTTCTTTCTAATAAAAGAAAAATAATAAATAAAAGAAAAAAATCTTACATTGCTAAATAATTATCTTCTTTCATATAGCAAAGCACAAAAATATTTCGAAGTAAATCAATAATTATTTCCAAGGTAAACACTCAGCATTAAGTTTCAATGTTACATCAGTTATCAGGGTGATACTGACCTGTGACATCTTCTGCATAGCCAGAACATCTCTGATTTAGAATTTCTATAGAAGTTTAACAATGCACACAGAATTTCTAGCTTTTTTATCCCCTAGTAATGAGTTACGAATATGCTTATACCTAGCTATTTTATAATGGTAATATCGATATTTTGACCAGAATAATGATTTTGACCAGTATCTAATCACAGGAGTTTGCTAAGGCAACACTTTAGTAACCTATATCAACATTTCAATCACTGCTTACTGAAAAAAAAAATATATATATATACGCTTGTCTTTTTTTTTTTTTCCCAGTAGTTCCAGAGCTCTTGAGCAAAAAGTAGATGAGGTAGCCTTTCACAAGTAATAATCCCAATAATTAAGAGACTATATTAAAGAATGTTTCAGAAAATAACCAGTATGTATGGGTACCACTTCTGTATTGTTTTGCTGGGTTCAGAAAGTAAGAATTTGGCATGTGTGGATTTTGGCCTTCAAGCAAAACCAGACCAATGGAGATCATATTTATATATCCGCTTTTCCCAAACACCTCTGCAGATCAAAAAAGGTTTATTGCTTTTATATATAACAACACACATAATTCTGTCTCAATATCTCTCACCAAAACTAGAAAAAATAATAATAAAAAAAGATCATTCTAAACACGGCACAGATTTATTCCAATATCTAGACATTGGAATTCTCCATCCACTCCCACTTCAAAAAAAAAAAAAAAAAAAAAAAAAAAAAAGGTTGTACTATATCCTGAGCATCATTTGTGGAATATTTCTGCTTAAAAATAAGGAAAAGAACAAAACAGTGCAATACATGAGGGTCCATAAGATGGCAGCGGAATCTTTTGCAAGCAATTATCAAAGTATTAGAAACCTTTACACCCTACCCTTTACAGCTACCCATTTGGAAAACAACTGGATGAGACACAATTATCTATTCAAACAGATTTTATGTTTTGCAAAGTGGTACTGACTTTAATTCATTTTTTTTTCCCCGACTTATTTGGACAGACAAATGTGAAAATGGAACCTAATTTGGAAAAAGTGAAATCAGCTGAAGAACAGACAATAAAGAGGCTTGAACAGATTCATGAAATAGTTAAACAGAGACTTACACGAAATCAAAGCTTAAAGTAAAAGAGCCCCATGCTCTTTTACTTGCATCTACTTTGGAAATAAAAATGTAGTAAGCACACAGAAGTAAGACACAGAAGTCTTTCCTGCAGAGGAAAGAATGGCAAAACAGCCAGAGACCAACACAGCAGCTTCAGAAACAGAAAAGCTTATAGAAATACAAGAAGTTAAATAAAGTCAAAAGAAGGTACAAATACTAGTTGCCAAAGCGTGACAAATAGTCACTACCTAAGCCAGTACTACCATGAACAAACAAATTAGAGGAAGCAACAGTAGGGAACTCAAAGAAAAAATATGGGCCAGAAGCTATCTCTCAATCTAATCACAAGGTACTGGCAAAGTACACATTCTTTCAAGTCATACATTGAAGACATCATCTTTTAAAAATGTCACCTCTTAAAAAAACATTTTGCCATGGACCTTCATGTTACACGTAAAAACAAATGAAGAAGCTATGATGCAAGATCGCTATTGCACCAATTTCACTCTACTACAGTCCATTAACAGCAAATTACTCAGTGATCAATACATCACAGTTTTACAGAAATTTCATCAAGATCTGATTTGATGCAATATTTTGTTCTGCCATCTAGACTGTTAATAAAAATGTTGAATAAAAAGAGGAAATTACTAACAAAGTTTGCATTAAATCATAAAAAATATGAGGATGCTGCAAGCAATTTAAAAGTAGATTCCAAAGTAACTCTGGTAATCAGGAAAAACATTCCAAAATGTTGCAAATTAATAACACTAAGTTAAAAACACGTAATATGAAATAGAAACGCACATATACAAAATGGAATACCTCCGGCTAGACAACACTACCACAGAAAACAGTGTTAGAAATTGAATCAAATAATTTGAATGAGATTTGTAATAAAAACAAATTTATTTTGTAGATGTATTAACTGAGGGGCAATATACAACATATGGAGATAATTAAGGGATGTTATTCTATGTTCTTAAGGTTTTTCCTTACGTGCTGCATCCTGGTTTTGATGCTAATGAACATACTGCAGAGTCTATAATGAGAGCAGGTAAAATTGATATCCAAGTCTGGAAAAGTGAAAGAACTGTGTTTTGTTAATCTAGATGTATTAGTCTTCCAACAAATTAATCATAAAAACAGAGGTCACCCAGACTACCTGGGTCTATTTCAAGTGGAACAATAAGGAGTTAGCTCTTTGCAGAACTGACAACTCCACTTAAATATAGGGAAAAAGATTCCACCACTGATACAATAAAACCACAAGAGAAAATGTGTAAGCTCATTCTTCTTTTTTCATTTGTTTTCTTTCTTTCTCCCCCATTAAAGAGCAAGGCAATGCCCACATGCCATCAATCAGTTCAGCATAAACAACCCTATTATGAGCAAAATAACAGACTAAAGATTTTTCCTGACAATCCCTTCTAGTCCAATATCTTGACAAATAATTAATATGGGTAACATACATGTGAGATGCAATAAGATATATTAACATTTCAAAGTGGATGACCACTCTTAGAACTTACTTTAGCTCCAACACTGCAACTTCCAGTACTCCCAGTGCTGCCACTTACTACTCCAGTAAATCTGGCCTCTAACAATTCTTGTCTTCTTGGATCCAGGCTATGAAGCTCATCCATTGCTCCTAAAAAAAAAAAAAAGGAGGGAGGTCAGGGAGGAAGGCATTAAATTCCCTACAAAGCTTCTTTGCAGTGAAGTATTTTATAAACAAACAAACCAGTCACTGGTCTAAGCAAAACAAGAATTTACACTCAACTCAATTACATTTCATCACAGTCAATAATGAGTGGATTCAATGAAGTCCAGAAACTTCTGGAAAAGTCACGAGTCTCAGAAGAGTCTTACTTTTGGTGAAAATTATAGGCTGCTAAAGATGTTTAAGAGACCTGGAACCTGTAGTGTGTGATATCAATGAGATACTTGTTCACATATCAAAAATGGGCTGACAGAAGCAAAATACTTCTTCAGCATGAAACCTCCTATTTCAGTAATTTCCTTGCTCTCAATATTATTTACACTGTTTAACTCATCAACGCATTGACCTGAGACAAACAAATAGAATCGTAGCAAAAAGTGGAAACCAGGGCCTACCTCATAGTCCCCAACCTGCCCGAAGCAGATGCTGAATTGCTGGGAGGCTTTTGCAGGGCAGAGGAGAAAGAACTGGGCCCGCCAGCACAAGAAGGGCAAAGAGCAACAGAGATGCTGGACAGAGACAGGGCCTCCTAGAGGCCCCAACTGCCAAAGAAAGAGCAACATCCCCTGCAACAGCACAGAAGGGCAGCGAGCTGAGAGGGAAATGGAGCAACAACAGCAGTTTCTGACAAGCTTAAATAACCTCAGCCTACATAAGCAGGCTACAACATGATGTGCAGCTTTCTAATTTGTATTTAAATCACTTACGAGTGTTTAATCAGTCTGAATGATCTAGACAAATAGTCCTCTGTATTTACACAAGCCCTGTTTCTTTATTTTGCATTTTCTGACTACTTGAATGTTCAGTTTATCTTCAAACTGGAAACAATTCTGTTTTAAATACACTATTTAATGGCCAAGACTTTATGTAGCATTTTTAATGACAAACCCTCAAATACTACATCAAGTGATATGGTCACAATTCTTGCACTAAGATACTACCTTATCAAGTTTGTGCTTTTCAATCCAAGAGGAGACTACTTCAGAAAGAACAAACAGAAATATCACCTATATTTAAGTGGCATTGTTAAAAAAAGTTTGGAATTCCCTTTTCACAGAAACAGGGTTTTGCAAAGTTTCAGGGCTCCTAATAACTTCTGCCTACCAGACAACTATCCCAACAGCCATAGCCTCAGCATGGCTTTTGTCCCCATTGATGTGGCACAGGGACTTCCTTACATTACTCTCAGACATCTCACAAATCTTTAGCACCCAAGAACTAGCAGTCATTTCCGTACACACATTTTGGCCACTTGAGGCCCACTCGAGCACATCACAGCGCACAGAGTCACCACTGACTTCCCAGGCAGGGAAAGCAGTAGCGCCAGTATTTTGCCTATTCAAGTTGCTTTAACATCTGCCTCAGCGTTTTCCCTGCTTTCCAAGGGACAGAGTACCGGAGCTCCTCTGCTGCCAATTCCTACACCGTGATCACCTCTGATGGAAGAAACAAACTACACCAAGGGAAAACCAGTCAGGAAGCAGATCTAAAAATCTAGGAATTCTCCCTGGTAGTTTTAATTTTTCAGATCTGCTGACAGGAAAGTAATAAAGTGCAATGGCACTGCTCTGCCAGCCCCAGAGTCTCCAAGCACAAGAATACTTGCAAAAGATTCAATTATTTAACCAAGTATCTGCTCATAACTCATTAAAGTTGACATTTTAAGAGAAAAAGTCTAGCAGAGAGTTACAAATATGTGTCTTCACCTCCTAAAAATGGATGTTTTAAGATATGCACATGTTGCGATTTCCATCTTAAACAATGCGAAACTGGGAAGAGCTACCGAACCAAACACAAAGATTTGAACACATTGAACTTTTTTTCTCCCCACTAAGTACAGAAACAGGTCCCAAGACTCAATTTTTATCTTGAAATCTCCTAGTTATCTAGACACGTCCTAGTAAGACAGACTCTTACTATCTAGCAATCCACAACAGCTTTAAGATGAAGAAAGCTCAGCAGTTTGGCACTGTCACCTTCCCACAAGACAGGTGAGTTTCCCTATGGGAAAGCAAGTCTTTCTCAGAACAAACCTCAAGGTGAGGCTAGCCTCTCAGGTGCTACACTCAAGGGCAGTGCACACCACTGCTCGGTTAAGTGAAAGGTGCACTGGTTTGGTCTGGTGTCTATAGCAGACCTATATGGCTTGAACTTCTAATGCCAAAATAAAGTGCCTCACAACACATGCTTACCTACTGAAGGGAAGACAACAGCTTAACAGTAGCTCAAATGTAAATCAAATTTTCTAATGTGCTCCTGGGAGGAACTCATATTATGGTGATTCACATGGTATAAGAATTATGTGCAACATATTTTATTGCAGCACTGATGTTAACATTGATTATGTTACCACCAGATACTCTCTTCACTGACAGTATCATCCTTTAGGTCAATAAATCTAACTAATATGCAGATTAAAAAAAAAAAGACATCTTGAATGGCAAGAAAAGCAAAAAAAAAAAAAAAAAAAAAAAAAAAAAAAAAAAAAAAAAAAAAAACTTTGCAATTAAACTCCTTTAAAGGTACCAAACCATCTCTAAAATTAATGAACACTAGCCTTAAGGGCTAGTCTAACCATCCTAGGTATAGAAACCACTGATTAAGAGCATTGCAATACAACCCTTAAAGCCTTTACATAACTGTTTATTTCAATCTGTAATATCCTAAAAATACACTTATCTACGTTGATGCTCTAGTAATTTAAGTTCATAACAATTGAATATGACAGCTCTTGTCATTCTAGAATGTACATGTAGCAGATGATAAAGTGAGATTTTTTTTAAAATATTAAAAGCAAATCAGATTACAGAAAAATAATAAAAATATAGACTTTAAAATCTTAAGCAGTTTCCTAAATCACCTCAAAACCCCACAAAACTACTTTGCTTGGAAAACTCACCAACATGAAGATACACCTCATCTCTGCATCTTCATGTATTGCCTTTTGAGAGTGAGCTTCTCTTTCATTAAAAAACACACAAAATGATGTTCACAGCCACCTCCTCTCTCATCCTTCCAAAACTCTGGACTTCCCTTATGGCTGACCCATCCAGGGGAGGACTTTTTAACTCTCCTGGAATATAAGGTGGTAAGTCATTTCTGCCTCCAAGAAAACTAGCAAAACAAAATACTATAAAACATCCAATCATATGGAATGAATGTCTATTCTAATTTCTAAACTGATAAAAATGATACTTGTTTGATTTAAAATAGAATGTTTGGGCGGGAGTATTAAGAACTGAATCAATACATTAAGGTTGACCTGTGCTCCTAAACCAATCCTTGAAGAACCTTTCTTCTATGGCATGTTTTGGAGAACCACAGAAAGCAGAAACGGAAATTTCCTCATGTGCTGAGCAAACAGAGGTGTTCGCTGGGTGGTACCAGACCAAGCAGCAGAAATCCAAGGAGGAATAATTCAGTTCCAAGATAAGAGCACGGACACGCAGCCCTTCCTTAGCCGAGGCACTGAGAAGTACCACAGCCAAGGCCATTCAGTACCATGGCCTCAGGTGTCAAAAAGATCCCACTTCACCTGAATTAGCAGTCAAGAGGGCAGGAAGCAAGATACCATACCTATATTCAAAACAAAGACAACAAGAACCAACCCTCCAGCCCCAAACTCCAGACACCTCCTACCAATAGCCAAGCAGCCAAAGCCCCAGGGTTGCAACGCTTCCTCACACCTGAGAGAGCAAGAATAAGCTGCTACTGATTTTCATGGCTTGCTTTAGCCTGGAAACTTTGAAATGGTTATGACTGCTGATTTTCCAAAAAAAAGAGGAAAAATCTTGTTCTGTGCAGGGCTGCACAGCCACTATAAACCCCAAGCAGCAGGTGACACGAACAAGTGCAGACTGATGTTACAGTTCAGCTTAAAGCCTTCACAGTGGTTGAAATCAAACATATTGATACAGTTGCAAAGGGAAAAAAAAATCTATTCTGATGTCTCAGAGAAACTAGCTCTTTGACAAGATCTTAAGTGACAAAGGAATTCCTAATAAGACAGATATCTAAGAAAATACAAAATATATTCCATTAATCAAGAGTAATTTTAATTGAGCAGTGAAAACATCCTGTTCAGTCCCTGAGCTTGATACATTAAAGCCAACAACAGGAGGGGAAAAAATATTGATGTAAAATCAGTGCTTCTTACTCAGGTTCGCTACTTGATTTAGGCATACCTGTTTACTAACCAGCACTTGCTATTACAGCTAGATTGCCCTGGTGAGCTTACACTTCTTCTCTAGTATCCTAGGGAGAACTTTTATTCCAAAAAATGGTTCTCTTAAGAAGAGGAAAAGAGAGAGGCTGCTTTAGAAGAGCAACAAGAGCCCTACGTAAGGCATGACCTAAGAGGATTGCTACTTGTCTCGCACCTGAAGCTGTTTTACATCATTGTCTCTGGAAGCCTTATGGAAGAAATCCAAGAATAACAGCCTGAAAGAGAAGATCATCTTGCTTTGAAGAAAAGCAAAAGAGCCTTCCACTCCTCCAGAACCATCCCATCTGGCTTTCAGACAGCCCAGCCTCGCTAAGCTCACAAGCAGAAGCAAGTTGCCTAGGGGCACAAAGTACCAGCCTGAGCCAGACCATGCCAGAACAAGAAATGTAGGATTTGCCAACGCATCTCTAGTGCTACCACAACAGTAAAATCTGCCCAGACAGAACCACAGGCACCTTCTGCCTATCTCCTCCTCCCACCAGCACTAGGACAAAACTCCATATACACTGAACTACCCGCTTCAGCGACAACTGCAGATTGAAGTACGCAAACTTTTGCTATAGAAAGCTGACAGGTTCTGCCCTAAAGGGGATGAACCCAGCAAGAACTAAACTGTTTTGTAAACTGTGTTATTGTAAGCAGTGTTATTCTGTGCATCAAATCTGAGTAAACAAAGAGAGGCATCTTTAACTTTATGAAACTTAGGAGCAGCAGACAGCAGATGCTTTATAATAAAGGTCATTTAGGACTGAACCTGTGAGGAAATAACTTTGTTTTAAGACATGAAAATTGCCTAATGTTATCTCCATAACATTTAATACACTACTGACTGGGACCTAATTTATTAGATTAGGTTTGATTATACTGTATTCAACAGCATAAAGCCACAAATTTGCCTGAAAAATATTTACATATTATTTTCACAGTATTCTTAGAAGCACTGCTTGGATAGGCAACTGAAATTTAAATTAAGCAGTGTTTTTCTCTGTTTCCATTCTGTATTTACAGTAAACTTCAAAACAAATTTCACAGCTTTTCCTTTATTGCCTAGTTCTTCACCTAGCCAGACAATTTTAAAGCTGCACTAGTATTTTAAAGCTGGGAAAGTATCTAAAAGAAGGGGCAGGGGTGCACAAGCAAGTACAAGGTGGCCAGTTGAGGGAGGAAAGGGCAAGGACCAATCTATGACTCAGAGAACGTTAGGAAGAAATCTCAACACAAAAGAGGAGAGTGGAAGCACAACTCAAATCAGACATAAATCCCCCCCAAATTAACCACCAACCAGAATAATTAGACAAGAAGAAAAATAATATTCACAAATCAATGACCAATCTCTACAATCAAAAACCCACCCACTACGAGCAATTCAAACATAACAGAAAGAACTGAGCTTCTCACAAATGAGACTACAGCAAAGCAGGGTGTTGAATACTGCAGGTAAAGTCCAATACCAGTTAAAACAAATGGCTCAAAAAGTATTCTCTGCAGTAACAGCACAGAGCATAGATGAGATTTTGCCAGAACCTCTTTAATCTAAAGATAAAACCAGTAATGTAGGCAAGCTTTATACCACTCCTTCTTCTTCTATCTGGGAAAAAGGACAACTTCTCCCTGAAAACTAGATGTTTAGGTGCTCTTCGAAAGCACCACTAAAAGCCCATGAAAGCAAAAGAATACAGTGTCAAGAATTACTCCCCTACTAACCAGAAAAGGATTCTTGCCTTGAAAAACAAAATGAAAGGGATCTGATTTTTACCTTAGACTTCCATGCACAGTGCAACTCCAACATGAGCATCCACAAGGGACAACCATATCGCAGTTTCAAGATCCTTCCAAATAAAACTCTCTTAGTTCACACACTCTCCCCCAAAAAGGCTCAACCTCCTCTCTTGAATTCTATTTTCCCTCACATCTCTAAGTATTTTAGAAATTCAGGGAAAAAAATGCATAATTAACAGGTAGATAGATCAAATCTATACCAAAAAAAAAAGTGGAAAAGGAAAAATATGCTTTCAAAAAGCATACCTAGCATAAAATTAATAAATCACAACAAAAAGAATCTTCCCTAGAAACATGAGAAGTTTTCTTTCACAAATGTCATTTGAAAATCCACTTCTAAATTGCCTTGATAAAATTTGTCTGCTGAACACAGTTGTATGATGATATATTTTAACGAGCTTGCATCCAGGAGTAAAGAAAATGCTTTTATGAAGAGTAGTCAAAAAAAAACAACTCAAAACAACCTTGATGATTTACCATGAACTACAGAGCCCAGCAGCCATTGGTCAGGTGCCTGTGTTACCTGCAGTAACCACAGTTTAATATTAATCCTCCTGTTGCTGAAAGAACAGGAAAATCCTGCACACTCCTCTGAGGGGCATTCTGGTTTCTTTTAGGAAGTCTTTTTGTAAAGGTTATTCAAATGACTAAAGATCAGTTTTTTTAGTGCTGTTTGGAGGTTTATTTCATTTTCTCCACATTTTAATGACTCTAGTTTAATCTAAACCAAAGAAAACTTTAGGTGCTAGATACTTTCTTTTACAAATCATTCTAAAAGAAAAATTGAATCTTTAATCTTTTATCTTGATAAAAAGATCTTATTGAACCTTAGATGCCACCCCCCGCATCCAGTTTTTAGATTTCAATAATCTGGCAGAGAGGAGCACCCAAGCCACCTATAGACAGCTTCCCTGGCCACAGTTCAGGGATACATGCACCCACGCATCCCCGCCGGGCTCGCCTGTGGCCCAGGGACAATTCCTGCAACACCCAGGGCAACAGCTCCCCAGGGACTGGACTGCTGTGCGAGGCACCGATGGGGTTACATGGCTCCAGAAAGGCGGCAGCAGGGCCCCTCTGCTGACCTCTGCTTGCAGGGCAGCTGGCACGGTCTGCAAGCCGCACGTGCTGCCCTCCCACAGCAACAAGCAGCTCTCGCATGCAAGTCACAGCATTTTCTTGACATGCTGCATAATAGCAATCATGCTTGCCTTGACTGCCACAGGCAACAAAGCTATTGCACGGGTTTAAGCACAAGCTGCTTGAGGTGTCTATGAAAGATAAGCACTAATGTGGGCACTAGAGACACTTGAAAATGAGTAAGAAAAACTGATTGAGCACCTTTAAAATCACATTCCAGCATGACCATGTGTATGCCTGGGACAGCCTCAAGACTCAAGCCTGACTAGCAATTAATGGTGCTGATGGTCCTGGTCCTGAAAGCTCCCAAACTCTTCCTGCAACATTTGCTGCAGTAAAGACATGTTATGTCTCACTCCAATGTTTTCATTACTCAGAAAACATGAGTCAACATTTAGTTTTATTTGGCACGTGTCCTTATAATAGGGCAGTTTTTAGCCAGGCCTTTCTTTATACTAGCTGCAGCACCTCTTCACTGAACAATTTTTTCCTATTTTGCCTCAGAAATCACCATGCCAATTCCCTTGCAATGGTTTTCCCATCTTGATAACGGGAGTTGACAGGTATAAAATAGTAAGAGGAAGATAAAACACAGTGCAGAACATTCAACACTGGAGCTACCTGTCCATTTCCCAAGCATGTAACCCCATTTGCACCATGGACAGGAAGCGTTAGCATAGCAAATAATGCTATGAGCAACAGAACCACGACAAGGCCCTTCCCCAGTCTGTTGAGTAAGTTTAGCTTGATGAATGACAGGGGAAAAGACAATGGAAAAAACAGAACAACATACTGCTAATGTCCGGCCAGCTTTGTCTTGGAAGTGTCACCTCACAGCAGCATGAATGAGGTTACACTTTGACAACTGGTATCTTTGTTTTAGCTCTCCATGCTTCTTAGCTAGATTTAAACTCAGAGGATCAATTCATCAACACAGCAAGAAAAATATACGACAGCGCCCAAATCAGCAGAAGAGTCTATTAGGAAGAGTAATTCCGCATGTCCCAGATCCCACCTCACATCCAATAAACCTTTCCAGCTCTTTTTAAAAACTCTTTTTAAAGTATTGAGTTAAGTAAGATCTAAGTGTACTTCCTGTGCAGAAGTCCCCAACTGTAAGATCTTTCCATATCACGAGAGCCCTCCTACATCAACCAAACAGAAAATCCTCTGTAACATCAGTTACATCCCTTTCGAAAGCTTATACTGAACTCACACAGGAAGAATTCAAGTAATAAAATATTTGCTAAAAACATAATTCCTGAATTTTTGGCTAAGAACTGACCTTCTCAGCAAACCCTGACAAAGAAGTTAACACTGAACATTGGCACACTAGATGGATGGCACCCTGGGCATGTTCATTACAAACTATCTACCTGCTTTTCATTTGAAACTTGTCATTAATCACAGGTATCATATTCTCCTGCTATTTCTTTTAATCTAAATTACTTACTTGCAACAATTCCTTCATTATTTTTAAATGCCAAGAAAGAGCATGACCAAGTGATCAAACAGCAGGTTCTGATTTCCAGAAGGATTTTGAAACCACCATGTTTTACTACTGTTTTCATTAATAATGAATTAGCAGAGCCAAAGTGTATTAAGTGAAACAAGCAGGCTTTGTTTATATAGTGTTAGATACAATTAACACAGTCTGCATTGACCATTTCCACAGCTAAAGACAGTGATATCTGCAAACAAGTTAACTTATTGATGAACTAATGCACTAAGTTCTGTGCATTCAAAGTAAGTTTATACAGTTGCTGCAAAACAAGTGCATTTTCTGTAAGATTCTTCTTCTTTAATGACCTATTTCAACACCTGCTAGGACAAAATATTCAGAGGTTCAAAGCACTTATTCAAAGTGCTTGTAATCAAATTTTGTTCAAAACAACTGTGAATTCTGGCAGCAACTCAGTAGCCAACTAATACGTCCTCCTGACGTCTCTGGTCATCCTTGGGCAGCGCAGTCTGTGCCCGCGTCTCCGTGATACCGCGTGCTGAGCTCTCCTGTAAAGCCTTAAGCAATGAGATCTGGGCTTCATGCTGCCTTCTCCTGCAGACAAAAGAGTCATTACACAATTTTAAGGTCAAAAGCAACTAAATTTTCTCTTTGGAGTTAGAAACAACATTCTGGTTAGCAAAAGATCACATGAATTGTTTCTGATCTTGGTTTATCAAGTTAGAGGACGGATTAGTGACAGGTGTGACAGCACACCTGAGGGTGTTTTTTGTAGCCCACGGGGAATCCTCAGCAATACAGAAAGTAAAAAAATCCCTGCGTCTCGTAGGGTAGCGAAACAGAATTTTTATATTGCATTGTGCTACATAAATACATAAATAAATGAATATACAATGAATAGATAAGTTTATGTTTACAGGTTCCCTTTAAGGTAGGAAACGCCTAACTGCATTTTATAGAAAGCAGCTAATGCCTTGGCCAAGGTTACACAAGATGTCTGTGGCAGGAACACGACAGAGACACTGTCTTCCCAAGCAGCTCACATCCGCCTTGATCACAACATTATGTCAAGAGAGATAAAAAACGATACAGCTGAAGCCACTCACATGACCGCCGCCTCCTATCTCTACGTGCTCCCTTTTCATCCGTACGTAGCAGAATCTGCTGCAGTTACTGGTGTTTCCAGACACCTCTACAAAAGGTAGAGAAGAAAGAGGGAAGCAGAATTTGCCTGTCTCAGCCTCATCTGCTGCAAAAACAGATGCTGTCCATCCCCTTTGAGGAATATGCGGAAAGGTGGTGGACACGCTGAAAGTTTATGGGACACTTGTTGACAACACTAACACAAGTTTTGTGGTATACTTGAAATAGTACAGCATCACATCCTTAACAAAACTCATTGTTTTCTGCTGCTTTATCCATGCTTCCAACTGCAAACCATTAAAAGCCTGGAGCAAGCCTGACAGCACAAGAAACACTTACCTAAGGACTACTACAAAGCGCAGCAAATTCCATTTGCTGCATCCACACATGAGGAGACAAATCAGGAGTTCACACTGTTCAATGCATGAAATGGCTGTTCTGCAAGAATTGAAAATGGCACAGGCCCTCTGTAATATCAAAAATAAACAGCAGTTTCGACTACCTAAGGAAGGACTGAAAAGGAAGTTAAAAGCAGAGGTCATCTACCAGGCAGAAAGAGCCTAAAGCCTTCCCCGCCATACATTTCATTCTTCTGTTTCTCTCATCACTCCTCAGAAAGAGTGAACCATGAAGGAAGAAATATAAATTCTACATCTTCTCCCCCGCAAAAAAGTACGCAAGTTATTTATGAGGTAGAATAATGGTTAAAAAAAAATTCTGTGTAATTATACTAGTCATTCTGCATTTAAAGGCTAAACTTGTGGTGATAGATCCGTGATTCCATTATTAATTCCCCAACTTCCTAATCTCCTTACTTGTGTAGTTCCTACTGCCATTTCTGATCTTGCAGATCTCTGTGCCACACTTAGCCCTGCAGCCAAGGTAACCACCCCGCTCCCCAGCACAATGCGGTACCTGAGTAACTTCAGGTCACCCCATGCACTTCCAACCTCCACTGTTCTCACCATTCCATGGCAAGAAACACACCACAAACAGGCATCTGAATAAAAAATCCCAAATCTTTCCAAATATATTAATCTATTTATTCTACAACATCGTAGTCAACTCTCATTTCAATTCCCAGATACTAAATACTGTGGAGTGGTTTTGGTTTCTGCCTTTCATTTAATTTAATTTTTAAACTTTCCTATTTGTTGGCTGTATCTTAACTAACAAGCACAAGCCAAGCACAGAAAGAAACTCATTTTCTTGCAGCCCCCTGTAAGGAGCATCTCAGAATGCAGCTCTAAACAGAAAAACTACACACACGGCTGAAATATTAATGACTACACCTACATTTCCCCTGGATCCTGCAGCATTGTTTCCATTCTACACACAGAGTTTAAAAAAAAAAAAAAAAAAAAAAAAAGCTTGTCGAATTCACACATGAATTGGTGAAAAAAACAAGTACAGAGATGAGGGAAAATTTACTTTAAACTCTGGTCTCATTCTTCTAGGTTACACCACAGCTAACTACATGTTGATAACAACAGCACACATTAAATTCAGTTGCCGTTTTGAGCGCTCAACATCTCTAAAAATGCAGTGCATACCCAGCTCATGCTCAAAGAAACACTGTATATAACCACCTGTCAAAATTTTGGTTTTACTGCTGCTCAGTATCTGTATTGAAGGAATATGCATTACAGCTGTTTCTCCTATCCAGTACTCATATTCTAATTTTAAGCCCACTTGCTTTTCTGCTGCACTGTCATCTCACTTTCATTCATCTGAATTTCACAGCTAAGGAAGAAGGGATCCTATTTCAGTAGCCAACACAGCGCTCTGCTGAGGCGTGACCCACTGCACGTCTCAAGAGGATCAGACCTCATGGGTCAAAGCCTGTGA
Source organism: Crypturellus tataupa (assembly GCA_034781795.1). Lineage (NCBI taxonomy): Eukaryota > Metazoa > Chordata > Aves > Tinamiformes > Tinamidae > Crypturellus > Crypturellus tataupa. Next base: position 5,646,363 of record JAWLRI010000251.1, on the reverse strand, counting down.
ACACATGGTTGAAGTCGCAAAACACACACCTGTTTATGGGCCTGACAGTGATCAGAAATTTGTGGAGGGCAGATTTGTAAGTATTTGGTATTGCAAATGGAAAATATTTTACAATATATTTTCAAGTATATATTCAAAATATATCTTAAGACACCCATAAAAAATAAGCATGGTCCAAATAACATCACCCCTGCACAGCAACAGCAGACTCCAGTCAGCTCCGTAGCACCTGTTGCACTATAAAGCTCACTCTATTTATTTTTAGCAAAAGGGCATTATATTGGCTTTGGAAACCACTGAGGGCCATCACAGCCATAATTTTAGTCAAAATAAGCTTGATCTGAGCTCTTTTCACCAATGGAAAAAGGACAGAGTAGAAATTCTCCTTTTATATAGCTCATGCAAGAGGCAAGGTGGGCCATGCAAGCCTACAGGTGTCTAACATGAGTGAGCTCCACACAGCCTGTGTCTTACAGATCATTTGATAGAAACAAACAATAAGTTCTTGCTACTGAGGGGTAAGAGCAGAAGGTACCAATAGGTGTCAGTGGCACTTCTGACTTTTGGGGTAGTTGCTACTGCAAAACACCAAGTTAACATCTCCAAAGATTTTCTTAAAAAAAAAAAAAAAAAAAAAAAAGAGGAAAAATGGTTTCTACAATAGAATCCAAGAGGATCTAGAACTGACTGAGATTCACCTCCATAAATTCGGAGGAGGCAGAAGACTCCAAAATAGACCAGTCCTCATACAACCAGGCACAGGTGAAGCCCTAACATGCTGTCTGTTTGTTTCTAGGTCCAGGGGGCTGCCACATGCTCCCGCAGACCGGTACTTTTAGATCCACTGGTTTCAAAGACCATTTTAGACATGTGCACACACACACAAAAGCTTAAGATAACGGCAATTTAAGAGTTATTGAAAACTAAATAGAAGATCAGGAAAGAAAAAGCTGCATCACATGCAGTTCCCAGGGAAAGAGGAAGGGCAGTCAAAAGCACCTCTCACTGCTCTGTCCTTAACCACCCTGGCTCCCCTCGCTTTCCCCTTGCTTTGCCCCTCACTATCTTGCATATTACTGTATCCAAGACAGGGAGAATCACGTAGCCAACTGAAAGAGGAAAGAGACAGAGGCTTCAATATTTATCTATCTGCATCCATCGTACGTGAAATTTTGTTAACAAGAATAACTGAAAATCTTGTTAAGTTTCCCCCTTAATGAATCACTAGGTTACTACTATATTTTTGTCACGGTACAGACATTGCCACAGCAGAGCTTAGGCACATGCCACATGTCTCTTAGAAACAGTGACTATTGCTGTTGAAGATGTTACTTTACCAAAATTAACATGCATACATAACAAAAATCAACACACTGATAATTTTTAAAGAATGAAGTGGCACATACACTGACGTACGCTACAGAGTTTTTGGTATAATTGCTTTAAAAAATTGGCTTAGTCTATAATGAAACAAATTTAAATCCTTAACAGGTGATTTGCTGTACATATTTTGCTAGTTACTTGAATTGTGAATTCACATTTTCACTTACTGCTTTTAAATAACAAAGTATTTTCTAAAAGAACTACAGACTAACATGATTATTTATCCAGCTAGAGAACTCACACTAGATCACACTAGGAATGTTTTATTTTATTAAAATAAATCTCTTCCATTTAGTACCTTTGGATCATTTAGACAATAAAAACAATGGATTCAATAACTCAATGGATGCAACAAAAAGCAAATGTAATGGTCTGTCTTAAAGTTGAAGTAAGGAATTCCCCTTAATAAAGACTGAACAACATGCAAAAATCTGTTATTTCCACAAGGTCCTTATTTTCAAGCTTTATCCACTACAATCTTAAAACTGGATTTTATCTTTGCTCACGCTGTAACTGCTGATAAGGCAGATTTTTTGGACACACAAGGCAAAATAACATCCTTCAGTGTCTCTAGACACAAACATCTGCGGCTGCAAGCTACTAATTACACAAATTACTCACTGCTGCTACTACTACGGGGTGAGAGTGCTTCCTGCTGATGACAAGCTACAGGACTAAAGGAGGAAGTCCTGGAGACCCACTGGAGAAGCCCTGCCGGGGATCTCTGTGTCCCTGTAGCAGAGGCAGCCGCTCTGCTGGCAAGACCGGCAGCACACACTGTGCCTCAGCCATCACAGTCGTGGGGCAAGAATGAAAGCTGAGTTCAGGCATCTCAACTGGAGGCAGAAAATGAATGTCTGTAGAAGCACAGAGGAAGCAGAGGAGTTTGATGGAGCCTGAGGTCACACTTGTGGCCAAACTCTGGTAAAAAAAGGAAACTCGTGGTGACAGAGACTAAGGGGCTTGGTTTAGGAAAGGGTCCTGCCCAGACACATCCTGCCCAGAAAGCTCAAACTCTTAAGTGCTGGTGATGCTCAGCTAAATTTTGCAGTCTCCAGCAATAGTCATTTGCTTCAGAAGAGGGTGCCAAAAGTACAGCAACAACAGTAAAACTTACTGGTTCTCCCTCTTCTTTCATATTAAGAAGTAATTTGAAGAGAAAGAAAGATTTAAAGAAAGCAGCAGGAAGGTGGTGTCAGCCCCTGTCGGACTCATGGCTGTTGCTGCACTTCCCCAGAACAGAGAAAACAAGTAGAGGGCCCAGTTTGAACAACATGCAGCAACCACCCAGGAGAACAAACCAGGTCAACCTTCAGTCTCACACGGCACAAGGAAAAAATCATCAATAACGTCATTTTACTGCATGGAAACTCTGTTGTCGCATTAACATCAATGTTTTATCTCCAAATTAAGATATATGCTGCAAGCATAATGAATGTGGAGAAAAAGACAAGAAATATAATTGTAATGTAATGCAAAACCGGATTATGTCCATTTGTGACCTAGAGATGTCTCCAGTCCAGTCCTCTGCTTAAAAGCAAACAGTAACAGAAAAAGCTAAAATTCCAGATACAACTAATGCACCCCAAAAATGGTAATAGGGATTGAGCAGACAGATTTTATATCATCTGTAACGCTCACCAGCAGGTTTATGATAAAAATGACATATCCGAAAACAATGAAATTGTGTATTTTTAGAAAGGATGCAGTAAGCGACAGCATGTGGCCAAAACGCTTTTATTCAAAAGTGACTGAAGTTTCTGGGTAAGCTTAGCTTGCCCAGCAGGTGCTCCAGTCCTCAGGGAGTAGCTTCACACAAATTTTAATTTATACAAAGAGATACTATAGATAAAGTGTATATTTATATTGTACATATAAATATACGCATATTAAAATACACATGCAAGCACACCATATAAATTAACCTTTTAGATGCTCTGTGTGTGATTGCAGAAATCAAAAAAGGAACTGAAAAAAAGCTTAAATTCAGAATCATCAGTGATACCATCCAACAAGCTAACAAAGACAATGATATTAGATTTTCACAGTTTGACTACTGGTGTTACCCCTCTTAGGCATTATTAATAGTAAGATTTTTCAATAATGCAGTTTAATTAGGAAAAGCTTGCTTCTTTAAGGAGAGTGATATATAGATATACTAGATAGATATATAGATATACTAATCTGATTAGATAAGCAGAGGTAAGTTAAATAGACAACAAACTTTAAAAAAGCAATCACATTTTGAGGAAACAATATCCACAGGGGAAAAAAAAAGTGCTTCTCTGTAGCCCATTAAAAAATTCTAAAGCAGCAGCATCACAAATTGTTTTTATTTGTACCCTGTACTAACTTCAAAACAGGAAAATCTCACTCCTCATTGTAGCCCTTTGTAGCACCAAACACAATTGAAACTATAAGAATTACTCCATTCCAAGTTAAGTCTTGTAGCAAACTTGCTAGAGAGTTTTTTCATGTGGCTATACTTATTGAAACTAAAAATGAAACACTAACAACCAAAAGGTTTTAAAAATACATAACAAAGACAATCAACACTCCAAACAACAACCAGCTCAATCAGTAACTGTCTTAACAAAAAAAAAAAAAAAAAAAAAAAAAAAAAAAAAAAAAAAAAAAAACAAACCCCAGTATTCAGTACAGATAAACATATTCTTCATAAATTAACCTACAAACACCACAAACAAAACTAAAATGGAAAAAAAACCCACACCCCACTCAACAAAGAGGAGGCTTCACTGCTAGAAAAACACCTCCTCTTACAGGACCATAAGCTCTGGCCTCACCTAACAGCCTGGTAGGGAAATGGCTTAGAAAGGGAAATAGAGCACTTTACCTTAAAAAAAAAAATAATAAAAGCACGAAGAAGAAGGGATTCTGTCCTGAAAGAATAATTAAATAAAATCTTGAAGATGCATTTGATGGCATATTTAGTTTTTCTCTAATATACATTCTAACTTTCCAGTATCTGCTAGAGACCTATCATTATCCAGAACTTCTCTACTGAAAATACCAAGCAGACTATTCTTGTGCTGAATTCAACTAAGTATACACACACTTAAACTGTTCACCTTCGTTCAGGAGAATTCCAGAATGGGCAGCCTTAATTTAAGAAGCATTCTTCTGATGTTCTAAAAATGTCTTTTTTTTTTTTTTTTTTTTTTTTTTTAATTACACACACGAAGAAAGCTGAACTGACACTTTGCAATGTTAAAAAACTCTTCCATTTACCTTTTATGAAAGAGTAAGGTTTGGAGTTTGTTTTTACAATAAAATACAAAAATAAAAATCAACATGCAAGAAAGAGGACAGCGGAACTATTTTATTTCTCTAAAAGCAACGTGACAAAAAAAGACTAGTATATGACTAGAAGGTCAATGTATATTGCCTATAAAGGTGGTCTAAAGAGCACCTAGAATGCTCTAGTATTGACATCATTACATCACAAATGCATTAACATATTTCCAGCTGATTTCAGTACATTTTACATCAACTTATTTCCATCAAATTTACATTCTCTTTAAAAGTTGTATTTCCCAGTTCGTGCAAGTACTATAAATAAACTGGAATTTAGTATGTTTTCTTACTTAATTCATTCTCGGTAACCAATATACAGAAGGTCTCAATGATCAGAAGACCCAAGTCAAAATTTTGTCATCTCAAGGGATGATCATAACCAGACACATCAACGCAGAAAACAAACTGTTATAAGGGCATTAATATACGTGATAGTTTCATATGATAGCTAGCCTGAAGAACAGACATCGTATCCTGACTGCACATGCATAATGCTGAAAGTAAAGAAGGAAGCCTGAAACATGTATTTCTTCTTAGCAGTGTATTAAATAATATTTAATGTAGTATCTTCTAAACATCATATTTGAACTAAACTAAATTTGACCATTTTCTATGGGCTATAGATTCTAGCTTCAAAGGCAGCAAATGAAAGTTTTCTTCTCATCAAATATTTTTGCCTTCTCGGGTCTGAACAATTATTTTAAAGGGAAAGCAAAAAGAGAGAGGAACATGAAGAAAAATAATATTAAGGACATTTTACTTTGAAAAAAAATCAAAATTTCCAGTAAATCAACTGTTAAAGAACTTGGTGGGATAAGTTTTATTTTTTATTAAAACTTTCAACAGAACTGTCAAAAAGCAGATCATTGCCCATCAAGACTAAAAGATCCTTTCTAGAAAGACTTTGAGCATCATACCCACCAAATGTTTTTCTATTCAAAAAGAAAAATGGCAAAAGATAGAAGTTTGAAGTTTTTTCAAAGTTACTCTAACTTTCGCTCATGACAAGCATACATCAGATTTATTAAGAGGACTGGTTTCATTAAAATATTTTATGTGCAAATAAATGTGCCTTCACAATGATATCACTTAATAAAACTTTAGACTCTAAGTTACCAGTTTGGACCGAAATATTCATTCTCCAGTCGAAATAAACAAACATTCAGATATAATTTTCTATATATTAAGGTAAAAAAAGTAAAGCCACTAGTATTAAAGACAGTGCTACTAATAGTGCAGGGATTTTATTTTCATTTGCTCTATATTTTAATTTTAAATACTACTTTATTATCAGACATCATCTCTCCCACCACTTTCATTAGGCAGAAAGTAAACAAATGAAAAAAAAAAAGGTAATCTCCCTGAGCACTCAAGTAGCTAGGACGAAGGTATTAGGGCACAAGAAACCACAGAGAACTGGCTGAAGTATAGCTGCAAGAGTTAGGTCAAAACTGTGGAACCATTCAAACCAGTATAAAGCAGAAAAAAAAAAAAAAAAAAACAAGCAATATTTATCAAATGCAGCTGAACAGTGTGCAGACCAGACAGCCCTTTAAGGTACAGGAGTGAAAACAAGAAGTGATGGAAACCCTACTTGGAACATCCCCTACATCTGCCTCCCCATGACCAAGTGCTTCTCAAGGAGAGCTCGGAGGTAAAGGTAAACAGGATGGATTTCTGCTGTTACCATCAGGTGATCCAAAGGGCACTGAAAATTCAGCATGGTGAATTCTTAAGACCAATATCCAAATTAAGTTCTTTCAGACATCCATGTTGGTGAACAACCAAAATACTCTCTTGTATGCTTAACATAGTTTTCCATGAGGATGTGCTATATGCCTTGAAGGCAAGTTAAAGGAAAACTTCTGAACAATGTATGTATTAAGTAATGCATATATTTTCCGGTCATGACCAACAAATAATTCTCGATTACTCACAAAAGAAAAAATAACAAGATGCTAGTTCAATTCAAAAATTAGTTCACTCAATTCTGAAAGAACAAATGACAACTTAGAAAGCAGGAAAGTCTGATGTTCTTTTCCAAATGATGAACAAGAAGGATAGGTTTATCTATTTATTATTTATTTATTTATCTAAATAGGATTTATCTATTAATGGTAAGTCTTGAAAGGCACAGTGACCAGAAATAACTGACTCAGTTCCCAAACTACAGGTAAGTCTACTTGTATATAATCTGTTCTAACCCCCTCCCCAAAAGGATATTTATTTCTTCTTACATACCTAGCACAATTAAGGTTCATTTTATTTAGCTAATAAAGTCAGCTAAAAGCTCTAAGATGGGAATTTATGTTTCTTAAACATTACAAATCTAAGCTACATAACTACTTAAATGCAGAGATGTGTACCCTCCTGCCTCGCAAAAAGTATGATCAAATTAGACCAATTAGAATCAACTTTTCTTTGGGAAAAATAATTATGCACAAATGCAAAATAAAATTAAAAACAATTATTTAATCAGGATTTCCTGCTCGCTGATTTAAGTCATGATTAAAATTAGTAATATAATCACTCTGATTTCAGTCAATTTCTCTAGCATGGACCCACCCCTAAAGACTCCTAATAGGCACTTTCCCCACTCCAGGATCTCCAGCTTGCCCACTATCCCTCAAAGCTCCTGCTTCGGGATGATGCTCAACTTGGCCCTGCTAAACCTGCACGTTCCACCACTCACGGCGTCCTTCCCAGGGAAGGGCCATGCTGGGATTTTCCTCTGGCATATCCCGAGCTCTGCTCAGGAGCTTAAGGCTGGAGTAAGCCCTCAGGACAGATGGTGTCCAAGAGGGAGGTAGACCCTGAGTTTCCCTCCTAAGCAGGGCACCTCAGTAAGGGCTTGGCTCTGGATGCGGGATACAGCACGCAGAAACCTGCTCCTGCTCTTCAACCCCTTCCACTGCCACCCAACTCCACTCTTAAATACTGAACACAGGGAGCTCATCCCTCACAATCTTTGATGTCGAATTACACTTTTCTGACTCATAAGTCCATCCTAGGAACTAGATTATATTTTAGATGTCAACTTCTGCAAGAAGTTTTTCTAGGTTCTGTTTAACTCTTCAGCAACTCTGACATGTTCCATGGATCCATCCTCAGCACTAATGCTCCAAGTAGCAGTTAATGACTTCTTCTCATCACCTTCTTTTTTGTGTGTGTATGTATGTGTGCGCTAATTTCCATTTAGTGCTGTCCAGCAAACTCAACTCCTTTTTCCTCCTTTAGAGCTAAAACCCTCCAAACCAAACAAAAAAGAAGCTCATAAAGCAAGACCAAAACTTTCTTTTGTCCCCTTATATCCTACTGTGTCTTAAGAGAGCTACATGCCAAGAAATATTCCACTTTATTAAACATAATTGTCTTACTATACATTTAATTCCAGCACTTACTTCTGTGAAAACTTTGGTGCTAGGGTAAGAAGTCTAGCATGGGGGTAATCTAGATGCGGAACAAACTACTTTGAAGCGCTAAATTGCATCAGGAAGACAAAAAAAGTGTAAGGAATTATTTAAATCTGAGTTATTTTTCATAATACTCAATCATTTCTTCAGGTAGTAAAATTCTACAGACATAGCTCTGACCACAACTCGCAGATCTACAATATACAGTATTTTGCAAGCAGATAGTATTACCAAGCTCTAAGAAAATCCAAAGTAATATTGCCAGTTACTGCACTACTGTTATTACAGTGAAATGAACTTCACTGTAATAAAAGGGGGGGAAAAAAAAGGAAAAAAAAAAAAAAAAAGGAATAACAAGGGGAAAATAAAGGGAAAAAAAAAGGGGGGGAAAAAGAATACGAATTATTTATATAGACATGATAATAAATAAATGTAGCCTGTCCTAAAAAACATTAATTCTCTCTCTGTTTAAAATGGAATAGATTAATGGGAAATTCTAATTTAGGCAAGTTAAAAACAAAATAGTTAACCAAGCTTAATTTGCTCTATTCTCTGCAGCACGTGTCTACAGGAAAACTGGATTCAAGCAAGGCAATGTTCAGGGCCTACATTTAAAAAAAGGAAAAAAAAAAAAAAAAAAAGAGTCTTTTTTCATTTGGCCATATTACAATGTCTCGTAAGATTTTGTCATAAGCACCAGCTCACGCTAAGAAACCCACCTGCAACAAAACTAGCAGTATCACGAGCTAGAATCTGTGCACATCACAAGAACATTAGAGCTTTACACAACACCAATTTATATTATAGTTGGCCTGAGTAAGTTTTTATGATTGCTCTGTTTACTATAAAATGTAAAAATACAGTGTCATCTTCAACTACGAAGTGTTTCTGTATTGTTTTGCTCCCACATAATTGGCCAAATTAAAAAAAAAAAAAAAAAGTCCTCAGAGCTCTACATCCACAGTTTAATGGCAAGAAGCAACTTTCTGACAACTTATTGGTTAAGAAAGTAAAACACTCTTCCCGCCTTTTTTTTTTTTTTTTTTTTTTTTGTACAAGTGAACAACAAAGGAGGAAAAAAGAAAGTTCTAATAAAATGAAGCAGCTTTCATGCTCATGCACTAAAATCCTGCACACAGCATGCATGACGTGAATATCATCAAACCTGAAATTCACATTCCTTTCAGGGTAGTTTACAGCTGTATGTGGTAGGCTGTTTTGCTTTCAGTAATGCGTTTAAAACCAGCAGCACACACAAATAATAACCTGCTAAGCATCATGCTTGGCTACTAGACACTGTGGCACTGCTATCCAAAAAAAAAATTGCTACCCAAAAAAGAAGCAACTCCAAGATATTCCAAAACATATATTATACATATGTGTCCCAAAATCTCTTCTCTGTGCCTCATCTACAGTAACCTGAACATTTGTGAAACAGCACTCTGCCCTTTGGTTGTACTAGCTACACATATAGATCTGTCAAAAGACAAAAAAAATTGAATGTGAAGTTGCATGAGTGCCCAATCCAAGCTGCAGCACAAGGTTTAGCGACACAATCCTATATAGCATCTCCTGCTACATAACAACAGCCCTCTCTATACTCCAGATAGTGTATTTTGCAGGGCTCTTGAACAAACGACCAACTCTCCCCACATAAGCTATTTTCATATAAAGTAACTGACTAGACCACAGTATGTTATGCAAGAATATCTGAGGAGCTAGAAGAATTGCAACAGACTATGTATTATTCAAAACTAGGATGGAGTAACTTAGAAGCTATACTGAAATGCAAACAAAAGATAGTTCAGGTGTAACAGAAGTGTTCAGACACAATTGTACTTGGGTCTACACCAAACTCCTTATTTTAAAACCCCAAAACAAAATTTCAAAACCACAGAGTAAGCCATGACACTTCAAAAGTAAAGCTATAAGAACGCAATGAAGAATGTTACTGCAACTTGTGGCAGCATATTGAAAAAGAGATTAATTCTTTTCTTCACCCTGTTTCATCCTGTGTCTGCTAAGTCTTCAATACTGACGATTATTAATACATTAATAATAATCATCATCAAATATTTGTTAATAAACAATAATAAGCAATTATAGAAACCAAAGCTTTTCTCTAAGCTTTCTCCATATTCAGAGAATATGTTCAGGACCTGCGCAGCCAGGGTGCTGGCATGTTAGGTTCTTAACAAGTCATAATCTTCAAAAGCTCGAGAGAGAGATGCGGGCCAACGCCAGACCTGCAAACCAAGTCAAGCATGGGGCGGGATGAAGCAGGGCCTGGGGAGGCGACGCGGGCACCATGACTGCCACGCAGGTCAACGCATGGCACGAAGCATCGTATCTGGCAGTGCTATCGCTCTAAAAGGGGTATTGGCATTAAGGCAAACACAGAAAATGCAAGGGCCTCTCTGGTCCCATATAGGCCTCCCTCCTCCCGCACCGCTTCAAACAGGCCACTAACCTCCATTAGCAGGACGACGTCTTACAAGTTTTGAATCAATGGGAGCAGAAATTCCTATAAATGCACCGCATTTCAAATATTTCAAAATGATTAGTTTAGCGACCCAACTCAATTCTTTTGCAAATGGAAGCCAATGTCTACGGACAGATCAGCAGTATTTTATGCTCTACTGCTTTCACGCGAGATCCTTCACCACAAAACACATGTATACAAAGGTGCGCTACCACCGCCCTGCACATAGAAATGCAGAATACGCATACAAGATGTGCCAGTAGCTTACATTGATTTTCAAACAGAACGGCCTTGTGAAATCATGTAATCATCACAACACAGAAACACTATGCAAATACAGTAAATTGTAATACCAAGCACATATCAGGGTTTTGTGTCTGCTCTGTAACCTCTGAATCTACATTAGACAATGTGAATTCCAGTATCCAGGAATATCTAAGAGTTTGAGTCACAGTCAGGAAAAAAAATGTAAAAAATTGCATCATCAAAAAATAATTTTACAAAAATGCTTTTCCATGCCTAAGCAAGCTCATCCAGGCAGCATGCTTCTATTTAAAACAAACAAATTATGGAAGTTGTACTGCAGCAATCATCATCTCAGGCTTGTCTGCCAGGCATCCAAAACACATCCAAAAATACCTTGCATTCCCTCTATATGGACATTATATCACACATATTCATAGCGAACGTTGCAGTGAAGAAACCTACGCCCAGTAAACTTAAAATAAACTGCACATTCAGCTGAGCTTTCTTGTTGCTGCTGCGCTTCAGCCTCTAAAGAAGCAGGAGCACAAAATGCCTGCCGCTCCGCATCTCCAGCGCTCACCGCGACTCCTTCCCAGGTATTTTCTAGAGCATTTCATGCCAATCTGCCCGCAGGAGCATGTGCACCAGTGACAACGAGTGACACGAGCGTGACAACTACCGGCACGGAGAGCGAGGGGCGCTGCTACTTCGTTACTCGTTATGAGGGCACTGAATCCTTGTCAGGTCCTTAAATTGCTAACCAAGGGAAAAAAATAAAAAATAAGAAGGAAACCGCCAGAAGCCTGTAAAAACGCAGCCCATCTATTTCCACTGTTATTTTCCCTTTGAGTTGTGAAGTTTTCTGAGGGCGGGCAGCTGGGTACCTGGCTCGGGGAGGCCGCGGGGTCCCCGGGCGGGGCGGGCCGCGCCGCCGCTCCGCGCACAAACTTCCCCGCGCCCCGTAACGGCTGCACCGCGCGGCGGCGCCTCGCGCTGCGGGGGAGCAACGGACAATAACTGGAACGCAAAGGAAATAAAAGAAATTTAAAAAGAAATAAAATGGGCCAGCTCGCCGGTAACCTTCAGCGGGCTCTTCCCGCGAGCACCCACAACGCCCCGCTCTCGCGGTCGGTGCAACGCGAGGGAGGAGCGCGCGGGAGGGCAGGGACGTTATCGCCTGCGCCGCGATGGAGGCAGGGGAAAGTTGGTGTCGCTGCGCGGCGCCTGTCACCCGCGCTGCGCGCCCGCCGCCCCGGCTCCCGCCCCGCCC